>JASCZW010002255.1:0-497500 GCA_034211315.2 Aedes japonicus | reverse complement strand
CGGGGCTTCAATTACCACTTTTCAAGTACGAATCAAACGATCGGTGAAAGAGAAAGTTTTCGGGGTGATTAGAAGATTATTTTTTTAATAACTAAACGAGAGCGGAAGTCGAAGGCGCCAGAAGAGGTCACGATTAAAAGATCAGTACAAGATTTTCTGTGTTCCGGATGGCTTCTGCAATCATTCAGATAGTACTGATAGTGGAGGATTTAAATGTTTTATCTGAACTTATGTAATCATGGAGACTATAAGAAAAATGCCCAGATGCCCCGCACATATCGGGTGTGCATGTAATAACAGCACTGCCACTCAATTGTGGCGCCTTCATGCTTATTAAGGTGAAAGTGTATTTAACCATCCAACGGGCGTCATAAACTTTTTTTTCTTCTTTCATTCGCGAACGCTGCCCTACGTCTCCCCGGGGAAGTTTATTTCCGTATGATTAGACCCGTTTAAATTAGACATGACAGATTAACGAGCAAACAACGACGCTTTCCTCCGATGCGCTAAATATGCTGTGGCCAATGCTGCAGGGTTGGAAGTAGCACAATTCAAACAGACCCGAAGAGTGCCTTGGAAGAAAAAGGCGATCGCAGATCTACTCCTACTACCAGCAGTGCGGTGCTCTCCTTCTGCGCCTCAAGACAGTAGTGACGTTCATGGGGGAGTGAAGTGGCGGAGCACTGCGGGGCTGCTACTCGGGGAGAGTCATAAAAGTCATGTAGCTTATTTGTGCAATTAAAATACAACTGTTTTGTTTATGTTTAGCTTAGTTTCCTTTTCTCCGGGGGCTTTCTTTCGTCTGTTTGATCATCATTCAGAGCTTGTGCTGCACGATACGCTAGGGTTGAGAAATGATTGGTCGTCAGTGGCGTGCGTGTTTGGGGGCATTTTTAGACCCAATTCTGATAATGTTTTAACACGTTTTACAATTTAATGAAGATGACTAAAGGGTGTTCCGATCAAAATTTGGTCAAACAGTTATGTGTGTGAGTCGATCAAAGTTTTTATTAATTAGTCAAATTCTTTTTCTTTTTCAAGTTTAGTTAATATGCAGTTAATGTAGAATACAGGAGAAATATTCAGCTAAGCTTCCTTTTTACCGAATGCGAATTGCCGGGTCTTTCAATTAACATCTGCCATAAGATTTTGTAGTCTCCTTGTCCACTTTCTTCGCCGCAGAACGCCAGTTTGCCTTGAACTGTTTCTCGCTCACAACCGCTTTTTGAGTCTTTTAAATGTTCCGTAATGCAGGGCTAGTAGCGAGTCACTTTTTAGTGACTTGGTCACTATTTTGAGTCTAGTCACTAAAAAGTCACTATTTGCATCCCAAAGTCACTAAAGTCACTATTTTTCGGAAAATGGTCACGATAATCACTGCTTTCGCACTTCCGAATGTAAAAAGTTTAAAAATATCACTTGTTCATATTGTACAACCAAATTCGGCGATCTGGCCAGACTTCAAAAAAGTCGAGAAGTAAAAACTAGATGCCCTGGTGAACTCTGCCCTGCCTCTCCCTGCTGGTCGGTCACAGCACTCTAGATTAGCTTGAATGCGACGCACGTGGTCCCATAGTATAAGATCTTTCATTGTGTTTACAATGTTCCAGCTATTTCATAATAATTTTTCATATTTCTATACAAACAAACCTAGTGAAGTCCTTGACGAATCTAACGGGATGGGTTTAAAAACTTGAAACGTTTATCCAATATACAAATAAAATGTCCAATGAAGAAACTACATAGAAGAATCAAGTAATATTTTATTTACACTCACTTTTTTTCAAACGTATTTTGTTTGATTCAGTTTTATCAAAAGTGGACTACCCTTTCGGTATCCAAACAGTCGAGAAAAGTGGGAACGAATTGAAAATCAGACAAAGGGCTTATTATTCACGTAGTAATTCTGAATCTAGATTTGATTGTTCTTATCCCGTCAGTCAAGCAAACTCAATTCCAACATAGATGAAATCGGGATACACTGTAATTCGCGTAATGATTTCAAAGTTCCATATAAACTCGTACACTAGAATTTTATGTTTTGCTGAAATTTATGAGACAAATAATCTTAGTTTATTATAAAGTAGATTTTAAAAATACACAATTAATCGAATATATAAGCTTATTCTGACTTTGCTTGACTGCTGTTAAACCGAATATTTTTGTGCAAAGTTGTAAAACTTGTTAATTAGAAATTGGTCTAAAATTTTTTGATTAAGTTTACAAGCTATTGTTAAGCATACTGATCTATTTCAATAATTTTTTCTAAGGTTTCTTCTAGAGAGAAGCACCACTCATACATCTAATGTACGCTGATCTGGAAAGGTTGATGCAAACCATAGTCGTTTGAGTTTGTAAGCCCAATTTGTGGCCTGCGAATACTTCACTTCCAGAGAACAGTCGGTCCAGGGGACTATATTAAGAACTTGCTACCTACCCTTTCAGGCCTATTTATACAAGCAATTTCAATAACATAGAAATGATTGAATAAAGTAGGAAATATTTTTTTGAGATGTGCTGGGTCGTCCAAACTGCCCAGGAGATCAGAACTTAAGATGAACAGTTATAACAGTAGCTTTATTCGCTTTACCATAATATGATAGGTATTCAAATATATTCAATGAATGTCCTGGAAGACCAACTGACACTATCAGATAATCGTGGGATTTTCTATGCCAAACAAACTAACTTAACTTTGTATAGCCCATTGAGCTATTGTTACAATTGTAGACCTTAAATTTTGAAGGACAGTTTGAATGAACTGAAACTAGCAAGGTTATCCTTTGACGTCTGAGGACATTTTAAAATGTTCATTGAATTTGTTTGAATATTTATCATAGCTTTGTATAGCCCAAAAAGCTACGGTTGCTACTGTATATCGGAAGTTCTGAACTCAAGATCAGTTCCCAAGGTATCTCATTATATTCCAAAAGACTCACTTGATTTGGTCAAATTCATATTGCTACGTTGCTAAGTCCAAAAAAGCTGGTGATGTTAAGCAACAATTTCAAACTTAAAATCTTCGGCTATAGATTTTAAGTTTTGAATTCCAGGAAAGTTTGGATAATCTAGAACATCAAAAGATTATCTCATAATGGCCCTATGTTCTCAATGATAGTTTGGATGACCTAGAACATGTCATATTGCTTTGTAATGTTTTTTTACTTTAAGAATATTTATATAATATGTTTGAATATTTATTGTAACTTTGAATTGCCTAAAATTTACTGTTACAACCTTAAATCTGGAGTTCTGAACCTTCAGACAGTTTAGATGAACTAGACCATCCCAAGATTATCTTCTTATGCATTTTTACGTTCGAAAATATATACTGAATATACTTGAATACGTGACGTTACTTTGTATAGCCCAACAAACTACTGTTACTACAGTATATTTCAAGCTACGAACTCCAGGACGGCTTGGATTTTCTAGAGGATCTTAGAGTTATAAAATAATGAGTTTGGTTAATTGAATATGTTTGAATCCCAATATATAGCTCAAAAACCTTTTGTTACAACGGTAGATCTTATGTTTTGAACTTAAGTACAGTTTTGATGACCTAGATTATCTCCGTACATCTCATGGTGTTTTTCTTTACGTTCGAAAATATTTACTACATATGGTTTAACGCGTAGCGTAATTTTGTATAGCCCAAAAAGCTATAGTTACTACTGTCGATCTTAAGTTCTGAACTCAAGGGTAGTTTGGATGACCTAGATTATCCCCGTTCATCTCATGGAGTTTTTCTTTACGTTCGAAAATATTTACTACATATGGTTCAACACGTAGCGTAATTTTGTATAGCCCAAAAAGCTATAGTAACTACTGTCGATCTTAAGTTCGGAACTCAAGGTCAGTTTCGATTACTTAGAACATCATCAAGTTTTCAAATAATGACTGTTGACTCCAAAAGGTTTATGCAGTATGTTTGAATACATATCGGAACCTGATACAGCTCTAAAAGCTTCTGTTACAACTGTAGATCTGAAGTTCGGAGCTCTGGTTCATTTTGGATAACCTAGAACATTCCAGAAAGATAAAAACATATTAAATGTTTATCAACGAGAAGCTAATGATACGTATGCAAATGTACAATTTTCTGAAACAACGCCTTAATTTTTTCTTCCTGAACTTCTTCAGCAAAATATGTCAGAAGTAATTCTAGCAGAGACCATGCTGGAAGGCGTTTCAACCATGCGTTTAGACCCATCTTCGCAAAAACGAGCTGCGGAAAAAGTGTAGGAGGTCGTGGAGAAAGAAAAGTCGCAAACGGGGTTAATCACTTAGTTAATTTTTACCGTACTTTTACAACTTATAAAACAAATGTATAAAAGATTAAAGAATACTTAAATTTGGAAATCACTTTTCAGTCACTATTTGGTCACTATTTTTATTATTTTAGTCATCAAAGTCACTTTTATTTATCCCTAAATCCGCTACCAGCCCCGCCGTAATGGCAAGATGCCAAAGCCGACCAAAATAGAACGGAACAATTGTGTCGCTTCAGGAAAGGCAGTAGACGTTTTTGTAGGCACTCGCTCAGAAAAATTTCCTGGTTGACGGTTCCGGTCGCAATGTAGACGTTGCTTTTCAAGGTACAGATGGCCTGCCACACCAGATATTTCTTCGCAAACTTTGACAGCTTAATGCGCTAGCTCTATCCACGATTGAAGGCGCCACTTCCAGATTCTTTTCGACATCTTGGAAGGAGAGGTTGGGGTTCCGCTCGAAACAGCGGGCAACTTTTATTGTCGTCGTTGTGGCCTCTCGGCTCCCGATCCAGCTTTCCTGGCTGTCGAAAAACGGTTACCGAACATTTTCAATATGGTGTTTAAGCCATATTCAACAATTTCGCTAACTTGACGTGAGAGTAGTTTGGATTTTCGCCATGCACGTGCACAATTTTGATGCGTTGCTTCTCTACCTTCGACGACATTTTGATATCTGAAGTGCTAATCTCAAAATCAAAATAGAGGCATGATGCCACACGCACAAATCTTCAAAATGAGAGGTGTGCAAAAAATTTTAATGCACGATGAAAGGAAATGCGTCAAGTTTAATTTGACCAAATTTTTATCGAAACACCCTTTATTTAGATAGGAAGGTCAACTACTTTTACACCTTATCATAGCCAACAGTTATGTTAAGTGGGGTACATGCCACTAGTATCATTTTCGAAAGTGTAATTCAATGTTTGGTCTCACGTCAGTCCACAATGACGTTAATGCACATGATAAATACAATTACATTCGAGCTATCACTCAACGGAGGCGCTCAGTCAAACACCTTCTAACGCCCATGTTCCATACGAGATGCAAGTAGCTTCGAAACTTGGAGTAGCAATTTGCAGAAAAAGACTCGTCGCCGATCGCTTCGTGTGAGTAGCACGTGTTAAAAAGCCCCAGAAAGAAACGAGTTACTAATGTTGCCTCCCGGGTACATGTAGTTCGAACAAATTAATTGATGGAGTTGATGAATTTCGTTCGTCGTCGTCGTCGTTTCGCCGGTTTTTTTTTGTCCCGTGCCTACTAACTACTGACACAGATTTGCACTTTGTTTCGTATGCCGATATTCAGCGCACATTTCTCGCCTCATATGTGTGAGTCGGAGGGGATCGCATCAATAAGGCAGAGGAAAAACGAGACTTCCAGCAGCGTGACTGTTTGTGGGTCATTTGCGGACTTAAATGTCGCGCGTATGCGATGTACATTGGACGAGGCTGTGCGGCGAAATTGAGCTAAATAAAGTGCTTCCTACTTTCGCCCTGCATGCTGGTTGGACGGTACTGGAGTCGTTGCAGAATTGAAGTTTGCGTACGAATATCCATAGTTAAATGTTCACATTAGGCGCGGTGCATGGCTCATATAATCTACGCACAGGAAAAATATAAATATAACTATTTTGCTTGCCTATACGGTTGGCCTTATCAGGTTGTTTACGGTTTACGTCATGTTTGCCGAAACGTGTCGTTTTTTTTATATGCCTTGTCATAATCAAACGCGAGGATGAGCAGGGTAGCATACGTATGTTGCAGATTATTCTACGTTTTCATAATGAGTTATGTAAGATCATATTGTACAAATACTTTTTCTGGTTGAAAATCACGTAACGATTTTACTAATTTTTGATTAGTTGAAGTTGCACAGATTCGTTGGCGATCCAAGTTCCTTGGAAACAGGCAGGAGGGATTTCTGGCCCACACACTATAAGACATTCATGTTAAATTAGGTTTCCTGAGACTGGCACATGGTAGTGTTGTTGTTCTTGTTTCGTATTTACTTGACTTTCAGCCTGAGCCAGGGAGACAACCTGAAACCTACATATCGAAACCATCAACACATGGACCGGGACCAACGGGTTTACTTCCCTTTCGAAGGATCAGAGAATCATGCAAGCGTCATTTTGCATTCTAAAAAATCCAGACCATGGGAAGAGGTTAAATCATTGCAATGAGGGGAAATCGGGTAAAATGGACCCTTTGCTGAGGTCAAACCTATACGAAACCTTCACCATTCAATCGTCCTGACATTTTTTTCTTTTGTACAGTGCAAGTGAGAATAATATTACTAGCGCCGATCTTCCGAACCGCATGGTATATCAGTTTATTCCAGTATGAGGGTAGAATCGGGTTAAATTGGGAAAATGGACCACTTCTTGGCATCCGATCAAAGTGAAATTTGTTTCATTTAATTTTTTCATTTTTTTTACAATTTTACAGTTCATTTGGGTTCAATATAATAGCACCAAGTTTTGTTCTTGGGTAATAAATCTAGTTTGTCCAATCCAAAATGAGAGGAGAAGTAGGCAAAATGGGACACTTACTGTGGTTAACCCTAAATGAGACCAACACCATTCGATTTCCTGTATTTTTTCCTATAAGAAAAGCTTTTTTTTTCAGGACGCCAACCCTGCGCCGTCTAAATTAATGGGATTTTGGTTCCATTTTTTCCCACTGTGCATTGCAGATTTTTTTAATTTCTGATTCTAAGAAGAGCTGCTACTGAATCCATGGTTGATTTTGTGACTTGTGAGAAGAAGCTCGATTAACGAACATAAATTCACAGCTTTCGGCTAGAAGCGTGTGATGCTTTTTATGTCATGCGGAAGTAAACAAATGATTGAAGCCCTCCTCGGCAGCAGAGGAGCCTTTTTGAGGTTCCACTTGACGATTGCCCAGTAGCGTTCGGTCAGTCGCAGTTGAGGGCGGTGGGTTTGGTAGGTTGTTATCTTTTTAAACGAAATCAACGTTGTTATCAGAACCACTGAAGATTTGTTCTGGCATAATGGGCAGAGGTCAGATCCGGCCAGAAAAGAAGAGCAATCCTCTGCTTCCGATATAATTGGAGCAACCTCTTCGGCAAGCACTCGTTTCGGCAAACGTTAGTATTTTTTGTTGCTTTTGTGTTGCGATGCTGCGTGAGTGCCGCAAGGCCCAACACTTTGGAATGGGATGTACAACGAGATGCTGACGCTGAAGCTTCCCAAAGACGTAGTGATCGTTGGGTTTGCGGATGACATCGTATTGTCGATGAAAGGCGATGCTGGGGTCGAAGCTGCAGATAGCCCACCACAAAACGGAGGTGTTGATGATCAGCAACTGCAAAGCGGTACAGCGAGCAGAAATCGTCATCGGAGGGCTTGCCATAGCTACGAAGCGTATCTGACGTAAGAATCTGCTAAAATTCAACAACCACGTGGATTATGCCTGTGGGAAGGCGGCAAAGGCCATTAATGCGGTAACCAGAATCATGCCGAATAGCTACGGACCTAGCAAGCGGCGTCTACTGGCTAGTGTACCATCATCGATACTGAGATACGAATGTCCAGCCCGGGTCGCAGCGTTGGAAACTAAGCAAAACCGGACGCAGTTGAACAGTACGTTCAGGCTAATGGCCATACGAGTCGTGAGTGTGTATCGAACTACTTCATCGGAGGCAGTATGCGTCATTGCCGGAATGATCCCGATTGGCATCACTCTCGCGGAGAACAGTGAATGTTATCAGCGGAGAAATATCAGAGGAGTCCGAAAGCTGGTGAGAGCGGAGTCGATGGCCAAATGGCAATGAGATTGGGACCCGGGGGAGAACGGTCGATGGACGCACCTTCTCATACCGGATTTGTCGGTCTGGATGAAGTGGTAGCACGGAGAGATTAACTTCTACCTTACGCAGTTTCTGTCTGGCCATGGTTGCTTCAGGCAATACTTGCATCGATTCGGACAAGCAGCGTCACCCTTTTGTCCGAAATGCGCAGACGTCCAAGAGAAACCGGAACACGTGGTCTTTGACTGTCCACGATTTGGACCATTGCGAAGCGAGATGCTTGCCACCAGCCCAGTTAACGTCATCTATAGAATGTCTCGTGACGAAAGTGCTTGGAATGCGATCAGCCATTACGCAAATCATGTCGGCTCTAGATCGAACATGGCGGGAGAATCAAGAAGCGAATGATTGAGTGGATTAGCGAGTTCTCCGGAGATGTTCTAACGTCGGGGATCTTTCCCGGTAGAACCGCACTCGGCGAGAATTCGAGTGGATTGCGTCAGCATTTAGGAGCTAAATGGCTCACCGTCGTTCGCTTTCGGGATCCACAGGCGGGTAATCCTCTGTTGGAGTAGGGTAGATCCGCCGCAAGGGACAACTCATCTCGAAAACATTGAGGATGGGAGCTGAATGGCTGAACAAAGTAAGGTGAGAGGAAAATGACCGTGGTAAGGAGTAGGAGCTAAAATTCTGAAGCCAAATGACCAGGACCCTCCACGAAGTAATACCATAGAGTAGTCCCCGTGGGAAGGGGGGGGGCTAGGTTGTGCAACAAGGAACCGGGTTTTAGCGGGATCGGAAGACGATCCTGACCACACTCTGATACAGTGCACGATGAGCAAGTGCAGGCCTCTGTGTCAGTTCAGTCCATAAGGATTTCCTAAACCATGTATAACACACACACACACACACACACACACACACACACACACACACACACACACACACACACACACACACACACACACACACACACACACACACACACAGACACACAAACACACACCACCAGTACCACCATCACCTATCGTAGGGAAGGTCGAGAGTCATTCATTGATGTTACCTTCTGCAGCCCCGGGATGGTAGGAAGTTTGAACTGGAGGGTCTGTGAGGAGTACACTCACAGTGATCACCAAGCGATCCGGTACACTATCGGAAGCAATAGACAGTTGGAAGCGCGTGTACAACAGTCAAACGAGCGAAGGTGGAAAACATCGAAGTTCGACAAGAGAGTGTTCGATGAAGCGTTGAGGTTCGAACGCAATCCCCTGTATCTCAGTGCAGATGGACTGATAGCGGTATTAGCACGAGCCTGCGATGCAATCATGTCGAGAGAGGGCAAACCAAGACACAGTCGTCGTCCAGCCTACTGGTGGAACTCGACGATTGCCGAAGTACGAGCACATTGCCACCGAGCCCGGAGGAGAATGCAGAGAGCCCACAATGACGCCGACAGATCAGCTCGAAGACTAACGTATAAGGTGGCAAGAGCCACACTTAACAAGGAAATCAAGCACAGTAAGAAAACCTGCTTAGAGGAACTTTGCCGTAACGCCAATTTCAAATCCGTGGGGTGATGCCTACACTGTTGCCATGGCGAAGATAAGAAGTCCAGTTATACCACCTGATAGCTGCCCAGAGAAGATGAAAGTCATCGTAGATGCGCTTTTTCCGCAGCATGAACCGACGATCTGGCCGCCCACACCGTATGATGACCAGGATGACCACGAGGAAGAAGCCCGAATAACAAACGAGGAGCTAACAGTGGTGGCAAAAGCTTTGAAAATCAAGAAGGCCCCGGGACCAGATGGTATCCCCAACGTGGCTCTAAGAGCAGCAATCCTAACAAATCCGGACATGTTCAGGACCGTGTTGCAAAAGTGCATTGACGATGGTAACTTCCCGGATATCTGGAAGCGACAAAAACTGGTGTTATTGCGGAAGCCAGGCAAGCCTCCTGTGCTTGAAAGAGGAATCCTTACAAAATACACGGAGGGATTAGATGGTCTGTCCAACATGCAGTTTGGCTTCCGGAAAGGAAGATCCACGGTGGATGCCATCCGAACGGTCGTGGAAGCTATGGAGTCTGCGCAGAAGCAAAAGAGAAGAGGGAACCGCTTCTGCGGAGTGGTCACCCTGGACGTGAAAAATGCCTTCAACAGTGCTAGTTGGGCTGCAATCGCCGACTCGCTGCACAGAGTAAGAGCACCCGAGTACCTCTGTTGGGTCTTGAGGAGCTACTTTCAGAACAGGACACTGATATACGAAACGGACACCGGAGAAAGATGTGCAACCGTCACAGCGGGCGTCCCACAGGGTTCCATCCTCGGTCTGACCCTTTGGAATGCTATTTATGACGGAGTCTTGAGGCTGCGCCTCCCCAGAGGCGTGGCGACGTTGTCGGGTTTGCGGACGACGTTGTGCTCCTAGTGGTCGACGAATCTCGAGAGGAAGTAGAAGTACTCGCCACGGAAGCGATAGATAATGTGGAAGACTGGATGCGTGAGAAGAAACTGGCGTTAGCTCATCACAAGACCGAGGTGGTACTGATAAGTAACCGGAAAGCAAGGCAGCAGACGAGACTCTCGGTCGACGAGTGTATCATCGACTCTAAACGAGAAGTCAGACACCTGGGAGTGATGATAGATGATCGGCTAAACTTTAATAGCCACGTAGACTACGCATGTGAAAGGGCCGCAAAGATAATCTCGGCATTATCTCGGATTATGCCCAACAACTCAGCGATCAGCAGCAGTAAGAAGCGATTACTGGCGAGTGTGTCCACATCAGTGCTCAGATACGCAGGACCTGTGTGGGTGACGGCACTGCAGACGGAAAGGAACCGATCTCGGCTTAACAGCACGTTTAGGCTGATGGCCATGCGGGTGGCTAGTGCGTAACGAACTATCTCGTCAGAGGCAGTATACGTGATAGCTGGAACGATCCCCATAAACCTTCTACTAGAAGCAGATAGTGAGAGCTATGGAGACCGGGGCACAAGAGGTGTCCGAAGAACTGCCCGAGCTAACACCTTAAGGAAGTGGCAGCAGCAGTGGGACAACGCTGATAACGGCAGATGGACGCACCGGTTAATTCAAAGCCTGTCGAGGTGGGTGAACAGACCACACGGTAATGTAAATTTCCACATGACTCTGTTTCTGTCCGGTCATGGCTGTTTCAAGAAGTAACTGAACAGGTTCGGCCACGCGAGATCGCCGTCTTGCACCGCGTGTGGTTATGCAGAGGAAACGCCTGAGCACGTTGTCTTAGAATTTCCGCGGTTCGAGAACGTGCGAAACAGTATGATCGTCGGTGACAACGTAAACGTAGACAACATTGTTCAAAAAATGTGTGCTGACGAAGAAAAATGGGACGCGGTGAACAAAACAGTCGTTGAGATTAGAGTCGTCGGAGTAGGCTAGGTCCACTGCCGGGGACTAGTCTGAGTAGATCGTGAAGAAGCACCGGCAATTGGTCGTCAGGGCGCCTGTGGTCTGGAAGTCATCCTCCAACCAGAACCGCAGGAACGACCTAGACATCTGCCCGGATTGCATCGGTTTCGGAAGAGCTTTCACGCCGGGGAACTCTTCGTCGGAGTATGATGGATCCACCGTCGGGGACTATTCTGAGTAGTCCGTAGCGAGTCACCGGCATGAGTCGTCGGGGCACCAGGGAACCGGAAGCAATCCTCCAACCGGAATCGCTGGACCGAACTCGACACTACCGGACAACATTGAAGCAAGCATATCGCGTTCGTTAACGCTTTCGGGAGATATTCTTTCGTCGGGGAACTCTCCGCTGGAGTTGGCTATCTCCACCGTTGGGGAGTATGCCGAGTAGCACCGATTGTGACAAACCACCAGTTCAGGGTCGTCGGGGCGCCAGTGAACCGGAAGTCACCCTCCAACCGGAATCGCTGGACCGATCTCGCCATCCAACTGGTCAACAAGAAGAGTAGTACATCTACAACCGGAGTGCGCAGCAGCAGAAGTTTTATGGTGATGAGATCAGCGAACTAGCGTGACTAGCTAGGCCTGGCAACAAGAGAAGTGCATGAGCACAGCCTCCTCCCGAAGTAGTCACTTCCAGTGGAATCCGGGGGATACAGGCAACGTCAGACTCTTGGTGGAGTTTAGAGGAGTAGGGTCCAGAGTCATCTTCTCTGTTCAGAGTCCCTCACTCTGGCACACGATGGACGAATTCGGTAGCTGGAGTCGAGCTACCGAACGTGTGCTGGGTCGGCGTAAAAGCTTAACCACCAAGTAAAACAAAACACACACATACACAGTGAAAAAGTTACTAGTCGCTATTGGGCAGCATTAAGAAAAATCACCCCGTTGTCTCGATACCACTGTAAGGGCAGTTTGCCTAATCAGCTCAAAATTAATGGTTAAGTTTTCTTCAAATTGTAGTGAGATCGGATTTTTTTTCCCTGTAGTTAAACGGCAATGGGTCGATCCCACGCAACTGACGAACGAGGAAAAGGTAAAAATCAGGGCCTACCACGATGCAGGCCTCTCGAATCGTTAAATCGGTCGAAAACTCTTTCGATCACACACGGTTATCAGTTATCACATCGGTTAGAATGGAATGCTGCAAACAATGTTAATTTCGTCTCCAAAGAGATTAGTCCTAAATTGCCCTGAGTTCAGACCGATCGAAAAATATTGGGCAATTGTCAAGCGCAAACTTCGAGGATGCGGTAAAGAAGTGACAAATGCACAACAAATGCCTTGAAAGTGGAATAAAGGGCGATACGGTCAAAATTTGGTCAATATCAACTTGACGTATTTCTTTCAATTTTGCATTTAAAAAACCTGAACACCCCTCATTTTGAAGGTGTGTGTGTGTAGAATGTTGCTCCTATTTTGATTTTGGAATTCACTCTTCAGTTGTCAAAATGCCGTCCAAGCAAGAAGAGCAGCGTATCAAAATTTTGCTCGCGCATCGCGAAAATCCGAGCTACTCGCACGCAAAGTTGGCAAAATCGCTAAAAGTTGCCAAATCAACCGTTACAAATGTAATTAAAGTGTTTGTGGAACGTTTGTCGACAGCCAGGAAGTCTGGATCGGGGGGAAATCGAAAACCGGAAGCCGCTGAGACGACAAAGAGAGTTGCCGGTAGTTTCAAGCGAAACCCTAACCTATCTCTCCGAGATGCCGCAAATAAGCTGGATGTATCGTCTACAACCGTGCATCGAGCCAAAAAACGAGCCGGACTATCGACTAACAAGAAGGTAGTGACTCCAAATCGCGATGATAAACAAAATACGACGGCCAAAGCGCGATCCCGGAGGCTGTACACGACGATGCTGACGAAGTTTGACTGCGTGGTAATGGACGACGAAACCTACGTCAAAGCCGACTACAAGCAGCTTCCGGGACAGGAGTTTTATACGGCAAAAGGAAGGGGAAAGGTAGCAGATATTTTCAAGCACACGAAACTGTCAAAGTTCGCAAAGAAATATCTGGTTTGGCAAGCCATCTGTACCTGTGGCTTGAAAAGCAGCATTTTCATAGCTTCCGGGACTGTCAACCAAGAAATTTACGTGAAAGAGTGTTTGAATAAACGTCTGCTGCCTTTCCTGAAGAAACACGGTTGTTCCGTACTGTTTTGGCCGGATTTGGCATCTTGCCATTACGGTAAAAAGGCCATGGAGTGGTACGCCGCCAACAACGTGCATATGGTTCCCAAGGACAAGAACCCTCCCAACACGCCAGAGCTCCGCCCAATTGAGAAATACTGGGCTATTGTCAAGCGGAACCTAAAGAAGACCAAAAAAACTGCTAAGGACGAGCAGCAGTTCAAGGCAAACTGGCTTTCTGCGGCGAAGAAGGTGGACAAGGTGGCTGTACAAAACCTGATGGCAGGGGTCAAGCGTAAGGCCCGGCAATTCGGATTTGGAAAAGCGGAAGCCTAACTGAATATTTTTCCTGAATTTTATACTAATTGAACTTGAAAAAGAAATTTAATTTGATTTTTTAAATAAACGATTTCACCGATTTACACGCGTTTTCCCTTGACCAAATTTTGACCGTATCACCCTTTAAGTTCACCGGTACAGTGTCACCAGCGACTGTGCAGATCATGATGGCATCTAGCCTTCATTTGACTCTTTGATCAACCGTGTATGTGGTTTAATTCTTGAGTTATGATCACTTGAATGCGTCCATATTTACTTTGAATCGGGCTTTAGTTGCCTCAACCGAATTGTACCCTGTGTGTTACTAGGGTCTCGTGAATTAGAAATTTTCCTTATATCACGAGCAAAACCAAACTGCAATTTTGTATTAGATTCTCCTATCATGAACATATGTTTGATATAAGTAGCTCCCTAGCTACTCGTTCTGCCCGATTTGTCACTAAACCGTTGAACGCAACACGTAATGTGTTAAATGACTAGCCCCTGAAGTTCCTAGCAAAGTTGCAAACGTGCGCGGGGCTTCTTTTACTATTTCGAAAGGAACATTCCTTGCTGTTAGCTGTGGAGCTACTCCAATCAAGTGCATTGTGTGTATTTTCATGTCACCCAGAGGCACATGATTAACCTGCAATTACATACCGATCAACTAAATGTGGTGATGATCTATACCCAAGCAACATTACATGTTTTATCGAGATTTTAAAGCATTCTGCAAGCCTAAATCGTCATCTACGCTTGGTTTGATTTAATCAGAGTTATTGGGTCAATTCCGGGACTGATTAATATTTGTATTAAAATCGAGCATCCCTAGGTGATAAAATAACTCGCAACTCATCTAGGTTAAAATAGCTGTTGGTTAAATTCAGCTGCGCGGTGAAAGGCGGCATTTGCGGCTTCCATATCATTGCTGCGACTCGCGTGGACTTAATCATATCATTCTTTTGAGATGATACCGACGAGACAACGCGACGCACGATAAAATCCCCTTAAACCTTATAATCTAGAAACTGTAGTAAACACCAGATATCAACCGCATTGTTTCGTAGCGCCCGCGAATGCTCCCAATGTTTTAGAATTTGAAAAATTACCAAACAGGCGGTGATTAATGAAAGTGGTGCAAATACGAGTTCTGTTTTGTGTTCTCCAGTTGCACCGTCGTCTCAGTTGTCTGGCTCTGTTTTTATATTGGGTGCTAAAAATAGCCCGACCTACTCGCTTTTCATTTTCCTCTTAACTCGCGCGTTAATATTCATTTCTTCTGGATACAAATACATTCGATAAAGTGCAACCACCGGAGAAGTGGTGGGCGCTTAGTCTCCAGTTGGGACACCAGTACATGTACTTTGGCTTCAAAAGAGAGAAGTGTGCAATTCGTTAAGGCCCGATGTCTAAAACATCAATGGTGGCGTTGTTTCTCGATCTGCGTGCTGCTACACAAAATAAAAGATCAGGTTTGGTTTCGATGAGGAAGAAATGGTATTTCACGTGGTTGCGAAAGAAATAGCGTAAATTGTTCAACATGAAACTTAATCATTTATTTATCGTAGTATAACAAAAGGAAAACCCTTTGTACCCCATAACCCAGAACCGTCATTCACCGTAATCATCTCAGATCCATGACGGGATCTATCTCAAACACTAAATGCTTGCTTAAGTCAGGCACACGTCACTCACTTGAATCCTATATGACTCTCGAACTACTCTCAAGAACGGAAACTTATCTACTACCTATAGAAACGGCTCTTCCCCCGCCTTCACCCAGCCCAGCATCCACTGTCTTCTGCAGTGAATAAATATGCCTATCATATTTCTTGTGGCCTATGCACTTTCCTTCCCCCTTTTCAGTCCGTGTTAAATTGAGCATACAGTTTTCCACTTGCCTCCACATCATTCCTACCTCCTTGCAGAGGGAAGAAAAGAACAAATGCAATGGCATACGAAGAAAGGCCAAGCGTTGAAGAGACGTGATCTGGAAAAATCACAGAAATAGGTCTCAGTTTCAAGTAGAAGTCTGGTAGTATGCAAAGCTTATGTCAGCCTTTTTTTCTGTTCAGACCAGTTCTCATGATTTCACCACACTTTAGATCGGAGAAACCACACACATGCTATAGGGCTATAATGTGGCACACAAGACGCCGGCTCTCTTTTGCGATTATGATTTCAACCGGTATTGGCTGCCCCTGCGAAGACGACGATGATGTAAGGATCAGCAGTCCTTCGCCCGTCCGTGATGGGCTGAGCCGATGCTGGAAGGAAAACTTGTTCCGTTGTCGTTACTTAAGCGAAGCGTCAACCATATGAACGACGACCGGAGACACATTGAGGCGGTCGTCGGAATGCCAACTATGCGCATATAATTACAATGTTTTAAAATCCAACGACGACGGAGGTGTAACCACCGTCATCATCTATAGATGATATGCATAATGCCCATCGTGGAATCGATTATGATTATGAGTATGTATATCTGTTCATAATCAATGAGCTTCAAGTCAGTCAGTCAATGGTTGGCTTGTCGGGAGAGGATATATTAATAAGGCGTTATTCCTGTGTGGATAGCACGATTTACACATATTTATAATTTTCTTGCACTTTGTTCTGTTTCAGACACATCCCAAAAGCCAAAGCCACCACCATCGCCGAAACGCCGGAACTAAAGCGGATAGCGGAAAACACCAAGATTCAGTCCAACGTCAAATATCACGCAGACTTTGAGAAGCTGAAAGGAAAAGTCACACAGGTAAGTGCACTTATTCAACTGTTATTCGAATAGAAATGTATTTTTTTTTGTTACTTATTAGAGTTAACATGAAATAATAAAAGATGAGGAATTGTTTGGAATTATTCAAAGTAAAAATGATAAAAATAATAAAAATAAAAAGGTTTATGCTTCACGGAGCGTTTTCATTGTTTGTTTTGATGAAAAATTAAACAAGTATCGTTGCACCATCCCACTGTGGATTTTTTTTCGCACAATATACATAAATGTTCACGAAGTTCAAAATTGGCTTTTGTCAGCATTAATATAATTAAATGATGTCAATTACATACACTACGGTTTTTTTTCACGGGGGATACGGTTCACTTTTAGTATGGAACCGTGTAAAAAAAGACTAAATAGAGTCGATAAATTCACATGCTTAAACATACTATATTGCTTCGATTTTTTTTGAATGCGTTACCTATTCACGCAATGGTCAAAATACAGTTTTAAAATTTTTTAGTATTTACACCAAAAATTGTGAATTTTTTGAAAAACTGCCATATGGTTACTTTTGGCCCAAAACGTAAAATGTTATTTGAATTAGGTCGATAAGTTGTTCCGTTCTGGAGTCATCGCCGAAAACAACCCGTGTAAAAAAAACCGTGCAAAAAAAACCTTAGTGTATTTGAAGATCTTTCGACTATTCCGGAGCTTAGATCTTGTCGATCTTCAAGCTCAATGAAATCATGAATAATGCCCTGAAAGTTTGTATGAGCACGTAAAGTTCAAGACAGCCTTTTGCTAACATTTTCATCTTCGTATCGTTTCAGTAAGCTATTCAATTCTCTCCAAAGTAGTCTGAAGAGCAGATATGAAAGAAATACAAGCTCAATTAAGTCACGCGCATTATTTTTAATGAGTTCAGGAAGCTCACAAGAGCCTGCTGACAGCGTTCACATAATTGAATCGATTTAATAGAACATTTGGGGCTTTCCAAACTATTGTGGAGTTAAGATCTGAAGGAATTACCGGCTCAATGAAGTCTTAAACATTGTCCGAAAAGTTTTTTTTGAGTTTGTGAAATTCAACAGCGCCTTTAGGCAACATTAATTCTATCTAATTTTTTCAATAAGATATTAAATGCTCTCCAAAGTTTTCTGAAAATGAGACCTTGACGGTGTACTGCCTCGATTGAGTCACGTGCTATATCCTTAAAGTTTTTATGCGTTCAAGATGTTTATGAGAGTCTTCTGGCATCATGAACATTATGGAATCGATTCGACGGGGTATGTAGAACTCTTCAAAGTATTATGCAGCTCAGATCTTGAAGATCTACAGAATCAAACATGTCTTGAATAATGTTCCAAACGTGTGTATAGGGTCGTGAAGTATAAGAGAGCTTTCTGACAATATGCACCTAATCGAATGGCTCTGATGAGATGTTTAGTGCTGTCCAAATTATTCTGGAGCCTAGCTCTGCTGTTCTACATGTTAAATGATGCTTTGAACAATGTTTTAAATGTTTTTAGAGTTCATGAAGTTTAAACTAGCCTTTCGAAAACATATTTGGCATGAAATGATGCCAGTTATACGGTGGTGAACTTTATGAATTTGAAAACATCACACACCTTGCTCTGTAAGTAATTCTCAGGTGTGAATAATCATTGTGGCTCGAATACATCTTGTAGATTTTCTACTTTTGATCTTTTTCTAGCATCATGAGTTCGACTATTTTTCAAGCGCATACCGCTGCTTTTTCAGCTTACATCCCAAGTGGTGCTGGCGAATGAATTACTATATGGCTAAAATATTTACCTGCACTTAGTAATTCAGAAAAAGCACCAAAAAATGAAAAAAGTGCCACTAAATTATTAAGGCCTGTGCCAACAAATAATGTCTGATCAGCATTAAAAAATTAGGAATGAGCAATAAAAGATGAGAAAAGATCTTCGGATAATCTAATTGTGACCGGTAAATCTGTCAAATAAAGCAACAGCTATTAGTATATGTGCAATTAAATATGGCAGTATTTCCGTGATATTTATTTATCCATTGCTCATTTTACTGTTTTTATGGGAAAATCCAACAAAATTAAGAGACATATGCGAATAGTTTAGTGCTCAAATTACATAATTTGGCGGAAATACTGCCATATTTAATTGCACATATACTAATAGCTGTTGCTTTATTTGACAGATTTACCGGTCACAATTAGATTATCCGAAGATCTTTTCTCATCTTTTATTGCTCATTCCTAATTTTTTAATGCTGATCAGACATTATTTGTTGGCACAGGCCTTAATAATTTAGTGGCACTTTTTTCATTTTTTATTGCTCAAATCTCTCTTTTAATTGATGATTAATTATGCTGCCATTACTATATCTCCAGCATGAGCGAGTACTTTATGCACTGATACGTTTCTCTGCAGTATATGTCCAGTATTTCTGGGTTGATTGGCTCTTGGAAGTTAATTGCAATCAAAACATAATGAAATCTTTTTATAACTTCCACGTTGATATCCAAAATGCTGCTCAATAATTTAAAATTTCTTGAAATCCATTCTGTCAGAATCATCCTACTAAATGTTTGGTGGTATTGTGAATATTCAATTGAACCACACCCCAAATACTTAGAAGCAGTACGTTTGAATATTCAAAATTTTCATCATTCATTTACAGTTGGATTTCCGAGTTAATCACTTTGATTATTCGTTCTGAAGTATGTTGCATAAGCGTAACTTATACGAAAAATAAATGAAAAACCGTTGATATTAAATATTCCTAGCGTAAAAACTAATCCATTTTTCACCTGAATTTTTTTTTATGTTTCTACAGTGGCTCTACTGGAGGAAGGCAAATCTTCTTGATTGCTTGGATCACTTTGTAGGTTAAGCCTGATTCAAAGTAAATATGGACGCATTCAAGTGATCATAACTCAAGAATTAAACAACATACGCAGTTGATCAAAACGTCAAACAAAAGGGTATTTATTCAGCTTTCAAACGATATGTTACAAGCAGGGTTGGCAAATGTCATTTTCGATGAAAAATGACCTATGATTTTTACCAAAATACGTCTGAAAATCTCACCAGGCGAGAAAACGATGATGGAGATTTTCTTCAAATTCTCATCGATTTTTCCGTCATGACAGAACGTGACAATGTTTTGGTCATCGCTCCTACAAACACATTTATTGGTATAATTGTGAGATTTATAACAAAACTTCAAAAGCAGTTTCCATTTTGTCGATAACATATTATTGCTTAGCAAATTTTATGTAAACTAGTAAGATATTGCTGAAACAAAATCGTATGGGAAAATATCTCAGGATCAAATGATGGTGTGAGAAAGCTCGTGATAGTTCGTTTCTTCTCGTGATAGTGAGAAGGCCTGTTTTTTCATCGTCACATGATGGCCGTGAGATTTACCAGCTCTGGTTACAAGTTATTACATTTCACCGTTTCGAACGAACTGTCGCACTTTACTTGTGATCGATGTCATTATGAGCTGCACAGTCGCTGGTGACACTGTACCGGCGAACTTACTCCACTTTCAACGCATTTGTTGTGCATTTCTCACTTCTTTACCGCATCCTCGAAGTTTGCGCTTGACAATTGCCCAATATTTTTCGATCGGTCTGAACTCAGGGCAATTCGGAGGATTAATCTTTTTGGCGACGAAATTAACATTGTTTGCAGCATATCATTCTAGTACCTCCTTAGAGTAGTGGCAGCTGGCTGGATCCGGCCAATACATAACGTTGGTCTTGTGTTGCCGAATGAAGGGTAAAATCCTCCTGATTGTGTGAGATGTGATGAAAACCTTAGTTTTAATGCCACACTGCAGATTCCTTGCCAAATCATTAGTTTCCGAGCAAACTTATCAGCAAAAACAAATTTATACCTGGAAGGGAAATCTCCACGAGCAGTTGCCAGGTTAAATTTTCGTCTGGGGATTTGTTTATCATTACGTCCATTAATTACGTCACGCAAAAGGTGACTTTTTATAACCCCCCTCCCCTACCACGTGACATAATTAATGAACCTTGAACTTTCATCATCCATTAAAATACAGCCATCAAATTTCGTCAAAACTCGTTCGTATAGTAATCGTGCTCGCTTTTTTCCTCAAAATTTTGTATCAGGGTGCGATTTGGATGTTTACTGACACAATAAGACTCATATCGTTTTCTTGAAAGGGTGTTACGCACGTATTTCTTTGCTAAATCTCGTATGGAGACACCTGGGTTGCCTTTCACGTACCTCAACAACTTTCTCCTCAGCTTTTTGTCCCTAGTGCCACTTTTATGATAGATGCGCTGTGCTCTATCTACACTCAGAGTATCCTTGTAACATTTGATTACAAGACCCACCGTTGACTTTGGGAATTTTAACGCTTTTGCTATTTTTGAGGCAGACCACGAAGGATTCTCTAGATGTTTGTGCACAATTAATTTTCCTTTTTCGAATTCCATAATCCATAACTTTGAGATGCGTCGATTAATCGAGAAAAACTTTTCACCGATTTCTTCGTCAATGAAACATTTACAAATAACTAGAAATTAGAAGAAAAATTAGTAATCTCCATTTAATTCCAACTACCTTTGCTTATCTTCGACAGATACGCGTATTTCGTCTACAATTTGCAGACTTCTTCAGTGTCTCGTACTAATAACTCGACGTTATTAGTACGAGACACTGAAGAAGTTTGCACATTGTAGACGAAATACGCGTATCTGTCGAAGATAAGCAAAGGTAGTTGGAATTAAATGGAGATTACTAATTTTTCTTCTAATATATCGATCGGTAATATTTCTACGCGTCGTTTTCAATATTGAAAACTATTGATTTTCAACATTAAACTATTGACAATAACGCAAATGTAAGTTGATATCTTATAATATCGTTTTACAGGGTGAATTTAATAAAAGCTGAGTATTTTCCTATCACAGACTTCAAATGTAAGTAAGGGAGATCTCATATGCTGCAGTGTACGATATAATAGGAGTACAGTCTCGTTAAATGCTTCATTTGCTCGGCAGCCATAGAGCTGTTCAGAGCGGCAATGATCCAGTATTGGATTGGTAGCTGGCGGTCACAAGTACCCTCAAGGGCACTCTGGCGGGGAACCGTTGGTCAGGTAGCTGATGTAAAGATGTGAATGGGTCATACGGAAGGTCCAAAGACGATCAATCACTCATGGACCATTTAAACCATTTCTGTCCTTTTCAGGTTGGTTGTTGGTTTGAACACCAATGGTGAATTGTTTATTGTGTGGCAAGCGCAATAGTATTCCATGTCCAGAAAAACCGAGAAAATTTCCAGAACGGTCCTCAGCTGAACCGGGAATGGCTTTTTAAAAGGTCTTTAATTTAAAATGCAATTGTCAGTTGATTTTTTGAAAGAATGCCTCTCTCAGTCTTTCACCAAAGTTTGATGATTCTTCTTCTTCTTATTCTAGCATTTCAAGCTTATTGTTTTCACAATTCGCTTATTGCTTGCTCTCAATGTCCACTGTTGTTAATTGAGAGCTTTCGATGCCAGGTACCATTTCTGCATTAGTGTGGCAAGTACAATCATACCCTATGCCCTGGGGTGATTAATGAAACATTCGTAGACCAGACTGGGAATCGAACCCAGGCATCTCCAGCATGGTATTGCTTTGTAGCCACGCTTTAACCGACTGAGCTAAGGGAGGACCCACATGGTGATTATTCATGACTACCAAATTGAAGGAAGCGACCCGTTGTATTTGTTAGTCGGTATAGTTGTAAAAACTATCTAAAGTTTCATTGAAACTATCAATTGCTTTAAATCTTATTTTATTACTAAAGTTAAAGTTAAAAAGAGGGCAATGAAACTTTGCCTTTAACCGTTGAACCCAATCATGCGATTCTACGCTTTGCTTATATAAATCATCTTCCGAATGTGATGATACACCCTGGATGCTATATCAACCTCAGAATCATCGGATGAAAATAAGTAGAGTGAAAATAGGCTTGCGCACAAAGCAAATAAAATAAACAAAGCAAAATGCCGCAAAAGCGAAAAGTGCCATTTGACACGAGATTTTCTCTCCCGAGCAAAGCCCGCGGCGGGGTTGAATGAAAAGCTGGCTTCAAACGTGATCCCTCAAATGCAACGGAAAGAGCCTTGCATTGTTCGAGTGCTTTGCTTTGTGTGTTGTGTGCCCTTTTGGTTGGCTAAAATATTTATGCTTCTATATGGTTCACTAGAGTGATTGCTGCTGCATAACGGATGCCGGATTGACCTAGTTCAAAAGTATATTCCACGGGATTTTTACATATAAAGTTCCTGTGAAATTGTGCAGTGATGGGTTACCACAACCATATGTGATTACTTTCTCTAGAGAAACTCAATGTACGATCCACACCTTTTTGTGGATGAAGAAAAACATCGAAAACCACACTTTAAAAATTCATCTAATCCGCCTGTAGAATGCTGATTTGTTGCAATAAACCTCGAATTGCTCTTTTCACTTTTATTTTTATTTGTTCACGAGTGGAACATTTCTATTCGGACAACACTTTCTTCCGCGCAAAACTTCAATTAAATTAATACATCACGGAACTCTTTAACACAAATTTCAATTTCTCTGTTTTGTTTCTTTTCTTTTTCTCGTTTATTTTATGTACCCACTTCGGACACCGTTCGCCAAATGTCGATCATCATCGTCATCATCACCGTGATCATCTTCGTTCGTATGCTGGCCGCGTCCGACGATCAACAAACCAACAAACCCACGAACAACCAAACAAACAAACAAACAAACAATCCAATCGTGGCGGAACTTGAACTCCCGGACAACCAACCCTTCTCCACCGAAAAACAAAAACCCAACCCGATCTGCAACTGAAAATCGTGCGGCCACGGATGTGCTGCTCTTGTTTCTGACGGGTTCGTTTCCACCACTTCCAACCGCTTCCAACTCGATTGAACGTGTGGAATAACGCTATAAAACAAGGTCGCCGACGATCCCGAAACGCTGCGAATCAAGCAAAACACGAAAAACATCTCCAACGTTGCCTACCACGGTGACTTACAGAAGAAAGCTGCCATGGAAAGACAAAGAGAATGTACAGAAATTATCGATAGTAAAGGTGAGTGAGTTTGCAACTTTTATACGGAGTGCTCTCCTATGATGGTTGCTGCACATGGGTAGGTACTACTATACAGGACTAGACCCGATTCTCCACCCTTTTGTGCCCCCACCCACCACCCCTCAACTCTTTGAAGGGGCCAGTTGTCTCGTGTGTCGTTTGCCCTTTCTTTCCTGCATTATTGGTGGCTGGTTTCTGGTTTGCTCTGATCTTGTTTTTTTTCGTCTTTTCCCTGAACTGGCTTTCCCATTAGAGTTGCATGACGATTGATAATTAGGTTGATCTGAATGATCGATAAAAGGAAAATACCAACTTATTCCAGACCAGTCATTATGTAATTAAAGGTGAATTTATTCAGTAGTCGGGCTGTTTCGGGAGCTCTTTAGCGGTTTCTGTTTTTTTTTGCGGCACAGATGCTTACATATATCTTGCGGTGTGTGGGAGTTGATAAATTGGTTTTGAAAGGCCAAGTTTAAACGAGAGAAAACAAAATGGAGCGCTCAGCTCTAATTGTAATCGCTGTTCAAATCACTTTGTTGTGAATTGTCTTTGCGCTAAAAAGAGTTGGAGCAACTTTTTGTTGTTGTTTATCCACACCATACTGTTTTATATGTTATTGATTGATAAATAGGAGTGATTTGAAGATAGGTCGAAAATTCTACATAAAGGGTGTTCCGATGAAAATTTGGTAAAACAGTAATGTGTGTGAGTCGATCAAAGTTTTTGTTAATAAGTCAAATTCTTTTTCTTTTTCAAGTTCAGTTAATACAGAATACAGGAGAAATATTCAGCTAAGCTTCCATTTTACAGAACGGAATTGCTGGGTCTTTCGTTTAACACCTGCCATAAGATTTGAGTCTTCTTAAGGTTCCGCTTGACGATGGCCCAATATTGTTCGATTGGGTCGAGCTCTGGCGTGTTGGGTGGGTTCTTGTCCTTGGGCACCACTTGAACGTTGGCAGCATACCACTGGCAAGATGCTAAATCCGGCCAAAATAGAACGGAACAATTGTGTCGCTTCAGAAAAGGCAGTAGATGTTTTTGTAGGCACTAAATTTCCTGGTTGACGGTTCCGGTCGCAATGTAAACGTTGCTCTTCAAGCCACCGGTACAGATGCCCTGCCACACCAGATATTTCTTCGCGAACTTTGACAGTTTAATGTGCTTGAAAATATCTGCCACCTTTCCTCGTCCGGTAGTAACAACAATTTACTACGTTTGTGGTATAATCTTCATCAGTTGTGGTATATTTGATAGACCTCGTATTGATATCAACCGCACCCTGGTTGATTCAATTGCAGGCATGGTCAAATCAAACGCATTTATAGTCAGGTGAACATTTTTGGTGTTTGCGCTTAATTTAACCCTCGAAATGGCGGAGCTATCAAGTTTCTACTGCGTTTTTTTTGCGTGTAGGAACACCCTCCTTACAGGTTGTCAGCTCATCATCTGTTGCTCATAAAGACCTTCAGAGCATTGTCCAAAATTTAATTTAGCCAGTTGATCTTCAATATTTGAACTACGGAATACAAATACCGACAAATTATCTTACTTGCACTATTTTATGCCATGCATATTAAAAAAAAACTAATTGGAACTGCCAAAGACTTTCAGGGTTTCTTTTTCTTCAAGACTTTATTTAGTCTATAGATAACACTAGTCGACAGAGATTTTTAGACCCAGACCCCTTTTTTTCACAATTTGGCATCAAAAATTGAAATTTTGATATATGTTGACGCCGGCGTATGTCGTGCAGTAAGATGACTGCTACTTGGCAAACCAGTGGGTCTGGGTTCAATCCCAGTCGACGTCGGTGGTTTTTCTGAGGCGAAAAATATGGTCACGTTTTCCTTCGGAAGGGAAGTAAAGCCGTTGGTCCCGGTTCATAGTCATAAGTCGATAGGTAGGGTCCAGGTGGTGGAGTCGTCTCCCTGGCGTCGGTTAATGTCACCATGTGAGGAAATAGGCCGACGGAAAATATATATATATATATATATTTTGAGTACATCCAAATAACTACCTCAGTTTAAATGTAAATGGTCCCGAAGCCTTTTTTCGAAATATCTCAAACTTTAACAAACAACTTTGCAGATGAAAGTGTGTCGATCCGTCTTCATCAGAAAAATTTATGACCGTCTTCGACAAAGATGTTTGGTTTCATGAGGACTTTAGGATGAAGTTACCATTAGTTCAGAACTCATCCACTACGTGGCACTAGTGTACATGTGAACATGGGGTATAGCCTGTATTTTGAGATCTGGATCAGATCTTTTTTGAGATCTGGATCGAATCTGGATGTATAAATTTACTGTTTTCAGGAAAGTGACTTGTAAAATTATGAATTTTCAGGCGCTTGACTCAACAGTTCAGAATTATCTCACTCCGTAGCGCTAGTGTGCAGGTAAACTTACTGTATAATCTGGTTCTCGAGATTAGTGGCATATAGGAAGATTAGTGGCATCTTCAAAAAAGTTATTCGAGGGACCAGAGCTTTACGAATGGTGTTCACATTAGATCAGAAGTGTTTATAATAACATGTATGAATTCTAGTAATCTTGGTCTTCCACGACGGTCGACTTCATAGTTCAGAATTATTTCACTGCGTGTCACTGCTCTGTCTGTGAACATTGTAATAAGTGTTTTTCGCTAGTGCACATAAGGGGCTGGTTGCTCCAATATGGTTATTTGAGGTACGTTCTTCTAACAACTTCGGGTTAGTCCTTCAGAGAAGTTCTTCATAAAACTTTGGGTAAGTCTTACAGAGAACTTCAAGGAAGTTCTGCAGAGCGCTTCAGGGACGTTTTTCAGAGAACTGCAGGAAAGTGGTTCAGAGAACTTCATGAAAGTTTTTCAGAGAACTTTATGGAACTTTCAGTGAACTTCAGGTAAGTCTTTCAGAGAACTTCAGGCAAGTTCTCCAGAGAACTTCAGGGAAGTTCTTCAGAGAACTTCATGAAAGTTCCTCAACTTCAGGGTACCAACAGTTCTTCAGGCAATTTCAGGAATGTTCTGCAGAGTACTTTAGAGAACTCGAGGGAAGTTTTGCAGAGAACTTCAGGGAAATTCTTAAGAGAACTTCAGAGAAATTCTGTAGAGAACTTCAATAAAGTCTTTCAGAGAAATTCAGGGAAGGTCTTCAGAAAACTTCCTTGGAGTTCTTCAGAGAATATCAGGGAAATTTTTCAGAGAACTCCATGAAATTTTTTACAGAGTGCTTCAAGGAAGTTCTTCAAAGAACTTCGAAGAAATTTTCCACAAAACTTCGGGTAAGTCTTTCAGAAAAATTCATGGAAGTTCTTCAGAGAACTTCAAGGAAGTTCTTCAAAGAACTTCAGTGAAGTTCTTCAGAGAACTGTATGGAAGTTTTTCAGAGAACTGTATGGACATTTTTAAGTGAACGTTATGGAAGTTCTGCAGAGAACTTCAAGCAAGTTGTTCAGAGAACTTCATGGAAGTTCTTCAGAGAACTTCATGGAAGTTCTTCAGAGAACTTCATGAAAGTTCCTCAGAAAACTTCAGAGAAGTTCTGCAGAGAACTTCAGGGTAGTTCTTCAGAGAACTTCAGGGAAGTTCTGCAGAGAACCGCAGGGAAGTCTTTCAGAGAACTGCTGGGACGGCTTTCAGAGAACTTCAGGGAAGTTCTTCAGAAAACTTCCTTGGATTTCTTCAGAGAACATCAGGGAAGTTTTTTAGAGAGCTTCAGGTAAGCTCTGCAGAGAACTCCATGGAATTTCTAACAGAGTGCTTCAGGGAAGTTCTTCAAAGAACTTCGAAGATTTTTTTCACAAAAAATCAGGTAAGTCTTTCAGAGAAATTCATGGAAGTTCTTCAGAGAACTTCAGAGAAGTTAAAGAACTTCAGTGAAGTTCTTCAGAGAACTGTATGGAAGTTTTTCAGAGAACTGTATGGAAATTCTTAAGTGAACTTTATGGAAGTTCTGCAGGGAACATCACGGAAGTTCTTCAGTTAACTTCATGGAAGTTCTGCAGAAAATTTAATGAAAATTCCTCATCGAACTTCAGAAAAGTTATGCAGAGAACTTTAGGGTAGTTCTTCAGATAACTTCAGGGAAGTTCTGCAGAGACCTTCAGAGAAAATCTTCAGAGAACTTCAAAGAAGTCTTTCAGAGAACTTCAGGGATGTCTTTCAGAGAAGTTCATGGAAGTCTTTCAGAGAACTTCATGGAAGTTCTTTGGAGAACCGCAGGGAAGTCTTGTAGGGAACTTCAGGGAGGTTCTTCAGAAAAGCTCTGCAGAGAACTTCAGAGAAATTCTCCAGAGAACTCCAAAGATGTTCTGCAGAGAACTTTAGGGAAGTTCCATGTCTCGAAGAAAGGGAGTAGCTCAATGTTGACGAAATTACTACTCAATGGAAGCGGCATTGTCACATAAGATGGACTTTGCTTTTGTCATGTAGTTCTTCTGGTCTTCAACACGAACCGAAAGAGTAACGAATTCATACATTTTCGGACATTATTCAAGACATTATTGGGACTAGATCCGCAAGAGCTTAACTCCAGAATGCTTAGATGTATTAAATATATAATTGAATCGGTTGAATGGGATGCCCTATATAAATTATTTAAGGCCAAAATTGTTAATGATTGACCCTCCCAACCAATCGTAGCGCTTTTTGGAACACTAATAATCTTTTTTTTTATATGGAATGTTACGCTGTACCCCCATGCAACGTTATGTCGCTAGAGAACGGTGTCTAACATACATGTAACCAGAAGACTCCCGTGAAATTCACAGACTCATAAAAACTTTATGCAAATAGAATTTGTCACCCCCATTATCAAAAATATTTTCGAACATTCTTCGGAACCTAAATGCGTCAGTGTTAGTGCCCAGAAGTGTACTTTTGTACTTTCAATATCCATCTGCATGATAGGAAAGTTCGTTTTAGTACAATGGTTTTCTCAAATTAATGAGAAATCAAAATGTGACGAGTGGAGGTGATGGCAAAATCGGTCTATTGATTTAGTTAAGCATTTTTTCGACATGTTTTTAATTTAAAAAACATTAATTTTCTCTCAAATCTACTTTTCCACAGATACTTTTTGACTCGACATTTTTAAATAATTGCTTCAATTTGTACACACATAAATACTTAACCCCATTCTCAAACCTGCCCCGCATTCGAGCAACTTCAGCTTATCAGAACATCCAAGAGAAAATCCCTACCACCGACATAGGCCCTCTGGATGTTCAAAATAACACTTGAACCCCGCCAAAAAACTGTCTCAACTACGGAATCCACATGCCCGTCAGTCAAGAAACGCTCGTTCCAGATTCCGACTATTTCTCACGTGAAATTCATCTAAGTTCACCCAATAGAAACCGGCCAGTCGGTTTCGCTAAACCGCTTAACAATGGATTGACCCCTCCCCCCTGCTTACTCGCCCCTTTCCGACCCAAACACCCAAAGGGTGCTGCCTTGCTATATATCAATGTTATATAATCTTTTCGTCAGCTGGTTGGTTTGGTTGTTCGCTGTCCATCGTGCGCGCTTTTTTACATTTCCGAAACTGTATTCGCAGCCCCCATGTCATGGCTAATGCACAACTACTGCACCCAGTATCTAAATAGTAGTAGTAACTGGTAGGTATGTAGGGTAAAATTCACGCGGCTTAAAAAACAACTTCTGCTCGTCATGTGCCAACAACAATCGCCTAGGGGTGGGGCGAACGGGGGTGAAGAAACCCATAAACCTCAATTTGGCATGTCGCTTTGCGGGCAAAAACATTGGGAAATACAAAAACTTCACTATCAAAAAAGTTGAGCGTCCTACAGCACAATAATGGCATTGTTATTTCCTCAACATAAGAAAAGGTTAGTTTCTTCGTTTTTTTTTTGGCAAAAATAAAGGCCGTTTTTCATTCCTGCTTTCCCGTCGCCGCGATGCGGACAAACCGACCCGTCCGTCGCATAGCCCAGTTCCGACCCGCTAGTCAACCAACTACTTTACTTTCCTCTTAGTAGTTACCAGCCACAATTGGCTCTCAACTCACTTTAAAGTCCCACAGGAAGAAACTGAACTTAACGGGTATTGAATTACAATGAAGCGCGGCTCCGGAGCCGCCTGATGCGAAATGAATTTTAAACTAGGCAAATTGATGGCAAAATTTCGATTTCCTTGCCGTATGTACCTGCTTGTCTCTGCCTCTGGTCTCTGCTTCTGGTCTCATTTCCGATGCAGAACCGACTGCCTCATCTGCATGAGAGAAGATGATGAGCAATTACACTTTCGAATCGGACAGTGGGTTGGGGGCTTAACGAATTCTACAGTTTGTCACAGTGGTATTTAATAAAGGGTGTTCCGATCAAAATTTGGTCAAACAGTAATGTGTGTGAGTCGAACAAAGTGTTTATTAATAAGTCAAATTCTTTTTCTTTTTCAAGTTCAGTCAATACAGAATACATGGAAAATATTCTGTTAAGCTTCCTTTTTACCGAATGCTAATTGTCGGGTCTTTCGTTTAACACCTGCCATAAGATTTTGTACACTCTCCTTGTCCACTTTATTCGCCGCAGAACGCCAGTTTGCCTTGAACTGCTCCACGCTCACAATAGCTTTTTGAGTCTTCTTAAGGTTCAGCATGACGATGGCCAAATATTGTTCTTAGGCGGAGCTCTGGGGTGTTGGGTGTTGTCGTTGGCAGCATACCACTGCATGGCCTTTTTTCCGTAATGGCAAGATGCCAAATCCGGCCAAAATCGACCGGAACAATTGTGTCGCTTCAGGAAAGGCAGTAGACTTTTTTGTAGGCACTCGCTCAGATAAATTTCCTGGTTGACGGTTCCGGTCGCAATGTAAACGTTGCTCTTCAAGCCACAGGTACAGATGGCCTGCCACACCAGATATTACTTCGCGAACTTTGACAGTTTAATGTGCTTGAAAATATCTGCCACCTTTCCCCGTCCGGTTACCGTACAAAATTCTTGTCCAGGAAGCTGTTTAAAGCCTGCCTTGGCGAAAGTTTCATCGTCCTGTACCACGCAATCAAACTTCGTCAGCATCGTCGTGTACAACTTTCGCGATTGTGCTTTGGCCGACGTGTTTTGTTTATCGTCGCGATTTGGAATCACCACTTTCTTGTAAGTCGACAGTCCAGCTCGTTTTTTAGCTCTATCCACGGTTGAAGACGCCACTCCCAGCTTCTTTGCGACATCTCAGACGGAGAGGTTGGAGTTCCGCTCGAAACTCTTTTTGTCGTCGCGATTTCCCCCAGATCCAGCTTTCCTTGCTGTCGATAAACGATCAACGAACACTTTTAATACGTTGGTAACAGTTGATTTACTCATTCAACAATTTCGCAAACTTGACGTGAGAATAGTTTGGATTTTCGCCATGCACGTGCAATATTTTGATGCGTTGCTTCTCTTCCTTCGACGACATTTTGATAACTGAAATGCTAATCTCAAAATCAAAATAGAGACATGATGCTAAAGACTGTATTCGATGAAATTTGGACACACAAAATAGGTCAGCAAAATTTTTCGTTTGGCCCGATTCTATTCAAACTTTTTGAAAATAAAGTACTACTAAATGGTTAAGTTTTGACATCATTGGTTTATTGAACCGCTTCTCTCAACCCAAATGCCCGCACCTTTGTCTTGACCCCTTTCATCAAATTTTGGGCAATGATAGGACCGACTTGCTTACTTACTTTTAACCACACTTTCTTTAGTTCAAGTTCATTTTCCATCAGTTTTGGAGGTTTAACGAGCTTTGCCTTCATGATTGCCCGAAAACTTTCAATTGGGCGAAGTTCCGGAGTGTTTGGAGGGTTGACGTCTTTTGGTACAAAAACTACGTTATTATCTTTGTACCAGTCTAAGACGGGCTGGGCATAGTGGCAAGATGCCAAATCCGGTCAAAACAGTGTCGGGCCATCGTGAGATCTCAAGAAGAGCAGAAGTCGATTTTGGAGGCATTCGTCCTTGTGGATTTGTCCGTTGACGGTCCCAGACGTGATGAAGGGCTGACTCATTTTGCCACATCCGCAGATCGCTTGCCAGACAAGGAATTTTTTGGCGAATTTCGATCGTTTCTTCTTGCGTACACTCTCTTAGAGGTGGCGACGTAGTGTTTCTGTCCTGGCATTTGTTTGGTGTCGGCTTTAATGTGGGTCTCATCGTCCATCACAATGCAGAACGGTTTTGTGAGCCACTCCCTGTACAGTTTTCTTGCACGAGTTTTGGCCACCGAGTTCTGTTGATCGCTCCGGTTCGGTGCCTTCTGGACCTTGTACACATGTAATCCAGAACGTTTCATTGTTTTCTGCACAAAACAAACTGAAACTTTCACCTTTTTCGCAACATCCCTGATCGAAATGTTGGGATAACGCTTAAATTGGTTCAATACCATCCTGGCCTTCTCCGAATTTGATGTGCCACGTTTTTTGCCACTACCATTTTTCCGCTTGGTTGTCTTACGGTCCTTGAACGTTTTGATCACATGAGATACGGTTGAATGTGCGATTCCGAGCTGTTTTCCGATCCATCGATGAGAAGCGTTTGGGTTTTCAATTTGACACAAGACAATGAAATACATTCAGTTAAAATTTCAATAATTTTTACCCATACGCTAAAAAGTTACCAACAATTGCGTGTGTCCAAATTTCATCGAATACAGTCTTTACACGCACACATCTTCAAAATGAGGGGTGTGCAAAATTTTTCAATACACGATGAAAGAAAATGTATCAAGTTTAAGTCGACCAAATTTTGATCGAAGCACCCTTTAGTTGATTTCGAGGTACTTTGAGATTCGAGTTTTCTGAGTAGCTGTTACTTTTAGTTTTTCTCTTCAATCCTAGAGCCCGATTCAAAGTAAATTTGGACGCATTCAAGTGATCATAACTCAAATTAAACAACATACACGGTTGATCAAAGCATCAAACAAAATGGTATTTATTCAGCTTTCAAACAAGTCATAACAAGTTATTACATTTCACCGTTTCGAACGAACTGTCGCACTTTACTTGTGATCGATGCCATTACTGCATCCTCGAAGTTTTCGCTTGACAATTGCCCAATATTTTTCGATCGGTTTGAACTCAGGACAATTCGGAGGATTAATCTCTTTGGCAACGAAACTAACGTTTGTTTGCAGCATACCATTCTAGTACCTCCTTAGAGTAGTGGCAGCTGGCTAGATCCGGCCAAAACATAACGTTGGTCTTGTGTTGCCTTCAATGTCATTGTGTGAGATGTGATGAAAACCTTCGTTTTAAGGCCACAATTGCAGATTCCTTGCCAAATCATTAGCTTCCGAGCAAACTTATCAGCGAAAACAAATTTATACCTGTAAGTAACATCCCCATGATCAGCTGCCAGTTAAAATTTTCGTCCGGGGTTCTATCCACACTCAAAGTATCCTTGTAACGTTTGATTACAAGACACACCGTTGACTTTGGGAATTTGAACACTTTTGCTATTTTTGAGGCAGACTGCGATGGATTTTCTAGAAGTTTGTGCACACTTAATTATCATTTCTCAAGTTCCATGATCCGTAATTTAGAAATGCGTCGATCAATCGAGAAAAACTTGTCACCAATTTCTTCGTCAATGAAACATCAACAAATGCATGTCAAACGTTTTTTGTTCCAACCACCAGGTGGTGGATTAATCCGTGCGTCCAGATTTACTTTTAGTCGAGCTGTAGTCTTTGGTAAAATTGAAATCTAGCTTATTTCAAGGAACTTTTCCAACAAAAATGTTTTGTGGCTCTTAAGTAATCCGATTCAGAAAAACTTTCCTTAGATAATTTTAGGGTGTTCTTACTTAAAAAAAGTTTTTGGCTCTTACTTTTTTTTTTTTTCAAATTTGTTAACAGAGTTGTTTTCAGATTGTTTTTAGAACTTTTTACGGTTAGCGAGTTTTTTACGATTTTCTTAAAAAATTACACCCTTTTCAAGTGTGTTGTACTCAATATAAAAAAGTAACCTATCTCTTAGTTTTCAGATATAATATGCATTAATGAAAAAAAAAAACCTTTCAAATGCTGTTAAGAACTATTTTCCTGTTATTTGCCCTAACCAGAGAGATCAACATTTGAAAAATACCTATTTTTTTACAAAAAGCAATAGTATCTTTTGTTTGATATACGATAGCGACGATTTCGGTACACCATAAGTTGTATCTATTATTGTTCAGGAATCAACGCTAATATAACTTAGCTGAAAGATTTTAAATAAAAAAGTTAGACCAAAATAAATAATATTTATAGGGACACCCTAAGCTACGTGGGAAAAATTTCTCTAATTAGCTCATTTCGAAAGCTACAGAACAATTTATTCAGTCAAAGTTGCTCATGTATAACTTTTTCGAAGAATATTTGTCTTTATTTCTGCAAATTGTAAAATGAAAATTTCGATTTCTCTGGAAACAAGGATCTCCCTAGTTTTCATTCTCACCAAAAGAAGGGGCTCATTATTAGAAACAACTTTGTAGAAGACAATTTTGCTCCAAAACTTCAAACACAGGCTGAAAAAGTATCTTTCCAGCTGAATTCGCATTCTGAACCACGGTGGTCAAATTTTGAGTTATTTATTACCGTCCACAGACTGACTACTCGTAGAACGTACCCCTATATAGAAAACAAACACGTCGTCTAGCAGTTACGTTTTTGTCTAGGTTACATGGGTTTTTAATGCCATATATAAGAGCAGTGATGTCCATATCCTCAGTGTGGTAGAGAGAGATTTTAATTTTTCCACGCACTCTTCCTACCTCAACGAGAGCTCTTTCTCTCTTGTTTATATTCACACCCGTGTTAACATTTTTATTCACTCTACACTCGATCGATCTAGAGTGAGAAGAAGAACTTTCAAATTCACAGAAGCAAATGCAGATAAATTCCCTTACTGGCGTGGGCTCTTCTGCTAATATACAGTAGTGATTACAAATTCGCTTTGACGCTACAAAGCAAAGGAAGAAAGAATAATGTTTCTCCCCGCTTCCTTTTTTCAGACATTTTCTGCATATCCGACGATGTTTTCACTTTTAATCGCACCAGTGAATAACAGAAAGAGCACTGGCGCGACCTCGCACAAGTGTACGTGGCAATGATCGCAGGTGAGAGCGCATAGGCGAAGACAGATGAGAGCACGTGAGAGTGGTCGTTTAAAAGAGAGAATGATTCACTCACTCCAAGCAATCTCATCACAGGCACACACTTTCACTCTGTCTGTTTATCACCGAATAAAAGAGCACTTTGCTTTATCTGCGGAGAGTTATGGTTGTATCCTCTGTGAAGGTGCAAATCTCGCGCGCCGGCTTAACATTAGTGCCAAAGGTTTCTAAGACTAGTATCATAAATTGTTTACTTTTACAGATATAATGGATTGAAAAAAAGGAGTACCAGCCTAATTGGATAATCAATCCCACCGTTTTAGCGATCATTAATTTGCTGGTCCATTTTCCAAGTGATGTGATTTTGTTATCTGATCTAATTTATCGTCTAGTCGCATTGTTAACAAATTTCAAGGAATCTGATGGTATTCGCGCATTTAAAAGCCGTGCTATATGATTCGCCTCTTCAAATGCTCAGTTCGTCGTGAAAAGTAGTTTTTACACCGCATTGCGTCCCAGGCATACCCGAGCAGGAACGAATAGCTTGGTATTTAAGAGCTCAGGTTAAGAGGTAAAATACCTGAGGATAATACCATAAAATTGTTCCCACAATGTTATGCAAATACCAAATTGAGGTAAGACAATACCAAAATTGTACCTCTCAGGTATTACCAGGTATCCGAAATAACAAGTTTTGTTATTCGAGGTATATTTTGCTTGCAATTCTCAGGTATTTTGTTTAGGTATTTTACCTCTTAATCTGAGCTCTTAAATACCACAGCCAGTTATCAAGTTCAAAATTAGGTATTCATATGTTGTTGTCACCTGCTCGGGTAGATGCGATTTCATCGCATAATTCGCGTTGTCGAGTTCTAGATCTTCCATCCCGGATGTCCCTGGATGAAAAATTCCGGGGTTCTCTCATTTCCCGGGATTCCCGGATCCCGGGAAATATTTCAACTTATCCCGGGATCCCGATGCCAAAACAAACACTATATTAGTCATTGGTATATGGAGAGAGTGATTCCTTTTCCTAATGGCAAGGAATGGTATTGAGTTCGAATTCTCTCTTAAAGAAACCTAAAATTTTGCGAGTTTGAGTGACCCAATGAACCTATTATCTGTTGCATTTACCCAACATTAAAAGCTCAAGTATTATTTACGGTCGATGCAAATCACTGATATTTGTGTGCCGTTCGTTCACTGAAATCCGTTATCAGTAGTGTAACTTAGTCGTTGAGTAATTTTTTAGGCTCTTTAGGCTCTGAATATCATTCTTAATGGTTTTATCATATGCTATCAGTTTTTCCGAAAAGTAAAATTCACTTCTTGCATATTTGAGTTGCATGCATGAGCTTTAACGCCCGTGTATATTTTCAAAAAGAACATTTACAACCGTTCAAAGTCTCATCGTAGCTTTTGCAGTGTTCGCTGGGATTTGACATTCATGTGTTATTGGAGGGTTTTTGACGTTGGAACATTTTCAAAATATTTGCCCTAATCGATCGGAAATATTTCTATGCGTCGATTGCAGTATTGAAATTTATAGATTTACAACATTAAACTATTGAAAATGACAACTATTTCCCTATCACAGACTTCAAGTGTCAGTAAGGGAGATCTCATATGCAGCAGTGACCGATGTAATAAGAGTACACCTTCGCAAAATGCTTCATTTGCTCGGCAGCATTGGAGGTAACTGGTTACTAGAAATGTTAGATTATGAAACATGCGTATCATCAAATTCAAGTAGTTTCTTCGCTGTACCCTGAGGAACTTACTGTTTAGCAGGAACTGGAGAGTGCTATTAATGAAGATTCCGAAACAATTCACTCAAGCTCTGCGATACTGCTGGATCGAGGACGAAGGGAGTAAAGCAAGAATCGTGAACGAACAACTCGCTCATTTTCGCATCAGAAAATGCTTCGGTTCATTCGGGAATACTTGCTCTGATTTCCTCAAGAGAACGCGTTTGAAGTTATAAGAATTCAAGGTGAATATTAACTCTTGAGTCAAACCCAATTAGATACAAATGTTCAAGTCCGTTAAATGTTTTCATTTCGGTTCATCAATGGAGTAAGTTCAAGTACACTGCCATTACATTCAGTAGGTTAATGGCCGTCCATTCCTGTATAAAATCTCTAACTTCTTGTGCAGGAACGACCACTTGTACTTTATAACTGTATGCTTGTTATGTGTTTTTTTGTGGATGTCCAATGTTCTTTCGCCCCTAATGTCATGGTTTGCTTCTCACCTACTGTGTTTCCCTGTCAATCTTTCCACTTCCAATCAATGTAAATCTAACACTTTTTACAATATGCTTTTCTTTTTGCTTCTTTCCCCACTCATGTATCATCACGTTGTCGTTATTTGTAAACCATTTACGAAACTCAACTGCATCATCACACACGTCATCAAACCACCAAATACAAAAACAAAACCATTCACCCCACCCCAACTCGTGGTGCCGGGAAACCGCAACAGACAACAACGAGTTGGAATCGGAATACTTTTCCGAGCAATTGGCAGCGGAATCGCTGCCCCACTACCAACCTCCTCCCCCACCACCGGTGGTAGCACCCATGTCGCACCCACTATCACAGGCGTCCATGACCGGGTCGTCATCGTCGCTTTCGTCGTCGATGGGTCCAAATGCTACTGCCCCTACCAATCCGACGGCAGCCGTGTCCCAGCAGGCTCAAATAACCCCGACCTCGACCCTGACGAAGCACAATCTGAGCAATTTGAACCAGAATCAAAGCAACTATCAATCATCACAAGCATACCAAGCGAACAACAACAACTACAGACCACAGGCCGCCTATCAGCAGCAGGCTCCTGCTCCACAACAACAGCAGCAGCAGCAGCAGCAGGCCAACCATTACCATCACAATAGCAATAGTAGCAGCAATGGTAGCGACGTAGTGCGTCAATCGGTACTGCAAAGCTCGCAAACTCCCTCGGGAAGCGTTGTCCAAAATCAAAAGTATTACGACCCGTATGACAACTACGCAAGACCAAATCCGAATGCGGCAATGGTAAATAATAATAACAACTACAACAGTCACTACCACCATAACCAGCAGGCCGGCGTTGGTGGGGGTGGCGGTGGAAGTAATGAACGAAGCAATGGTGCTGCTCACAACTATCACCACTTGCAACAACAGCAGCAACAGCAGCATCAACAACACCAACATCACCATGGTCAGCATCACCAGCAGGCAGATGCTGTGTATGGACATGCCCAGCAACAGCGATACAACGGGCAACAATACGCACAACAACAGCAATACCAATTCAACAATGGTAACGTGAACAACGGCGCCGGAATCGGCAAGATTGCCGACTACGACCCACTGACGGATGGGCCCAGAAACATCCCGCAACCTAGCCGGCAGAGCGCGACACTGATCTACAGCTCCGGAAACTGTAAGTAGATTATCAATTTTGCACTCATACTCATACCCAATATGATTTTAATTTTGTTGAAAGAAAATTAAATGCATTTATTTTCGTTCTGGATAAGTTGGTTGATGGTTTACAGTTCTTGGTATTGAATGTTAGTCGCTAGCACCTTTCAAAAGTCTCCTATGTGCTATATGTTTTTCCTTCCATTTGTTTATGCTATGATTATTATTTGTATTTCTTTCATATCAAACATGCTTGAGAAGTTTTTTTAGTGAATGTTGAAGTATACAGTTCTACGTGATCGTGGGTAATCGTGGATATCATAGAAACATAAAAACTCCAAAGTTATCAATTCACAATTTTGTATCCAAAGTTAACAGTTCATGCTTGGGATCAAAGCAAATGCTCTCGTAGGTTCAAATGTCTGATATAGTGTTTCTTATTGCTTTTGTATATTTTAATAACATAGCCTTTTATAGGATGATAAGAAGTATAATGAGTCCATGAACCGGAAAAGATGAGAGCAAATAAAAAAATGGGAGTTAAATAACACTAGTTTACAAAATCAAAAATAAAGTGTGAACTTTAATGGTTGGCCAACGTTTCTAATGCAACACGTTTTAAATCATTTTTGTATGAAGCTTTAATGAAGCTGAATAAATTTGCTATCGTTCACTTAAACATTATGTCCTGCTCATCACTTTTGTCACGAAGATTTTCCGGGAAAAATCCAAATAAGAATGGAGGAATTGTAAAGGTTCCACCACCTGCTTAAAATCTATGCTATGGTTCACTAGATAACTATTTCATAGTTCTATAAGATTCGGAGCACGGTTTTGCAAAAATATGAGCTATGAAGTAATATTAGCTATATAGGTAGAATTTTTTGTCACAGTGCAATCACTTAATTTTTTTTCGGTGTATCGCGGTTGAGTTTTTTTTTGTCGCATATATTTAGTTGCGAGCTTTAACAAAATAAATTTGGGAAGTAAAATTTCATACAACAGACTAGATTTGGGCGCGATCTGTCTTAAATTTCAAAGAAATTTCGTATGAACTTATGCCAAATCTTGTATTCCATTTATGGCAACACTGAAACGAACATATTTCGTTCAAACTGTGAAGCATGCCCCCATAAACCTTGATGCGTCCAAAACTACTACGGAAGTATAATATGCCCACTAATGAAAACACTCAGAACGAATCAATAAGCATTCCTGAACAATCCTTGAAGCATCTAATCAAGATAATAATTCTGAACCATACCATAGGAATCGTAGATGCAATTATATAATAACTCCTCTGGAAACCACCCCTAAAAATACTGGAAGAATCTCAGAAAAATTCTGCAACAATCTAAGCATATCAGAACTTTTCTGGAAACATGTCGGAACAATGCAGGAATCATCTCAGAAGCATCTAAACCATTCCAGACTAATTAGCTAAGCAGGTTAAAACATAACTATAAGGCAACACAATGCTGTAGATGACTGGGTTTAAATTTTGATCTCGAATTGCTCGTCTATCTGGGCATATGCTATGAGACAGTACATGCCACTCAATCATACTGATGCAGGCATACAAAGCTCTAAATTAATAACTGTGGAAGTGCAATTACAACACTAAGTTGAAAGCATTGTAATGAGTAATAGCCCTGAAATATCAAGAACGGAAGAGAATCTCAGAACTATTCTGGAGGTATTCTTGAAATATTTCCGAGCAATTCTGAAAGCATCCCATAAAAATTCTTACGCATCCCAGAAACATCATGTAAGTATACCAGAACAATTATGGAAGCTTCTCAACACAAATCTGGAAGTATATCGGAATAATCCTGGAAACATCTCAAAACAAATCTGGAAGCATCTTAGATTTACAGGGAACTTATTAAGAACAATCCTGGAAACTCTTCAGACAAGCATCCCAGAATAACCCTGGAAGCCATCTAGACAAATTTTAGAAGCATTCCAGAACAAATGTGAAAGCTTTTTGAAGCAATTTTGCAAGCATCCCAGCATAATTTTGCAAACATTTCAAAACATTTCTTGAAGTATCTCCTGAACACCTCGAGTGTACCTCGAGAACAGAACTGGCACTTCCACTGCCCCCAAAGGACTTCCATAAACTCTTTAAAGAACTTCAGAAAAGTTTTGAGAATTTTCTTCAGAGAATTTCACGATAGTAGTTTCAGGAAAGCTATCCTGAGGAATTTCTGGGATGTTTTTTAGAGGAACTGCAGGAAAGTTCTTCAGAGGAACTTCAGGAGAGTTCTTTATAGAAGTTCAGAGAAGTTTTTTCATAAGTTCAAGGAAGTTCTTAAGAGAACTTCGGGGAAGTTCTTTAGGAAATTTCGGTAATGTCCTGCAGAGAACTTCGGGGAAGTTCTTAAGAGAACTTCAATGGAATTCTGCAGAGAACTTCGGGGAAGTTCTTCAGAGATCTTCGGGAAAGTTCTTCAGAGAACTTTTTGGAAGTATTTCAAAGAAGTTCAGGGAAGTTCTTCAGGAAAGTTTAGGGTAATCGGTTAAATTCATTGCTTTGCGGTTTCAAATTATTCATATGTACCGGTTCTTAGAGCAGCAAAAACTAAATTGATTGTATTGACAGGTTTATTCAAATTCGTATATTATTTAGAAGAGGAGTGACTGTCAGTTCTACGTGATTTTGAAGAAAAATGGCCATTTTCCAATTGTGTAGGAGCGTTAGACGGAAAGCGCATTAGTATAGAAGCCCCTGCAAAGAGCGTCAGTAATTATTTAAAAATAAAATGCAGTTCAGCATCATTTTAATGGCAGCTGTGGTGGATGCTGAATCAAATTTACGTATGTCAACATTGGCGCAAAAGGAAAGATCAGTGATGGTGGGGTATTTGCCGATAGGTGTTGGAGAATCTGATACAGGATCTTTGGCTCCTGAAATGCCTGTTTCGGCTCCGATGGTGGGCAAGTTGTTTGGCTCAACTGACGCGAGGACGATCTTTCTGGAAATTGTTTTCTCGTCAAATGCCTGCTCAAATTGAATATTTGCTGTACAAAGCAGTCTTCAATCCATAACGTCTCTAGCAAGGAGTTGATCGATTTACCCAAGATAGTGGCCCGATTTCTTGGTTTTTTAAGTTCCATGGGTTCCGACACGATTTCGACGCAGTCCGAGAGAAGCGCAATCTCACTATATGATGACTTTTTACTCTTCAAATTGCGCCCTGCTGGCTTTCGTGTCGATCCACTCAGTTTTTCAAGTTTCAGAACGGGTGATTTTATGTTAAAGTCAGGGATCAAAATCAAAGGTTCAATATCGGAACTGGTACAATCGTTATAGCTTACTACTATAACATAGAAACTATCGCTAGAGTACAAACGACAACGAGCACGGCTCTATATCATAGCGTCAAACTATCGCTTGCAAGTCATAACTAAGAGTTATAACTACATAGTTTAGGTATTCCTATGAACTATTACACTGTTTTCTAGCATATATTCACTATATACTAGAAATAGCTGCCGTGTGGCGACACCTTATGATCCAATTATAGTATGAATTTTTGAATCATGTTATCTCATTGAAAATGTTCATTAAAACGATTTGGAAAATTTGCAGAAAAAAATGCAATAAACTTTTTAATAACTCCAAAACTAACTATGTTTAAGTGAACGATCGCAAATTTATTAAGCCTCATTTTCATAAAAAAAAAGATTAATAATTGATGCACTGGATCAAAAGATATTGACATTTTAGTAAACGTACTTTTGTCCAAAGTCCAAAAAATCATTTCTTTTGTTAATCTGAAAATCGAATTTACAGTATTTTTTCTGGCCACGACAATGAGTTCAGCGCATGTTTTTTCATTGGTAATGATTATCACCTTATCGAGTTAAAAAATGCTGTAAACTAGTATAATCGATTATTAAGAGTGAAATTTCTACCCGCATTTAATGTGTACGCGAGATGGTGTGTGTGAGAGAGACAGAGAGAAAGTGAAAGAGAGAGAGAGAGAGACTGTCTCGTCTCTCTCTTTTCTCTTGTTTTCTGAGTATGTGTTGGCTATTTCTACTGGTGCGTGCTCCTGTTCTTGTTGCCTTCTCTGGTTGTACTCCGTAGCTCTACAGCAAGTTATTGCCGTGGCGCTGTTTGCTTTCCTTTTTGGTAGGTCATGTGATTTCGGTTGGATTATGTCTTCCGGTTCCAAAACGACTCAAATCGGGCTGGCGGGCGCGTTTAATACTACTCGGCGCAGTCCTTCTGGTTGAATCTTCTCCGGTGGAGGGTTCCTTAAAACTCCCGTTACCTATCACGTTGCGCGTGGTTCTTACTCCGATGTTGGCCGGTAAAGGGCCGAATTCGGCCCAGAGCTTCCAGGTCCGCTATTTCGCTGCGAAATACTCCGAAATAGTACCTGGCGGTGAATCTATCGTACTCCCAATGAAGAGTTTCCTCACAGTAGAAGATCCTCAGGAATCGATGCTACCTGACCAGGTATTGAGGTTGCTCCTTCGATTCCGGTAGACACACTTCACGTTCTCACTTCGCCCCAACGACCGTTTTCCAGTGCTACTTTGCGTACTACTTGAACTAGACCCAGCGGTGTCCTTGCCTACACCGACAGAGAACTTTCCCGACGACGGAAGTTCTTCTGAAAACGTTAATTCGTTGATGTAGAAGGAGATGTTCGCTCATCACCATGAGGCACCAAGAGTGAACAACAATGTTTTTGGCTAGAATTAAAGATATGAAGAGAAAGTTTTGATAGTTCCGCTAGTGTGCGGCAGGATTGGAAATGTAACAGATGTTTTTTTTTTATGAAAATTGAGCGAAAAGGGCATGTATACGGTGGTACTCGAGCCAACGACATTTTTGCCTAACATCCCACCTAACACTATCTTTAATTCTAGCCAAAAACATTGTTGTTCACTCTTGGTGCCTCATGGTGATGAGCGAACATCTCCTTCTACATCATAATCGATACTCCTCGCACGGAGAATATATAACATAACAATTAATGTATGTTAATTCGTTGCTAGCCGGTCAGGTGCCGAGGTCGGTCCAGCGATTCCGATGGAGGAAGTTACTTGGCCTAGTACCCGACGGAGGATCATACCTCTGGTTTTGGCCAATTTTCGGCATGATATTGTCAGGGTCGCTGCTTGCTAATATTTTATCACGTGCAGTTGAGCATCTTGGGCTATCACATGCTACATGATGTGGTGTCTCTCCGCTGTTCAGGCAATCTGGGCAGTGTGGGGACACTTTGTGCCCAAATCTACAGTGATACTACCGAAGCAGCAATGGCCTGACAGGAACTGCATCAGTTGTAAGTTCACCTTTCCATGCTTTCTAGTCAACCACGTCGACAGGTTTTGGATGAGTCGGTAAGTCCATCTTCCATTTTTCGCACTGTCCCTCTCCTGCTGCCACCTCGCTATCGATTCGATGGAAAATCTGCACGGCAATCAGTCGGAACGCTCTGTTCAGCTTTTCACGTTTTTGCATGATTTCCAGCGTCGTATCTCAAGAGAGAACACCATACCGCAGTTTCGAGACACTAGCTGATAGACCCCTCGTACTGCTTCTCGAACGGCCGGAATTTGGCATTATCCTCTCTATTGCGTGAATTGCCGTCGCTCATATTTCACAGGCGTAATCGACTTGGCTTTTGAAGTTCAGCCGATTTTCGATAATGACTCCCAGGAGGGTAATCGCATGCCCTTCGACGTCAATCTTCATTCGTTGGACCGCCTTGCTGTTGCTAACTAAAAGCACATCTGCGTTGCGTCTATGGTCTCAGTAATCAACATCTTCAGTTCTAGCGTCTCATCAATCACCGATATTATCACGTCATCTTTGAACCCAACAATCTATAACCTTCCTGGATAGCCGAAGATTCAAGACTCCTTCATACATCCCGTTCCAAAGAGTTGAACCGAGAATGGAGACATCAAGAACACCCGCGTCCTTCTCATTGACTACTGCCATTCGTTCGTCTCGTACATCAAGATTCTGTTCTGGAAGTAGATTTTCAGGACCGGGTACAGATAGTCAGAAACACGCATACTAGGGAACGCTGTGACTATGGAACGCTGTTGAACGCGTTCTTAACGTCTATCGTGAACACAGCGCAGTATCAATATCCTCTTAACTTCTGTTTTGACACCTTCTCAACGCTCTCGAACACTGTTTGAATTGCATCCACCGTTGAGACGCCTTTTCGGAATCCGAACTGAATTTTGAAAGCCTGTTGAGAACGATTCTTCCCAGGAGTGTCCCAAACGTATCCAACAGGCATGTGGGCCTAAGCGATTCCCGATAGCTTCGCTGCTTTAGCATTAAAACCAGTTTCTGAATCTTCCACATACTGGAAAATTGCTTTTATCCAGGCAGGTCCGACCTGAACATTTCTGGATATGCCAGGATCGCAGCTTTCAGTACAATTTTAGGTATTCTATGCAAACCCGGGACTCTCCTAGCTTTCAGGCGTATCATCTCGATGGCCACGTCGTCGGATCATGCTTTGGGAAGAGATCCTCCACGATTACCTTTAGCTTGTTTGGGCAAGCAACTATACGCTTCTAAATACGGCTCCGTCCTTGCTCTCCAAGCCCACCTCCTAGTTCTGAGACAAGCATCGCGTAACGTGCTGACTTCTTGTTCCATCAGTAAGCTTGACGCCGTCTTTTCCTTGGCTCCAGTTTCCGCGGCATCATGGCATCATAAGCCGTCATCATCATTCCCATTAGCTCGAACTCATCTATGATCGTGGCACCACTATCTGGCCGAAGTGCCTAAACAAATAGATCTTTGTTGAAGGCTTCCATTTCCGCTCATCTTCCATTGCCGTATTGCCACAGGGTTCCTATGGTCGATGCGGTAACGAGTCGCCTGGTGGTTGCTATAAATGTATTACTTGCAAAAAATCCAGTTCAAGTTCACTGTCAGTGGAGCACTGCAATTATCTGAAATGTGCTAAAGGAGCCATTGCATAATCGTAAATCTAACTTTGCGATTGAACTATCCTGCGATGATTACCAGCCTTCGTACGTCGGTTAACTGGTCCAGCATCTGACTGAACTGCTCCAGTATCTATCTTGGAGGTGCGTATCATCTGCACATGGGAATGTAGTTGATTTTGCCTTCACTTGAATTCTCCACCACTTCCTGAATAGGGAATCTACCCATGATTTGTATCACGACCGTCCCCGTTCTAGCCGCCACCCCATTTCCATTATCAGGTGGATACGAGTGATACGACTCTTCAATGATCGCAACATCGTTTCTACCGTTCTGCTGCTGTTGGATGTCGCAATAATTCAGATTTATCTGAGTTATCTCCACTAATTTTGGCCTATTTTCGCCCTAGTTATGGTAGGTTGGGTATCTGGAGCCACCTGATGGTCGTTTTCGACTTCTGAAGTGCATAGTATGAACTTCGGTCGCTGCGTGCAGTCTCTCGCAAGATGACCCTTTTTCATAACCAGTCCAGTACGTTTTGGATCTGTCTGGAGCTCTGTCAATGGACATTTTGACCACCCAACCGTCACTTTTCCTACCTCCAGAGACTTGTTAGCAGCAGTTACTGCGAGATAAATCTTCGCTGTTTTTGGGCCTCCGTACACCTTCCTTAGCCGGATCCTCATTTGCATCTCGTCCGGGGTGCACTGTGTTTATAGTGCACTACTTAGCTCCATTTCTGACGTGATCTCGTCGAGATCTCAGCACACAATAATAGTCTCCGGAGCAAAGGCCTTCACTTCCACCTTCTGATTCAACGATTTAGCTATGTGTTCCTGTACTTTCGTGCTGTCAACCATCGGGTCTAAGACTCTCGCCACGTCCTCTTCCAAATCTTCTAGCTCCGGGTTTTCTCTGACCCTTTTGAGGGGCGCAGCGTCGTTATCTTTAACGAGTACAGCGTCCCTTTTTGGAGGCCTCAGACGAGGCGGAGGCTTTTATTATTCTGCTCAATTTTCGCTTTTGCTGGCGCTTCTGCTCTTTTCGGTTGACGACTATATTCCTTCCTTGCTCCTATAGAGTGACATGCGCGCGCCTTCGTGTGTCATCGTGTATAGGCGTGTTATGTACTTTTGACTGTGTACATTCGCTTATATGTGATTTACATACTCATTGAGTATTATAATCTACTATTAATGTCTTTCATTTTCCCGTAAACCAATTGAGCTGCAATTTGAGGATCTAAATTTGGTTTTTGATGTACGGGTAATTTTAACATCAGTATGTTACACAGAAAAAAAATAATTTATTTTAACAGGCGCTTAAAACTTTACCTCGTTTAATTTCAAGCCAAGGTAAGTGTAAATTACGAATTTGTTTGCAGTTTTTCATGCGCCATTCGTTACCTTACATTACCAATCACACCAAAGCCGGTGTGGCTTCTGCTGTAGATAGTTATCTCCATTGTAATCGGTCTATGGCTGTACCTCACCAGCCTCGCTGTCTGCGAAGAGTCCGCAAGCTGCCTTACACTTGATCGATCCACCTTGGTCGTTGCGCGCCTCTTCTTCTTGTACCCGTCGGTTCATTTTCGAGAACCATTTTCACAGGGCTGTCGTCCGAAATTCTTACGACATGCCCAGCCCATCGTAGTCGACTGATTTTAGCGATGTGTGGGAGGTTCTCCCAGCAACTGATGCAATTCGTGGTTCATTCACCTCCTCCACGTTCCGTCTTCTATCTGCACTGCACCGTAGATCGTACGCACCACCTTCCGTTCAAAGACACCAAGGGCTCATCCACTAGAAATGTCCATGTTTCGTGGCCGTAGAGCACTACCGGTCTAATTAATGTCTTGTAGATGGTCAACTTTGTAGTTCGTTGAACTTTGTTCAATCTCAGTGTCCTTCGGAGTCCAAAGTAGGCACGATTGTCAGCCATAATGCGCGTTTGTATCTCTCTACTGGTGTCGTTATCAGCGGTCATCAATGAGCCCAGATACACGAATTGGTCTACTACCTTGATTTTCTCACCGTCGATCTGAAATCGTGCTAGGAGGATAACATTGTCTTCACGTGAGCCTCTTCCCTTCATGTATTACTTGTTTTCAACGTATTAATCACAAGCCCAATCCTACCAGCTTCCGACTTAAGTCTGATGTACGTTTCCGCCATCGTTTCAAAGCTACGTGCTACGATATCAGCGTCGTCGGTGAAGCCAAATAATTGGACAGACATCCTGAAGATCGTACCACTCTTGTCTATGCCAGCTCTTCGAATCACACCCTCCAATGCAATGTTAAACAACAAACACGACAATCCATCACCTTGCCGTAAACCTCTCCGAGATTCGAAGGGATTCGAGGGTGTCTCTGATACTACTCTGGACGACACACAACACTCGATCCATCGTTGCTTTGACCAACCGCGTCAGTTTTTGCGGAAAATTCATATTCGTGCATGATCTGCCATAGCTGGTCTCGATCGATTGTATCATAAACTGATTTGAAATCGATGGAAAGATGATTGTGTGGGCACGATATATTTGGGACATTTCTGCAGCACTTGCCGAATCGCGAAAATCTAGTCCGTCTTATTAAGCATGTTTAAACAAAGGTACAACTAGTTGAATATGGTTTCCAGCTAAATTACTCATAAAGTAGTTAAAATTGTAATCGACCGCTGCATACTAGGATAAGTCAAAGGACATGTACCCTATATCCCATAACATTAAAACAGTCTGAAGTACTGAAAAATACGAAAAACCAGAACTGCATTTTACAAAACCGATAACTATATTGTGACAAAAAAAAAAGATAACTCCACGCACGGAAAATACAAACATAACAGTTAGAGTATGTAAAACCCATAAATGGTGGTAACCATTAATTCATAATGGTGGGTACCAGTATCACAACGCTTTACGGTATTTCTCTCCGAGGTCTCTACGGTAGAGAAGACGAGAAAAAAACTTAGTAATATTAGACGTTGTGTGCAAAAACAAACCCAAAAATGAGAGGGTTTCCCTCCCATGTACACGTCAAAACAGATTACGTACAAACTATAGTCACTAGATTCATAGTCTGGCGGATACAACGACGGGAGTCAATTTGAACTGTCAGTTGGCGGAGCCAATCGAGCATATCTCGAGTAATTCATGTTAAGGGCCTCAAAGCCATTTCTTAACAATGACTTTAAACGTTGATTTCTCACGAATCACGAGAATCCCACTATATCCTACTACTCCATATGGTAGAACTAACATTCTTCTACCTAATGCTGCTTTCATTTTACGAGAGTGATTTAAGATTCAAGAGAAATCGATATTTAAAGTCATTGTTTACAAATGGCTTTTAGGCCATGAACATGCATTACTCGAGATATGCTTGATTGGCTCCGCCAACTGACAGTTCAAATTGGCTCCCGTCGTTGTATCCGCCAGACTATGAATCTAGTGACTATAGTACAAACTACAGCTAGAAACTATCACAAGCTATCAGTGGTACATGAGCGCGATCCAACACTATTTACTATTGCCTGTTGAGGTGGTGGATTCGTCCGTGCCTCGACCTACCCCGCAGTAGGATGTTAGGCAAAGGTAACATCCTTGGTTCGAGCACTACTTTACCCATGCCCTTTCGCTCAATTTTCAATACTTCTATTCAATTTTCAACCTACCGTACACTGGCGGAACTTTCAACACTTTCGCTTCATATCTTTCATTCTAGCAAACATTACTGTCCACTCTTGGTGCCTCATGGTGATGTGCGAACAACTCCTTCTACATAGTTTCAAGAATTTATGTAACTGGGCGAAACAAGACCGCCATCCATAAAGACTAATAATTCCCGAAAATTCCCCCTCAAGTTGCCATATAAATAATCGCTTATTGCTCAATCACATCATACAAACACAGCATTTCACGAATTTAAAATTGCAACCAGCAGCAATTAATGTAAGTGTTCACAGCGCAGGAATACCTATATCTATAGTGTACCAAAAAGCATCACACACCGTATGCAATGTTTGCATTTTTCCTTTCCTTGCCATCATTCCAATGAATGATGTCAGTATCCCAGACAGATAGACAGACAGATATGCATCTCCTTTCATCTCCGGTGAATGTCGCAACATTGTGGGTCGATGAGCCTAAATAGAGGGGAATACATATATGTGTGTGTTTACGTGTCTTTTACCAAAACAATCCAAGCTGTAAAGCTATAAACAGAACCAACACGTTTCGTATGTCGCAAAAAAAGAAGGATGGGGCACTTGTGCTTTCCTGCAGTCATAAATTGCTGCTTCTGCAATGGTAAATTCATGGAACTCTTCAATGTCTATTAAAACGACAGCAGCAGAAGCAGATTTATTTATTATGTTTTGTTTCAAATTTATTCGAATGCTATTATTTTCAATTGATGAAAACGTTTCCATTTTTTTTAGTAAATACTAACAACAACCGACGAATTGGTTCCGTTAACGACATCGATCCGGTAAATGGCTTTTACGGTTCAGTTTCGGAAACACAACAGCACCAGCAGCAACAGCAACAGCTGTATCATCAACAACTACAACAACAACAGCAGCAACAGCTGTATCAACAGCAACAACAGCAAAGACAATCGCAACTTCAACAACAAGTACAGCAACAGCAGCAACAACAAGCACAACAACAACAACAAGCACAACAACAACAGCAGTCACAGTACATCCAACCTCCTCAGCAATACGGAGCGCCTACATCGACTCCGGCCGTGAAACCGATGGGGAAAGTGGTAAGTCAAATTCAAATATCTTAACAGTATTTTTTTTTTCATTTTATTTCAAAACCATCCCACGAAATTCCCCATATGGCATATCCCTATGGCTGCCATCATCACTGAGATGTGAATCGCTAGTGCAGTCATCCTTGGGGCACAGTTCACTCTTTATGCACAATCCATTGTACTTCACGTAGCCAGTTTGGCAAAGGCAAGTCGGGGGCCCCGTACAACCTGCTAGACAAAGTACTCTGGAACAATCCAATGTGCAAGTCGATTCGCAACATGGTGTACAGTCGCTATATCTAGCGTACGGTCCGCACGTTGGACATTGATCGGCTTTGATGCACTGGCCCTCGTGTCGTACGTAACCCGGAAGGCAAACGCACGTCGGTTTATTGACCAGCTCAGCTCGGCAGTTCTCAGTGCAGTTTTTCCCGCAGGTTGGCTCACAGCATGGTGGTGTTGGTAGAAGCTCTTCGTTCAATCCACAAGAACCTGAAATTAGTGGCAGAAGAATATTTTTTAGCTCTTCGAAGTTCGTATTGGTAAAAATCGTAGAACTAACCATACGGAGGTTGTTCTGTAGCTGGACACAACGAAGGGCAGATACATTCGCCTCGGTGCCTAACGAATCCGGATTCGCACACACAAGTCGGCACAAATACGGGTTTATCAGCACAGGTTACTGCCGAGCAGTCATCTTCACATGTAGGCTCGCAACACGGTAGAACTTCTTGCAATTCTTCATTAGCTTTGCATTTACCTGAAACAATCGTTCATCATAGCAATACAAATGTCAGCTTGGGAAAATACCGTAAGAGTACTTACTCGGCAGGTTGTCCAATAAAGTGTATCCTGCATGCAACGGATGAATCAACGGCACCAATAGTATTAAGAGCCACATGGCTGTGCGTTCACTAAAGGTGTGCCGTTGTTTGAAACAATCTTTTATAAGGTCACCGGAAGCAACCTGTTCTGTAGGAGTATACTTCAAGTCACGCGTTATTGAAAAAGATAGCGCACGTTTTTGATTGTAGCTTAAGTATCCTGAAAAATGGAACAAAACAACGCTTTTTAGTTAAGCTTTTTTATCAGGCTTCATTCGAAAATGAACGTGATCATACGGAGTTAAAGGACCGATCGAATTTGCATTGTATTTCCAACGAACAGAGCCTGGCACATTGTTTAGGTCCGAGGTCAAACCCGAAAACGCCCGTCAAGAAAACTGGTCTAGTTTAGGAATTCTCGCACACCGATTGTGATTGTACTTGCCCCCTAGTTAACCATATGCAAAACTACACAGTTTGGGTCTTCAAATATAAAATGGAATATTCTTAATACATGTAGTAATCTAAAGTACGTGCGCCATCAAAATAATTTCCATCCTGATGTGCCAATACTGAGTATACAACTTCCAGTGTGGCCAGAAATTTTTCAAAATATATTTACGAAAAGTATGTGCTTGCTTCAGCATTTTTGGAAGGAGTTGAATTGAGTTAAAGCTGTTTCAAACATTTTTTTTTCTTAATTAGTGACCTTTACACCAAGGTGCGTTCATGTCAGTTAGTGCTTTTAATGTATGACCGTTCAACCTTCCCTCCTTGCCTACGCATTTTCTTTCATCGTGCCTTAAAACATTTCGCGACGATAAACAAAACACGTTGGCCAAAGCACGATCGCGAAATATACAACGATGCTGACGATGTTTGATTGCGTGGTACAGGACGATGAAACTTACGTCAAGGAAGACTTTAAACAGCTTCCTGGACAGAAATTTTATACGGCAACCGGACGAGGAAAGGTGGCAAATATTTTCAAGCACATTAAACTGTCAAAGTTCGCGAAGAAATATCTGGTGTGGCAGGTAATCTGTATCTGTGGCTTGAAGAGCAACGTTTACATTGCGACCGGCACCGTCAACCAGGAAATTTATCCGAGCCTACAAAAACGTCTACTGCCTTTCCTGAAGCGACACAATTGTTCCGTTCTATTTCGGCCGGATTTGGCATCTTTCGATTACGGAAAAAAGGCCATGGCCACATGGTATGCTACCAACAACGTTCAAGTGGGGCCCAAGGACAAGAAGCCTGTCAAGACGCCAGAGCTCCGCCCAATCGACCAATATTGGGCCATCGTCAAGCGGAACCTTAAGAAGACTCAAAAATCTGTTGTGAGCGTGGAACAGTTCAAGGCAAACTGGCGTTCTGCGGCGAATAAAGTGGACAAGAAGACTGTACAAAATCTTATGGCAGGTGTTAAACGAAAGACCCGGCAATTCGCATTCGGTTCAAATGAAGTTTTGCTGAATACTTCTCCTGTACTCTGTATTAACTGAAATTGAAAAAAGAAAAAAAATGACTTAATAATAAAAACTTTGATCGCCTCACACACATTAGTGTTTGACTAAATTTTGATCGGCACACCCTTTACTTTGTGATTCCTCCTCACTACGTCTGATTTTGAACGTTGGTGTTCAAAATTTGTTCCTTTCTCTTGCGTTCCATCTTTGATAACTTGTGATCATGACAATTATGATGAAACTTTCACCACTAACTAAACAAACCTCCGAATCATTATGGTGCCACTAAATTCTTGTAACGGCTACCGCATTTCTTTATTAGAAACTCATGTGTGAGACTTGTATGTACAGTCCTGCACAGTCGACAGAACTTCTTTGGTCCCAGTCTTAAGTTCCCTTAAGTTGATGTCAATTCGATCCACCCATCTATTCTCCCATACCTTACAAATAGTTTGCTTAATTGCTCTAGCTTCTTCACTGTCACTAATTCGAACGTAGTGGAGGATCCAGCAAAGCTGAATTTGGTGGTTTCGTAAACATTTCTCAATATCCTGTATCAAATGATGCTTCAAGTTTCCACTTTCTATGGGCAAAAGGCATCTAGCCGAATCCGATAAGACCACAGCTTCATTCCGTACTACATAGCTCCGAACAAATTGGATGATGAAGGCCGCCGTTGAATGCGATGGAAGACCTATTGTTTTCTCCAAGTTTCCGCTCAATATCCCCAAGGAAGAATCAGTTGGTCAACAGTTCCTCTACAACCGGTCGTACTCCGTCTGCCTGAACGCCTCCAAAGATGGTTCTTAGCACCTGTCGCTCAAAAACTGTAGGTGCTCGCAAGTCCTCCTCAAGCATTGTCCATATCTCACGCCCGTAGAGAAAAACCGGTATTATTGGAGTTTTATACAGGATACAATTCGGGAGCTGTTTGACCGCAGTTGTTCGTGGAGCCCATAGAAGGCACGACTTCCACGGATAATACGCCTTAATTGAGCCAAGATAGGGGATTCAAATAAACCCGAAAATCCATCAGCTATTCTTAAACAGCACCGGGCTCCCTGTTCCATTGCCTTGATTAGTCGGCTTAGCTTTCCCGGGAAGCCTTCCTCGTCCATGATCTTCCATAACTCCTTTCGGTTAATTGTATCATATGCGGCTTTGAAGTCGATGAATAGGTGATGCGCGGGGACTTTACATTCACGGCACTTTTGGAGGATCTGCAGCAAATGTTTTGTCCGTTTATTGCTCTTCGGCTGCTTGATGGCATGCTTAACTTCAACTATTGTCCAAGATGGTACATCTCCATCACTTGCTGCGTCGCCGATGGCACTTCCTTTGCTCCTTCGGTCATCGAAGTGCTGCCTCCACCTGTCACCTTACAATCGTCCTATCCTTATCCCGACTAGATTTCAGCTCCCTGTACGAAGCCTCTGTGAGATCCGTTGAGTTTCTGGCAGAACTTTTGCGTTTCATGTGAGGAGTACAGTTGTTCCAGCTTCTCACACTGCTCCTCCTCCTTGCGGAGCCTCCCGGAAGAGTTAGGTTTACTGCCTCCACTTCTGTCTGTACCGTTCCACACTCCGACGAGTACAAAACTTGCTCCCATTCTACGACGTTCTGTCGGTTTCGTTCCAAGTAACCTAAAACGTTCTCCACTGCGCTACTGATAGTTGTTTCAACGGTGTTCCAACAATTCTCGGCATGAAAACATCATCGCGCCCGCCCTCTTTTGGAAGCGTGATTGCGCTTAACATGTGGTGACGTCAAGTTGCTTCAGTCCGGTACCGACAGTTGTTCGCTAGAGTTTTCGTTTTAAGTTTTCGCAAGTATAAGAGATATTCGGGTAAAATGGACCTCTTCCTAAGGTCAAACCAAAGCACTATAATCTTCATTCGATTTTGCGTACATTTTTACATAAGTACAGTGCAAATGAGGATAATAGTGATGGGTCCAATACTCACAACCGTATGTTGTATATGTTTCCGCAAGTATGAGGGGAATTCGGGTAAAATGGACCCCTTCCGAAGGTCAAACCAAAGCAGTATCATCTTCATTCGATTCTGCGGATAATTTTACATAAGTACAGTGCAAATGAGGGTTATATTGGCGACATCAATGTATAAAACTAAATGACATATTAGTTTGAGGTATAATCATGGGGAGAATCGGGCAAAATGGACAACTTCCCGTGCCGTGCGGTTGCTGAATTCATCTCCAATCGATTTCTCATGATTTTTTACACTAGAAATGCTCATGCTAAGGGACTGAAACTAGCGGCCATAAAAGATCCGTTTTTTGGCTCCTTTTTGCCCACAGTGCAATGCATTGCTGCATCTTCAATATTCGTTGAAAGAGACAGTTTTATTCATTTTCCAGTTGCAGTAAGAACTGCAGAAAGTCTTACGGTGAATGCAAGACAAATGGAGCGATCTCTCGTTTGAAATGAGCTATTTGCCACTAAGACTCAATTCTTAGTCAGTGGCAGCAACACTTTCTATTCTTCACTTATTGAAATTTAAAGAAACTATTTTCAATTGTTGAACAAGTTTTTGAGATAACAGAAAATGATGATGAATTCTCAGGTTTTCGGTTTTAGGTCATCAATTCTTTTCATTCTAAAAATCTTAAGAAGGATTTGCTTGATTGAGAGCTATTTAAAGATTTATAGATCATCATAGATCGAATGCTCTGTGCATGTAAATTAATTCAATGGCAGAATACTCATCTACATTTTTGAATTTCAAATTTAAAAGGGGGGGGGGGGTAAAATGTATGGATAATATGTAAATCTAGATGTCCACCTTTGTGAGTTACAAATTAGCCCAATTTATTTTCGAAAAGCGATATGACCCTATGGATCCTCGCCATCCCATAAATAAATTAAAAACTTTAACGCAACATAAACTAATCAAACATTTCTCAACTGACGCCCATTGCAGCGCGTCTACCGTGCCTTGTACGACTACGAAGCCCAGGATAGCGATGAGGTCGGCTTCACCGAGGGAGACCTGATCATCGAGGTAAATTCGATCGACTCCGGCTGGATGACCGGACGCGTCGAACGAACCGGACTTACGGGAATGCTGCCGGCGAACTACGTTGAACTGGTCAAGATATAGGAAGTCCCGTCCGGAAATAAGAACCGTTATTGAAAGATACCATTAGCCCAACGCCGAAATCGAGATAAGCAAGGTAAGTGTAAAGTTTGAAGAAGGAATAACAAATCGCGCCAAGGGAAAAGAAGGGACACGGAACGAACGAAAATTACCAATCTTAGTTTTCTTGTCTAAGTGTAAAAAGTAAATCATCTAATTTAAACTACTATTCAAGCCACATTACGAGATACAATAGCGAGATGCGGCAAAATGCGAGCAGAATCGAAGCATATGTTTTTAATTTTATTTTTGTTATTCATTTGATATTTGCGATATTTTGCCCAAACATTTAAAAACGGAAAATCCTTCAGCAAATGGTGCTGATCGGAGCATATAACTATACAAAGCAGCTTGTAAGGCAGTCTAGACTATTCTAGAGACGACCTGATTTTTGTAGCATTTATTGAAACTGTAAACATTCGTAGCCTGTATCTGTATTCGTACGAAACAATAGAAAAGGAAGGTGAATCGATACGCGTATTTGATCTATAGGATATCCGGAACAGAAAACATTCGACTGTGCGTAAACTACAAAAGACTAAGTAGTGCCGTGCCTTTGTTTGACAACAACTGAAAACCCCCTCTATAGGAGAATCAACTTTGTATGCAATTTTTTACAAACTAGTAAATAAGCAAATCGTTTTTTCTAGAAATCAAAATTATCCTACGATAACAATAAATTGAGCTTCCGTTTGTTGTATACAGATTCTGTGATAGGCGAATGTGTATTCGGGAACCCCTCTTTTTACTGGTTTCTTTAAAAAATAATTGGCGTAGGTAGCTTTAACCAGGAATACATTCGAAGGATAGTTACGGTTCCGGTGTTTTAATTTCCAAGTCAATAAGTGTCATCTCTATTTCAACAACATGTTTTCCTTGTTTCATAAGCAGCAACAAAATGAAAATAAAATAACGAAAAATACGTGTTAAGTTAAACGTTCGACACATGCAAGTTTACTACGTACATTTACACAATTGAATATATTTTATGCCTCTATAAACAAATTAATTTATAACACGAATTCAAGTCAATAAACAACACATATACAAGTGCTACTGTTAGTATAATACAAATGAAATGTTATATAACACTAGAAATAGTGATGTATAGAACAGAAGAACGAGCAAAAATCAAATTATAAAGGCAACTGGAGCTGATTTTCCTAACTTATGGAAATTATAGAGAAATCCAATATCTTTGCGGCAGCATTGATACATCAGGGGTCTATGTATTCATCAACCTAACACTAACAAGACTCCGCCACAAACGAGCACCCATTGAATGAAACCCATTAACACCTACTAAACTGCCCGTACTTTCCGATAAACACCACCCATGAGAGTGCGTACAACGTGTGTGTTTGTTCTATATAAAGGGTGTCTACGGAATAATTGCATCACTTAGAACTCGCCAAATATGATTGAGTCTATGATTTACACCGCCCTAGGAACATAATTGTTGCAGTACAATCGATGTTGCTCCAATGCTACTCAATTAAGTCACAATCAAGTCACTGTAACCAATTATGGCGGTTTTGTGTTGCTTGAGCAGATTGAATGGTATGTATCATGTAAATTTTTACAGTAAATTTTTAACCTCCAAAAGGAATACAATATCGATCCTGAGGTGACTATTTTCATAAATTGGTATTACATAGGTCTAAATCTGCTATATTTCCTTGATTATTATACAATTTAATGATACGAACTTAAGCTCTATCTATCGGGCTAATAATTCAGTTTTTCAATAATGATTGTGTGTGTGTGTGTGTGTGTGTGTGTGTGTGTGTGTGTGTGTGTGTGTGTGTGTGTGTGTGTGTGTGTGTGTGTGTGTGTGTGTGCAATCTAACACTCATTGGCGGGCAATGGTATTATGGAAGAAATCTGTTTACAACAGTCCCTCAAGTGATCATTGGAAGCAGCTTTAATCCGAGAGCTAGAAAGTAAAGCTCTCCCAAGTAGCACACTACGGTCATAATTAGTTGTAGTAACTTGATTATGACTTAGCAAGTCATATTTATGTTTTCTCAACTGAATGGCAACAAATGTGCTATTACGGCTACTGCTGATCCAGCAACCCATTTCAGAATGTCTGGAGAGTCACGCCCATTCCGAGGTTACTTTCACATACAATAAGCCCCACATGTTAACATTACCGATACCATTAGGATAAGGGCACTGCAACATACTTCCAGTTTTGGAAATGTTAAATTTCCAAACCAGGCACGTATTTGGTATTATTTAAAAATAAGATTATTGTTATATAGTTATAATCAGATACATCTCACCCATGGCCGCTTCCTTAATTACACTCGCTTGTTCATTCGTAAACATGAACATTCTCGACGTTGATTCGTAATTAGCTTCATGCACTCGTGACAAAATAAGCGCAAAAATTGACGTTGCCAAACCGCCAGTTAGATATGCAACCTACACAACTACGTGGTGAACGCATCTGGAATTATGTGGCAGCCTTTCACGCACGCATGCGCATTGTCTTTGTTTGCTGCTTCTGACAAGCAAATGGCCGTTTTCTACATGCACTGGTCTTCTTTTTTTTTCACTCCGCACTGCCAATATCAAATCCCCGCTATGAGGCGATTCTATAACGAACTTCAAAACTGCAAATAATTATCGATTCACTCGCGAAAAAGCGGACAAACACTCAAACTTAATAATTTATGTCCGGATGTCACAGTACTACCACTAATAAACAAAACTAAGCTGATGTAACTCTACGTCCGGGTGCGGGGGCGAAGCACAAAAAACCAAAAAATGTGGAAATACTACCGACACTCACACATTTCGGGAGGGAATCGATTGTATTCACTACGTCTTTCCCAAAACACGCCTATATTTAATGATTTCACTGTTAGTTAAAGTTAAATTACGAATTATTGTTGGATTTTTGTTCGCGAAAACGACGCAGCAAAAACAAAACACGTCAGTTTAGAACCACGGCTTGGTGCGATCACTCTTCAGTTTGCGCACAAATTTCTATTCTCTTTTTGAGGGTTTGAAATACATCATTTCACCCTCAATGGGTAACATGCAACGATTTTTTTTTCTAAAGTGATACACCCTTTATTAACGAAATTTTAAGTCTATTGATTATATGATTATTGAGGATCGTTTACAAAATTTCATAAACACATAATGACGCAGTACCTGTCGATCGTATAGATCTTCCGGTAAAAGATCAATATTATTTTCCTAGCACAACACGTCCTTCTCATAATTCCATGCTGCTGGACCCATGTGAAATTTCAGCAATCGATAGATTTGTTTCTGAAAACCTTGGTCTTGTCATTTGAATATGGCCAGTCTTGATAGAAGTCATACTCGATAGGTTCCAAAGGGTGGATTTTCAGGACAACATAACATTGACTACCTATAAGAAATTGCAGCAAGCCGTGCTTTGAAACTGACGTGTTTTGTTTTTGCTGCGTCGTTTTCGCGAAACAAAATATCAAAATTAATTCGTAATGCAACTTAAACAAACAGTTAAATCATAAAACTCCGCGTGTTTTGTGTACGACGTAGTGAATATAATCGATTCCCTCCCAAAATATGTAATGATCGGTAGTATTTCCCCATTTTGAAAGTATTTTTTTTTTTTGCACCCGAAGGCAGAGTTAAATCAGCTTTGTTTTGTTCGTTGGTGCTATTAGTATTGTGCCACCCGGGTAAAAAAGGTTAAATTAGAGAATTTTTCCGCTTGGTCGCGAGTGTATTCATGATTATTAGAAGTTTTGAAGTCGATTTAAAGTTGCGTCATAACGAGGGATTTTGATAAATAGCAGAGTGTGAAGTGAAAAAATGAAGACTAGTGCAATGTAAAAAACGGCCATTTACTGGTCAGAAGCAATGATCGAAGCTAACGCGCATGCTCGTCAGTGCGTCTGAGTGGCTGGCATATAATTTCAGATGCACTCATATCGTGGTCTACAGAGGGAGAGCTGTGAATTTTTTTTCATTCTTTGCCCAGTGATTATTATTTCTACTCGAAAGTGTTTTTACCTGCGATTTTCATTGTATTTTATTTGTGCACGAAGTACAAAATATATTCGTGCTATTCCACGCGAAAAGGATGATGTGGAAATATTTGCCGAATAGCGGAGAGCTTTTCCTTTAGAGACATAAATGCATCCTTTAGCATCACAAGGTGGCCGTCCAAATGAAGACTGAACATCAGCAACAATTTCCGGTGAGATCTATCCGATTATAACTAAATTTGAACGATACTACTAAATACGTGCCATCATCAGAACAATATGACGTGATGATGGAAGTGTATGCACAATACTAATTTCCATGTGATGTTTGTATTGTGTCTATGCGGGGCTGGTTGTAAGTGAAAGTGACCTCGAAATAGACGTGAGTAACCAGGCATTCTGAAATGGGTCACTGGAACTCAACAGAGCTATCACCTTACAACTCCCGGGCTAAAAATGTTTGTCGTGTCGACAAAAGTTCGTTTAACTGCAAACATTTTTCTTCCATAAAAACACTGCCGGACGGTGGGCATTGGATTGTACATACAAACACAACATAACATTGACTATAAGTTCCATGCGACCTATAAGTTCCATGCGAAAATCAAATGATCAACTCGTGACAACAAGCGTAACCAGAAAAATGAACGTTCGATATTCAAAATGCTTTGATATTCATTTATGTTAACAAGTTCATTTTTGAAATGTCAGAAATGAAATTCAATAAACCACAATGAATACCGATTACCCGTCAGGATCGGAAAATATGCAAAGGCAGCCCAGTCCAAGGTATTCTTGCTCAACATTGCTAGCATCTATTCTTATGGAACGATGATGACGGCCCTGATTGTTCCATGTTCGTATTAGGATTCAAAATCTCTTACTAATAAAAAAAAATCATCACAAGAGATGATGTTCAGATTTCGTCTATTTAAATTGATGCATATGCAGATTTTCGACCCGCTCTTAGAGCCGACTTTATCCATTGCAACAAACAAAATTCAGTTGGCATAGAAGTGACAGCGGTAACCATGAAAACCGGGAAAGTGAACATCACCATTACTCTGGTATAAAATCATTTTCACTGCTCATGGACATTTTATGAAAATCCAAGGCTCGGAATATCAATTTGGTTTCGACAACATTTTTGCAGCAACCTATCTGCGGCTTAGTTCCTGAAAGGGACTATAGGGATCGAGGATATGATAGACGTCGCAACCAAAAGCAGCAAACATTGGCTTAAATAAGTTACCTTCCCAGCCCTTTCCAAACGATAATGTGACCCATTAATCTCGAGCTATTCATGAGTAATTGGCATCTCTCTTTTACTAATAACGAAAAGTAAAATTTTGTGTAAAACAATATTGACTGTCGGCTTCGTAAAGTGTTACACACGCCTGATCCTAGCAAATAAACGAACTGATTAAAAAAATGTCTACAATGGATACCCAGCAATCAAGCGACAGTTCTCAAACAAAGATGCAAAATCTCATGACGCTCACACGAGAATCGTTGGTATATCTTTTTTTAACTCTTTATTTATTCCAAATTTTACATAATTTTACATTCATATATCCTAGGTGCTCTTGCTAAGTAAATAACATTTTAACCTTAAATGCTATGTTAATGTTATTTTTACTGTGTTAATATTATTTTTACATTATCTATTCATTGATTTTAACAGGGTTTTTTTGCCTGCGTGCCCTTAAACTTTTTCTTATCTATAGAGAGAATTGATCATTGCAATTATGAATTATGTTGTTGGACATTTCTTCTAAAGTTTCAACGTTCAAAATTCTATGTAGTTCAGTAGTATTGAACCAAGGTGGCAGCTTTAAAATCATTTTCAGAACTTTGTTCTGAATCCTTTGAAGTGCTTTTTTCCTAGTAGCAAAACAGCTAGACCATATTGGCACCGCATAAAGCATGGCCGTTCTAAAAATTTGTTTGAACATTATAAGTTTACTTACTCTAATTGGTATGTTTTGTATTCTCCGTGCGTGGAGTAACGATTATGATGTAGAAGGAGATTTTCGCTCATCACCATGAGGCATGAAGAGTGGACTGTAATGTTTGCTAGAATGAAAGATATGAAGAGAAAGTGTTGAAAGTCCCGTCAGTGTACGGTAGGGTGGAAATAGAATAGAAGTATTGAAAATTGAGCGAAAGGGCATGGGTGAAGTAGTACTGGAATCAAGGACGTTACCCCTTGCTTTAAATCTCACTGCGGGGTAGGGAGTTCCTCAACCAAGTGCGCATCAAAACAGAGTGCATACAAACTACCGGTAGAAACTATCACAAAGCTATCAATAGTACATGAGCGACAACCAAACGTTACTTTTTGCCTGTTGAGGTGGCGGATTCGTCCGTGTCTCGAGCTACCCCACAGTGGGATGTTAGGCAAAGGGTAACGTCCTTGATTCGAGTAATAATTTACCCATGCCCTTTCGCTCAATTTCCAATACTGACGGACACTAACGGAACTTTCAACACTTTCTCTTCATATCTTTCATAGACCATTCTTCGGGCGTGTACGTATACGCTGTATCTCACTAACACTATATTGCGTTTGTTTTCAACCACGAAAGCTTCCACGGCAATCAAGTGGCAGATTTGCTGGTTGAAACTTTTTGTTGGCATTGGTGAAGCCAATCGGCGAGAGCCTAATTCTTTCAAACATTACTGTCCACTCTTGTTGCCTCATGGTGATAAGCGAACATCGCCTTCTTGTAGACTGGTTCCATCGCTAATTCCGTCACTATCATCAATGAGATTCGCCAGAGATTTGAAAGCTGGAATCGTCGTTCGAGAAGGTAACGAAGTATTGTGTCTGGTGTCGTGTCGTAAAAGCTGTTCCAAAACCCCCAGTCATGGCTCCACTGCCCGAGATGCATCTCACTCCCTTCGTTCGACCGTTTACGTTTGTCGGGCTCGACTACTTCGAGCTAGTTTTTGTTAGGCTTGGCAGAAGCCTCGCCAAACGGTGGGTCGCCCGTTTCACCTGCCTCACGATAGGGCAGTACATATGGAAGTAGTACACTCTCTTAGCACGGAGTCATGTATCATGACCGTGCGCCGCTTTGTGTCTCGTCGGGGTCCACCGAGAGAGTTCTTCACGGACAACGGTACCTGTTTTCAGGGTGCGAGTCGAGAGCTCAAAGAAGAAATCTGTCGGAGAAATGAATCCTTAGCGTTGACGTTTACAATCGCGGAGACTAGCTGGAAGTTCATCCCACCGGCTGCGCCCCATATGGGTGGCGCATGGGAGCGATTCTGAAAGTGGCCCGCAAGCCGGATGTCGAGATCTTGGAGACGGTAATTGCAGAAGCAGAGGCGACGATCAACTGCAGGCCACTTACGTTCGTACCACTTGAACCGGCTGATCAAGAATCGCTAAAGCCCAATCATTTTGAGTTGGGCAGTTCTACAGGAATCAAAATCTTTCCTACGGCTCCTGTAGATCAGCACTGAGAAGCAGTTGAAAATTGGCGCAGTTCATTTACGATGAATTCTGAAGACGGTGGGTGAAAGAATATTTACCAGTAATCACTCGTATGTGTAAATGGTTCGAAGAAAACAAGGATCTCGCAGTGGGAGATTTGGTGATGGTGGTCGGCGGGTCAGTGAGGAACCAATGGGTACGAGGAAGGATCGAGCAGGTTTTCTCAGGCAAGTTCTTCAGAGTTCTTCGACGACCAGTGGTACAATTTACTGTTTTGGACGTTGCGAGTTGTAGCAAACCTGGTAGCCTCCGGAGTTACAGAATGGTATAAAGCGAGTCCATGTTGTACCGAAAGAGGTGAATCCACCTTACTGCTGGAGGTGCGACCTATCCAGCTACCACTCGTGAAGAAAGAACTCTCTTAATATAAACAACAAGCTAAAACTATAGAAAACTTTCGAAAATCTTGGACAAAAGCAGCTACATCGGTAGCAGAGAAGTTTGCACAGACCCTAATGGCTGGGGTAAACTCAAAAGTTCGTAGTTTCTTCATGCAGCCTAATTAAGTAACTGTAATTAATTTTAAAATGACTAATAATGCACAATTAAATGAATAAAAATGCATCTTTGATTGAACTATCTGCAAATTTGTTTAATTCCAAATTTAATCTGTCCAGATTTTGTCACGAACAAGCCTTATCTTTGTGAACATAAGATCTCCACGTTTTCTTCAAGCATTCTTAGTAAGTGTTCAATACCAGGAGCCCTCTGTGAGCTATTTTGTGTGGTGATTAGTGAAATGTTCTAGATCAAAAAAATACTTTCATAATACACTTTCATTTTACCTATTTATTTATCCATTGTTCAGGAAACAATAGAATTGTTTTTTTTTAATTAACTTTATTGACAACGTTTACGAAGCATGTTCACAAAAACATGCATATTACTTTAGTTGTTTTACTGTTGGGATAGGTTCAAGTCCTTGAAAAATTCTAACATTACTAACCAAGAGACGGAATATCATATCAGTAGAATTAATCATAGCTCAATCACTGCCAATTTATTGGAAATTCCACGTGATCACGGATATCCGCATCCTCTCCCGCATGGGTTCGGTGGAGCCACTGGTGGAGGAGGATAACATTTGTTTGGAGGACATGGAGCAGCTTCGGGGTTTTGACAAGGGCTGGATGGTTTGGGCGTATTTTGTGGACAGTTACAATTTGATTTTCCCGGAAGAGCGTTGCACGTTTTGCATCCGGCTGGGGGAGGTTTATATCTCACATCATCGGTTAAAGGCGTGGCCGCTGGCAGTGCGGGGTAGTCATCTTTTGCTGGACACTGATACCGCTTGATACACACTCCATTGTAACGAACCAACCCTGGTTCACAAGTACATGTGGACTTTCGTACGTAAATTAGAGGACATTTTGCATTACTACAGTCATCCCAGCACGTTGGTTCGCAACATGGTGGACTGTCGACCAACATTTCACCAGGCTGACATACCACTGCAAACAAACAAGTGAGATTTGATACTATAGATTTCTCAACACAACTTACGTCTTCCCGGACTGTTACTCGGCTTGTAATCAACACCACATGGCAGTCTATAATGAGAATTAACTGAATAAACTTTGGATATTATCGCGAGAGAAAACGTAAGTGTCAACCAAGAAGCCAGTTTAACCTTCATAGTTGAAATATCGCTAGAGAATAACGAAGAAAGTAAAATGTATGTGGAACTTATGTACTGGCAGCAATGTCATGTTTATACGTTGGACATGCCCGTTACGGAGATAGTGCTTGTACGGGGAATTTCGGTAAATTTACTATCTGAACTATACTTGAGTCAGTCTCTAGTACAGAGAAATAGTTTTATGGACTTTGAAGGCAGGGGATCTATGGGTAAGACGGATGGTTGATGTTCTGAATATTTGGGTTATTTGGCATAGGTTAGTAAATGTGAATATATAAACGGAATTGTTTATGCGTCAACGTAGAATAAACTTATAATGAACTGATAACATTGTTGACTATAGCTTAATGTTTGTTATTTATTTTGATTCACAAATGTGCCCAAACAAATGTCTGTTTAGCAAAATAAACAGAAAACTGTTGCTTTTATTGACGGTAAACTAAATATACTAAGGAGGTGTCCGTCTTACTCCCATTTCCCGTAGGGTATTTTTTGTGATCGAATTTTAACCATGATTGATTTGATAAAGTACTAGGTATTAATTACAAACGAGCAGGTTAATTGTATACTCATTCTACTATATCAGGCGTACTGACACACGAAGAAATAAAACTTCCTATTTAGTAAGGAAAACAGAAATCACATTACCATGCGTAGATACTTGGCATAAGTCTAGGAAACACTAACGTAGTTTCCTGGAGGAAAGACCGTGCAGTGAATGTAAACACGCAGGTTACCGTTTGGCAATTTCTATCAAACAGTTTTAATTTATATATAAGAGCAGTACGTGAGACATTTAGTTTTAAATCTTTTGCAAAAATGGATCTGAAAATCGCTACCATTGCTACAATAGCTTTGATTTTATGCTGCTGTCTTGCATTTACGGATGCTGGTAAGTACGTTTTAATGATCAATTCGTCAACTTACCGCTCTAAACTGAACCTTAACTCCTAGAAAAATGTGGCAAATTCGAAATGCTGGTTCCTCATCAACCCGTTTGCGAGCAAACCTGCTTCAATCAATGTCCGCTGCGTTCTAAGCGGCGCGTGTTAGTTGTCAGGCCAACCTGTGTCTGCCTACCAGGCTACGTCCGAAGGCAAGGAGAGTGTGTTCCGCTAAGCTATTGTTCAAGACCCAAGCCCTCGTGTCCAAAGACAACGACTCCGTGCCCAAATACTACGACTCCTTGCCCAACTACCACAACACCGTGCCCAACTACCACAACTCCGTGCCCAACTACCACAACTCCGTGCCCGACTATAACAACTCCGTGCCCAACAACTACAACTCCGTGCCCAACTACCACAACTCCGTGCCCAACTACTACAACTCCGTGCCCAACTACCACCACTCCGTGTCCAGCAAAATCTTGCAAGAAAAAATCAAGATGCTCATGCAACAGCTGCTCCAGAGGTCAACAAGTTTTCTATGATTACTATTATTGAGAATCTCCAGCGTGGAAGTACAAGAAAGCTCGTATGAACAAATGTGTGAATAATTGATTTGTGTAAAATGTGTTTTCAACTAATTTCTTTAAAATAAAAGTTGCTCTTTCTTTCTTTTTTCACATCTGAATATTTGTATAAATTTCTGTGTTTGTAAATGCCTTATCAAGCTTTATGTTTTTTTCGATCTTTCATTGATAAGAAATGGGTTGTAAAGTTATCTAAAACGTGTTTTAAGTTACATTTACCTGATTAGCTCTTGGAAACATTTAACATCTGCACATTTATATCCTTTATGCATTTTACTGCCCATCTGATCAGGTGTCTCTGGTTAAGTCGTCTCCAACACGGTGACTTAAAATGACACCTAATTTATGCGGCTGATTGTGTTTCTTGAAAATAGACATATTATACAAAAAATTAGGTAATCGATTGTTGTCAGTTTCATGTTGGAAACGCCTGAAATGCGGTTTTCATAGAATTTCGAATCGTTGAAAATAATTGTGACTATCCTCGAAGCATTAAAATGAAAATGAATCGCTTTTGTATTAATTTTACTCCACTTCAATTAGCTTTTGCGTTTGAAAACTTGGCTCCGTAAAGTTGATTCGATTGATTTAAGTATATGATGTATAATAGATGAATTAGCTTTTATGTAGTGAACAAATCTTACTTCATCGATGCACTCCCAATTCACTTCCTGTCAAACGTGAGTAAACTTAAATCCATATGCGATCCAGCCACTGTCAATAGCATTTCCATTGAAATTCAAGCTTGCTTCAAAGGACGTGGTGAACGCACCGACAAAACTCAATCTTCACTTTTGATCAAGAATCCATAACGACCGATTCAAATGTGCAGCGATCCCATCTGTCAAAACCCATAGAATCATTTGATCTAGATAAAAAAATGTGCCCAGAATAGCTCAGACATGAACCATCTCATCAAGCTCCAAGCGTGTTCGTGACTTCAATAAACGATCTCATCGAACACGAAGATAGATGTCACCAATATGATTTGTACAGAAATATCGCAGACAGACGTTCGACTTCATCTCATTAAGCTGTGTAAAAACATGGCGTCCCTCGAGATATCAAGTAGCAATAAGCTAATAGATGGCGCCACAGATTTGTTTTGATTGGTAAGGGAAAAACGGTCATTCTACGGCGGAATCAAGCAACGGATTCCAACGAAAAATGAAATATTTTTGATTATTTCCGAAAACGAGAAACGCAACAAAACCGGCTGGCGTCCGATATTTATTTTGACATCACTTTCTTTCAGTGACAGTTGCCTCCGTCGGATGAACAGTTTCTGAAGGGGTAAGGAGTTTCGAGCAGATTACTAATGAACTCACTATGTCGATGTTTTGGGGTGATCAGTATATTCAGCGAAATAATCGATATGCATAAGATTGCATTATTATTATTCGCTATAAGAAATCAGTATGTATTTCTTAAATTTATCTTATGATATATAACGATGTTCACAAAATAAAAATATGTAGTAACCTGGATTCGAACCTTGAACGTTGAGGTTATGGGACCAGTGACTTGCCATCTAGTATATATCATAACTTGTAATCAGGAAAGCTTAAAGGCGTACAACAACAACGTCGTAGCAAAATCCATTCATAAGTCAACCTTATGGAGTTCCAAAGCATCGGTTATAAGTTAAACCGCAGACAGACGTTCGACTTCATCTCATTAAGCTGTGTAAAAACATGGCGTCCCTCGAGATATCAAGTAGCAATAAGCTAATAGATGGCGCCACAGATTTGTTTTGATTGGTAAGGGAAAAATGGGTTGCCAGTCAAACTGTTAGTTTTAATGTAGCAATTAGTTCACAAGGCGGCGCTACTGTGCAAGATGAAATTTTACACAACAAATTTGAATTCTTTTGTTCGAGCTTGAACGTCTGTCTGCGGAAATATTAAGACATTTTCTATTGTCATTCATGTCGGTTTGTCGGTGGTGAACGACCGTGAATCAACTTCGTTGAAATTGACTTTATTTCATCATTTCTAGTCTTAATAAATACCTCAGAAATGAATTTAAATCCGCACGTATTGCATGAATTTCAACTGTCCTGCTATGATGAGTTTAACACAGTATGAGTTTAACATAGTATGAGTTTAACACAGAAGGCTAAAATAAACACCAATGAATGAAAAACTTAGTCGAAAATGTTTTTTTTTAGATGGTTTTGCTGAAGCTGACTAAGAAGTGGCTGTCAAAAGAAGATAATGTGTTTCAATTGACCGGGATGAATGTTAAGTTCATCGTCCCACGATTATCAATTGAAAGTGAAATTGTATGAACCTGATCCTAACTGTATTTATCAAGCTAAATTTAACTGATGCATCTTAAGGCATACACATCAATTAACGGTTGCATTGAAAAACATGGACTTTTTTTCGGATGTAATAAAAAAAACCCGCATTAATCCACCGATGGTGAGACTGAACCCTTCTTACATTTCATCAGAATTACGAACTCAAATGTGGCTAATATTGTACTGGATACATATTTTCATCAGAAATTCCAGGAAGATCCAAGAATATTCGATATGTCATACATTCAGTTTTTAGAATGAACTATTTGTCAATCCTGGACGGATTGTTCATCGATGTGATTAAAATATTACCATTATTAACCTTTAATGACCTGTTTATGTTATTTATATAGAAGGGAAAATTACATGAATATTAGAAATTTCATACAATTAGTCCATAGAATGCATTATTAGACAATCCTAAGTGTCAATTATGATTATCGATATGGATTCAAGATGCTTAATAAGTACATATTCGTTGAAAATAGTAAATGGAGACTTTGTGTAATTTTCGAATATACTCGTTGCAGTTCAAAACCAGACCACTCGAGCCAATCGATGCTGCTCTAATTCTATACAGTCACATAGTGTGGCTAGTCCGCTGTATGTGCTATACAACGCTCCAGATGCGACACAATAGAATGCAAGCGGCATCGATTGGTGTGATTGGTCTTGTTCGGTTTTGCACTGCAACGAGTATATTGTCATCTCACAATTATGTGCTCTCAGGTATTGTTTTGGTCATATCTCCATGAAGAATTATCCAATCATAATGAAATTTTGACCAGTTATTTGGAAATATCATAGCTTTGATTTGGCACCAACAAAACTAAAATCGGTACACAAATAGCTCAGTATGTAATCGGAGACTAAACTGTTTGATTACTATTATAATAGGCCTTCAAGTACTGTTTCGTTCATATCTTCGTAACAGAAATGTCCGAATGAAAAAAAAAATCAATAGCGTTCTATGGGAATGTTGTAGCTTCCATTTGCCGTCAACAGAACTGATGGCTCACAGATGGCTGAGAAACCGATGTGACATTATTTGTAACGCACACACACACATACACACACACACACACACATACATACACACAGACATGTGCTCAGTTCGTCGAGCTGAGTCGAATGGTATATGACACTCGGCCCTGTGGGCCTCGGATAAAAAGTCGAGTTTTCAAGCGATCTTAATACCCTTCTATTGATGTAAGAAGGGTAAAAAGTTAAGACAGATAATTGCTTTTGATAAAATGCCCACAGGAGGTAATTATTTAAGCTTACTTGCAAAAAAAATTCTACGCCGTTGCAAGTGGCCTTCCGGCAGTTAACCGGAACATTCGCCATGGCGGACGAAAACATGAGTGTAGGCATGTTTTTGAGTCCTTTCTTCGTTTTATTTATCAATTCCTCCTCAGTTTTCGCGACAAAATTGTTGGAGTAGATCTTCCGCTTCAGGTTGGCCCAGAAATTCTCGATGGGACGCAGCTGGGAGAGGTTGGGCGGGTTCGCCGACTTGAGTACCACATCGATAGTCAGCCGCTCCATCTCCTCCAACGATAGCTTCGATAGTGGGCCGATGCCAGATCCGGCCAGCACACGTCGTCTTCGTCCTTATGGTATTTCTGGATGAACGACGCAACTTCCGGTAGGCATTTCGTACTATAAATTTGCCCGTTCACAGCCAGTCAAAAGAAAAGCGGTTTTGACATCCCCTTCTCGCTGATTATCAGCCGCAGCCGCAGCAGCACCTTCTTGGGGAACTTGGTGTGTGAAAGGACCTTCACCTCGGAACTCACTTCCTTCGTGGAGGAAGTAAAATACGAAGTGCCCTGCCAGTCGTTGCCATCCAGGGTAAGATAGGTCTCGTCGTCCATCACCAACGCGACGTCGTGATTCGCCGGAAAAATCGAGTTGACCATCTTATACAGCCGCTGCCACTGCGTCATTGCCTGCAGCTCCGAAAACAGTGGACGCAACTTCTTTTTCCTGACATGTATGTTCATGTTCGCCAGGAACTTTTTCACTGTTTGGCCGGTTGAACCGCCAGTTTTCCTTCGATCTTCCTCTTCAGCATCGAGCTTCTTGTCGCTCAGGGTCGTCGGCCGTCCGGAACCGGGCTTTCTTTCGATGCTCTGATTGTTGTCTAATAGTGCCAAGATGTTGTAGATGCCGGAACGGGTGTATCCGGCGTCCACAAAGTGCCGTTTTCGACTGATTAAGCTGTCAAATTTTGTCTGCTTACTCATGGGTTACTATGATAGATTCTACACGGGTAGTTTCGTCAGTGCGGGTGAAAGGTAAAACCTATAAAAAATCGGCAATTTTTGTCCATTTATTATAATGCAAACGTTAGCTGCAATGGTTGGAGATTCCCCTTGTTTTTGCATTTTTTCCAGGCTACAAAATTCCGGTGAATCGCTGCTTCTTATTAAACAATATTTCTCGAGTATCTTTTCAAACAGACGTTTCTGATTTTGTTAACAAAGAGGGGAGGTAAGATTCAAACGTTAAATTCTTGAAACCCTTAGCACTTTCATACAAACTGGGGCCACCAATACTAGGAACAACATTTCCCTAAAATGATGTTTTAATCCTACGTCCCCTCTTTGTTTACAAAATCAGATACGTCTGTTTGAGTGAGAAACTACTCGAGGTTTCTTCATGGTGTTCCTTTCAGTATCTGTGGCTAAAAGATTTCATTTTGCCTCATCCACCAAAACAAAACAAAAAAATATTATTGAAATTGTTATTGTTCAAAATTCAAATAAGGATCAAGGTTTATTGTACATGATTGCGAATTTTGATTTCCAATTCAGTTCTCTTCTAACACAGCTTTCAGAATGATAGCCGGGGGGCGTAGTGTCCATTACAAATGACAACATCTCAACAAACATATAAACATATAAAACATCCAATCAATGAACAAAAATGTATGACCTATGATTTTTGAAGAAAAATAGCAGAATTACAGGGGGGAAAATGACAGTGAATAGTAAAAAAAAACACGTCTGCCAAAAGCCGAAGCATACTGCGATTTCATCAACAAATTTCCTGAAAATTGCATACCTTTAATACTGCACACACAAAGATTTGATTTTCGATTTCTTCGAAAAACAGAAACCATTGTTTTAAATTATACCGTAAAAAGGTGTAATTTTGTTTTTGTCATGTTGAGTATTCTTTAAATTTTTAGAAAGTTTTATTACAGACAAATAAACATAACTCTTATAATAAAATACTCCAAAAATATCGTCAAGCGTAATTTATATGTACACTAACACCAATAATCAATATGTAACTAGAGATTTGAAATTGGTTCACTGTTGTAGAACGCCTAGGTCTGAAGTACACCTTGCAGTCTGCACCTTGTCATAATTCTTGCGCTTTTCGGTTCCTTTCGGTACTAGTATCTTTGTTGTTATTTTCATTCGCACAATATTTGAGGCTGTGTTGGTGTTCGTTAGGTTATTAGGGACGAATCATTAAGCTTGGGACCGGTGTGCTAGTACTTTCTGAGCCAAAAAATATATTCATTCTCTTCAGGACTATCCACCCGCTACTAACATCATCTGTTATAGTCAATCCGGAGCATTAATTTACAACCGGTGTGTATCCCTCGTATAAAAAGTTTTTTTTTATCAATTGCTTTTCCCCCGTTCTATCAAAACGTCAGTGCATTTGAATGACATATAGATAACGGGCCTTGCAATGCGAATAATTCATCTCTTGTATTCCCCCTCTGTACGTGTCATATTCTTGCTAACTGGGAAATGGGCAAAAAAAAACCACATTGCCTGACCTGTCGTTCAGAACATTGAGTGTGCCGGCACATCAGCTGTGCGCTGAAAATCAAAACAAACTTTTAATTTACAACGTGTCTCGGCTCAATTTCCTAAGTTTTTAAATGTAGTTTTAGAATTAGATATAGTAAGAGTTAGTAAAACAATTTTAGGTAAGTATCTGTGCTTGCATGTATTTCTACTTGTTCGTAAATTAATGTTGTTTTTTGTTCATATGATTGTAGTTTTCTGACAAACAAGAGGGACACTGGACATGGTTTGAGTAGATGTTGCGGGTTTGGAAGCTGCTGATGAGCTGTTCCGAGAGCTATCCAGTCCTTCGAGCATCAAAATTGTGCACCAAACTGTGTGCGAAGAATGTGAATATGAGATGTTACATATCAGCGAAATAGGCATTACTGATAATGAGAACGTTAGTAGTACAAGTATTACAGTAGTTAAAAATCATGTTTTATCTAACGTATCAATATATCCCAACAAACATTAGTGTCGAATAACAGCTTGTTCGAACAAATTTGGAGAAGTTTTTCAGCTTTCTAGAAGAATTAGCTGAACAACTTTTTCAAATTTGTTTGAACAAACAGTTATTCAGCACCGGTGTTTGTTGGGTTACACTTTATGTCTTTGTTTCTGTTGAGAATGGATACATTTGATGAATATAAAAACATAAACACAAAATGCATTATTACATTTCATTTCGCTCTTTGAGAAGGTTCATCCTATTTGCCTTTCGATATCGTTTACTGTTGCCTCTAGTATTTGTTGCTGTGTTTTTCCAGGTTTGTCTTAGTTGTTTCAAATAACCGGAGATGAGTGTGTCGAAAACCTTATCCACAAACCAAATTCGCATTTCCGCCCCATCTTACAATCGCGATGTAAACAAAAATAAACAGATGACAGTTCGATATTCGATGACCAGCTGAACGCTTCAGTGGCGCCACTAAAGCAACAATCAATATGCAACTAGCGATTTGAAATTGGTTCACTGTTGTAGAACCCCTTGGTCCGAATTACACCTTGAAGCCAACACCTTGTTATACATATTTGCGCCTTTGTTTTGATTTGCTGTGTTATTTTGACAGAATATTTGAGAGTGTGTTCGTGTGAGTTCATTATTAGGGGCGCATTATTAAGCTTCGGACCGAGCTGACTGAGCCAAGAAAAAAATCGTTTTTGTATGGGACCTACTGGTCTTAGAGTTAGTCTATGACTAAAGCCTGTACTCGAAAAAAATGCCTCAGACAAAAGTGTTCGCCAAAAATTTATTTTAAGTCGAACTTTCTTGAAATTCTCAGGGAATGAACTAATACATATGTATTATGTTTCGGCATGATTACTTCATTCAATTTCCTTTCCATCGCTGAAATCCCGCACCTTTCCCTTAAGATCCCTCATTACATTTTGTGCAATGGTGGAGCCGACCTTTTTGGTCACTTTCACCCATTCTTTCTTCAACTCCAGCTTGTTCTTAAACACCTTGGACGATTTTCGAACTTTGGCCTTCATTATGGCCCAAAATCTTTCCACCGGACGAATATCTGGTGAATTCGGGGGGCTGGTGGTTTTTGGTACAAAAAAGCGTTATTGTCTCTGTGCCAATCCAACGTTGATCGCGCGTAATGGCATGATGCCAGGTCTGGCCAAAATAATGTCTCGCCTCGTGGGACCGCAGGAAGGGCAACATACGCTTCCGAATTTGTCCACTTTCTTCTTCCTTATGTCTTCAGGAACATTAAACCGTGATTTAGCAACGTAGAACTCCAGCACCGGTATCTGCTTTGCGTCTGTCTTGATATAGGTTTCGTCATCCATAACCACACACATCGGTTTCGTTAACCACTCCCGATACAGCTTCCTTGCGCGGGATTTGGCCGCCGTGTTTTGTTGATCACGCCGGTTCGGTGCCTTGCGGACCTTAAATACACGAAACCCAGCTCGCTTCATGGTTTGTTGAACGAACCAGGCGGAACACTATTCCTTCAGAGCCGCGTCGCGAATCGAAAGATTCGGATTACACTTGAAATAATCCAACACCTTCCGGGCCTTCACAGGGTCAGCTGTCTTCCATTTTCTTCCACTTACAGCCCGCCGCTCGGTCGTCTGGAACTCCTTAGACGATTTTACCACCCGAGACACAGTTGTATGGGTGATTCCCAGTTGTCTTCCGATCCATCTCATGGTCGCAGTCGAATTTGCCATGACAGAGCGCAAAATTCTCCGGCGATTTTCTTCTTGTTTCTTCTGTGGTTGTATCATAGAAAATTTGAGCATATCGATATGGAGTAGCATTGATCAGCAGCTCAAATGTATCAAAAGTAATTTTTTTGATGGCCTTGAGCAGGATCTGGTAAGGCCTGGTAAGGGATCTGGTATCCGCAACCCACCTGCCGTTACCGGCGGGAATGCGATATGGGTCGTTGCCGACTCGCGAGCTGTTTGACCACAGCAGTTGCTGAGCTGCCCCACAGTGGTTCAGGTTTAGTTGAGTTACCTGCCTTGTGATTAGCTTCTTGGTTTATCCTTGTAGGCAGGCACTTACGGCCTCCCGTAACGTGCTTGTCATCTGGTTTCCAGAACACGTCATGCATTTGGAGGGCTCCTTACAGTCCCGAGCCTTTCCTCTGCACCTTCGGTATAAGTCGCTCCTATCGGGGCCCTTACACTCCCACGACACATAGCCCGCTCTCGAGCCTCACGCTTTGCTTGGCAGGCCGGTGCAAACTAGGAGGGCTACTGCCAGCCGTCTCGTGGCCACTTCGGTCCTGAGTGGACCCTTTCGCAGCTGGATGTCTGTTGTGGCTAACTTGACCCCATAGTGGGCCTTGATAGCCGTGGAGATTTCGTTAGCCTCAGTGGTCTCGGCCAGGTTTTTACACTGTCAGTAACGTGACTAGAGCACGTACCTCCATCTCGTTTCCAAACCTTGTTCAGCCAGCTTTTTATAGGCTGGGCCTTTCAGCTTCGTATCCGGCTGGGACGAATGACCCGAAGGTTAAAGTCCCTCTCAAAAACAACAGAAGAAGAACAAGAAGCTTCGTATCCTTCCTAAGCTCTAGGATCATTTTACAAGTCTGGGTACGGTGGATATTCCGCACATAGGTGTCCAGATCCGCGACCTTAGCGTCGCCACGCATCACTTTGAGGACCTCAGAGTACTTAGACTCTTTGGAGTACTAAGACTCTTTGGAATACTTAGACTCTTTGGAGTACTTAGACTCTTTGGTCTCGTGATGAGGGCCTCAGCGTTATTCTGCTTTCGTGCCAGGCTTCGATTCGTTTTTACTTTTCTGGGTCTATCTCTCTCTTTCGAACATTGGTCCAGGGATTTTCCCTGCCTCTAGAGAGGTCGTTGCTGGGGCCTGCCCAGGTGCATGGGTCGCGCTTGATGCTTTAAGCTTCCCGCACCAACGAAGCAATCGGCACGTTTGGTGCCAGGGCCGCTTTTTTACGCTCCACGGACCGCTTGATACCAATTGCTTCTTAGGAGCACCAAGTGCAGTTTCTCCAGGTGACTGCCTGGCCCGTTTGGATGTTCCAGTAGGTCATCCCACAGTAGGCGGGGTTGGATCTCCCACGGAGACGGACGCATCAATCTGCGATTTTGCTGGTGGACTGCCTGGTCTTTTCCGCTGCCACTAGCCTTGTCACTTCCCTAGCACTTTGGTCGCCTAGAAGTTTGGCTTAAAGTTCATACCTTCTGCGGCATACAGCCTGATCGAACCTTTGAAGCTGCAACAAGCTTTGCTTGAGTTCTTTGCTGATGTTGATAGGAGAGAGATTTTAAAAAAAAAAAATGTATGGAAGTCATACGAGGAGGAAGGGGAGGGGGGGGAGTTGAGATTTTCATCAAAGAGTCTACGTGGTTCATGAACAGGCCATTATGGGTCGACGTAAAGTCGATGATAGCATTCAGCGGTTCTGAGACAACTATCACTTTTGGCAGCGTGTCACGCTTCCTCTTCATAGCCCGGATGCGCCCAGGCCCATCCAATGCCTCTCCGGTTTTCCCGGGGACTTCTGCTTCCAAAGCTAACGCGCTTCCGCACGTGTCGGACGCGCCGCCGGATCCCGCCTTCCTGCTAGGCGGGGATATGACTAGACCTTTTCTGTTCACCTCCGCTTGTTGTTTCGTTTCATTTGTTGAAGCTAACGGTTACATGCTGTTGAGTCCCCCTTCAGCCACTATTCAGACCCACGTGGAGTAGTCGCCATAGTGATCCCATGGTTATCTATGCTAGCAGGGAGGCCACACAGAAAAAAATAATGAATTTTAACAGACGTGTCAAACTTCCCCTCGTTTAATTACAAGCCAAAGCCAAAGTAAATAACGTAATTGTTTGCATTCTTTGATACGGCATATAACGTTGTTTGCAATCTTCCATTCAACAGTCCTGATTCCTGCGGTATCTGGCTAAAATCTACATGAAAAATCTCATCAATATACGTTAAATCTAGCATTCCCTTTTTGTGCATTAGGTAACGCAAAAAAAAATAAACGTTTCGTTCAAACTGTGCATGCGAGGGTTGAGCCTACTCCCGTCCGGCTGACGCAATCGGTCGGTGGAGAGTGGAACGTACTGAAGGTCTGCTAGTTTCACCGTTAAGGGGATACATTAATTGTTATGTTATATCTTCTCCGTGCGAGGAGTAACGATTGTGATGTAGAAGGAGATGTTCGCTCATCACCATGAGGCACCAAGAGTGAACAACAATGTTTTTGGCTAGAACTTCGACCTACCCCACAGTGGGATGTTATGCAAAAATGTCGTTGGTTCGAATACCACTGTACACATGCCCTTTTCGCTCAATTTTCCTAAAACATCTGTTACATTTCCAAGCCTGCCGCACACTAGCGGAACTATCAAAACTTTCTCTTCATATCTTTCATTCTAGCCAAAAACATTGTTGTTCACTCTTGGTGCCTCATGGTGATGAGCGAACATCTCCTTCTACATCATAATCGTTAAGGGGAGCTTAACGTTCCCAAGGTGCATCACGGGAATGCGAACTACATCACATCTCTATTGTTCTCGTTTTTTTAAGACGGGATGGCACATCTGCTAACAGACTCTTGAAGAACTCAGGGTTTGGCGATGAGGGTTCCAACTCCTGGACCCACTAAAAACCCACCCGTGCTTCGAGCCCCGGCCCTGTCCAGAACCACCTTTCGGTATTACTTCAGGGAGGTGGCTAGTGTGCATTACGCACCCATTATGTCTAACAACTGGGTCTTAAGTAGTTTGGTCCACTGACCTGACGCTGGTTTGATCGACATGCTCCGGGAGATCGTCCGCGACCTCCCGACCACTTACAGTACCTGCCGAACCTCGCGAACCTTCCTCCGAAATCCATTGCCAGGACCGAAGTCGGTACGTGTGGGTGGCGTGGATATCCTAGGGTCGTCCCTGTTCCCCATGGCACGACCGCTCACGACTATCTGCCGGATCTCGCGCAGTATAGCGCTTCCTCCGGAGTTCGTTCAGCCGTTAAGGGGAGCTTACCGTTTCCAAGGTGCATCGCGGGGAGGTGAATTACTTTCACATATCTCTATTCTGAGTTTTCATTGGTTATGTGTTACATCATTTATAGAAAATTAAGTTCATAATTGGGTAACATGTTTGTTAAGAAGATCATTTATTTAAAAAAAACAAAACATAACGCTTAATCATAGTACTCATCTGCACACCCACACTCCTCGGACTCTGGTGCTACATGCTCATCATAATCGTAACTATCATCATCACAGTTCGGCGAATCTGCTAGACCCGCCGGCATTTCATCCGACATGTCATCTTCTTCGTAATAGTCGTGAGGACATTCATCCTTCCGAACGCACTGCCCATTGTGCAGAACGTATCCCGAGACACATGCGCAGCTCAACTCCGCAATGCACACGGGTCGAGCACATCGGTCGGAATTGGCACAATCGTTGTCGCAAGTGGGAACACAGCATGGTCTGCAGAATACCAACTCTTGCGTCCGGTTACATTTGGGTGGTTTGGCCGCGTAAGGTCTTGGAACATTCCTTCTGCCGTATATTCCTTTTTTCGAAACAGAAGGGGTATCACATTTGAGATGTTCTTTCGTTGTAGCTTCATGGTTGTACGGCGAGTGATATTCGAGATCAATTTCTTCTTCAACGGGATGGTAGGGTGCAAAATGCCGAGGTTGATTGAATGTTTCAATTCTGTAAAATTGTCCTGGATATGCGTCGCTGTTGAGAATATAGACCAATTGTTCGTTTTCTGGAAGTGGACCTTCTGGTTCCGGAAAACTTTCTGCTTTTTTCGTGACTTTAAGCTTTTTTCGCGAGAGATCGCAACTGCGGCATGGTTCAGGAGCAACTGTCGTAGTTTCTGAGATGCAAGCGGTTGATGGCACCTCCTCGCATTCTTGAAAATTACGACAATTTTTAAAGGGGCTTGTTTGTTTTAAAATTGATGGTTACTTGCCTGTTACATTCTTGGGGCAACATATTTTCCGGATACATCTACCTTTATGACGGACAAAACCGGGAAGGCAAACGCATGTGGGTTCACTTTTAAATATTACTCTGGAACTAGCACTCGCACAATCCTCAGTACAGGTTGGCTCACAGCAGAGAGGCTTTGGACTTAGGAATTCATGTCTTCCACATTTGTCTGCAGCAGAAAAGTCGCTTATGATGACATTCTTAGAAATATTACTAAACACAAACTTACCACATGTTACCGTATATGAAATGATTGTTACCAGAAAACATATCAAAGGGGCGTTTAGTTGATGCGCGTTCAACCTCATGGTGAAAATAGCTAAGACGATCCGGCACACTAGACATGGTTTTATAATAGATATCTCGAATTTTTTTGAGGGTCATCGAGGAGGAACGTTTGGACGCACGTACTTGCAGTTCCGCATAGAAAGCGGAAATTGATAAATTCCAGCAAACTATTTTCATTCATATTTAAGCTTGTTATGTTTCGTACGTGTTCATCGGCAAATTATCCCTATGGTTTCTCCTAACTTAATCTTCATTCCACTACACATGCATCGGTTGCTAGTTTGTTAAGGTGACCATTTCGTTATTATTCCTTGAAATATTACATTACAGCACAGTTTGAAAAATGCAAGGAAAATTCATTGTAGTGAAATTGTAAAGCATTCACATTTAGGGGATGCAATGATTTGCACAGATTTAAATGATGATTTAAATTCACACGTAGTATTTTTTTTATGAGGCCTTATTTTTTTTCTAAGCCAAAAAAGAGAAGATGTATGTAACGTATAATTTTATGATTCATTCTGTTGAACCATATGGAAAACTAGGATTCAATTACTCTTATTTATTTATTATTTATTATATATCATCATCTTCGAACTGACGCACAGACTAAATTTCTGTAGAAGGAAATGTTCGCACATTACCATGAGGCACCAAGAGTGGACAGTAATGTTCGATAGAACGAAAGATATTAATATTTTTATTAGTTACTGTTAATGTTTGATAGATTGCCCCTTTGCCTTAATGAAAAAGCGTGAAGTAGCCACGATTTTGAGAAACGATGTACAGCCACCGCCAAAATAAAGTGCCCACTTTTCTCATGAACACGCTTCATCTCTGAAGTAATTGAAAAACTCATTATATCGTATTCATATTTTTTCTAAGCATGATTATATTATTATTTTAAAGATGCATGTGTATTTTTGCAATGGATAATACACATTTTTGCAAAATTATTTTTTGAACTATACGTGGTGTAAATTTGGTGTGTCATAATAAAGTGCCCAATAGAAAATATATTATGTGTATGTAATTTTTACATCCAAACGCCCCACGTATTCAATTTTTTTGACGTTTCCAAGTGTTTGTTGATCTTCTTACGGATTTCAGTTGTCGGTCAGAAAGATTCAGTGCGAGTTATCTAAATAACCATGGATAATACGGTGGCAAGCAAAACTTTTCCCTTGCAGATCCGAAAATGTGTTATTCGTGACATCGAGAAAGGTGATTGGTGAAAATTGTGGATACAGCAAAGCAGCGGCCACCAAACTTTTCGCAAAGTACAAAACCTATGCTTCAGTAGCTGATCGCCCAGGAATGGGAAGGAAACGTAAAACAGATTCCAGAACAGATGCGAGAATCTGAAGGTTACCCTCAGGGAGATCAAGGAAGTGATTCAACAACCGATCTCGGACAGTACTCTACGCCGAAGGATCGCTGAATACGGTATGAAGAGCAGGTTTTATAAGAAGTTGCCTTTTATTAGCAAAGTCAACGAAGCGAAACGGCTCAAATTTGCTCGGGAACATGCTGATAAACCTTTAGATTATTGGAAGACTGTTTTGTGGACTGATGAGTCCAAATTCGAGTTGTTCAACAGCAAAAACGAGCTCGTGTATGGCGTAGACCTGGAGAGGCGCTTCATGATCGACATATCCAGAGCACAGTTAGGCATGGTGGAGGGAACGTGATGGTGTGGGAGTGTTTTTCTTGGGCGGGTTTTGGTGCTTTGGTAAAAATCGATGGTATTATGACAGCAGATTCCTACATCGACATATTGCGTGAGAATTTGGAGGTTTCGTTGGTTAAAACTGGGCTGGAAAACAAATTTGTGTTCCAGCAAGATAATTACCCAAAACATATCGCGAAGAAGTCAAAGGCATTCTTCTATTCCTGCCGTATTAAACCTATGGAATGGCCCCCACAGAGTCTAGATCTGAACCCAATAGATAATCTGTGGGCCATCTTGGATTCACGAGTTGATAAGACAGGAGCTACCAACAAACAACTATTTTCAAGCTCTTAAGAAAGCCTGGCAAGATCTTGACCCACAACCAGAGTTGCAATTCTCCTCGGTGCTAGCAGGGTGCTTAGTGAAAAGGTACTCCGGAGATTGGCAAACGCAAACTCACCCGAGAGATTTTTGTTTTGTTTCCACTCTCTGCTAGACACCACAAGTTGAGTGACACCAAAGTGTCTGTCGTTTGCACCCTCACCACACAAACAGGCCGGAGCGTGTGAGTGATCTCTGAGGAGCACCGAAGAGAGCAGAATTATTTCACCGGGGAGAGTCACACTGGTGAAAATATTCATTGCTAGTTTTATACCGCAACAGTTGAATTTGAACATTTTTACAATGTTACTGATTTCTTAATGTTCTTCGTCTTCTTTTCGGCGGATCCAAGCAGGCTCTCACAACCTAATGTTCTAGATGCACTTGCACAGTTATTAAGCTTTCGAAGATAATCACCTATGCATGAATTTGTATATTTTGTGGCAAGCACAAATAATACTCTTATGCCCAGGGAAGTCGATATTTATTTAAATCGACTGGACTGGGAATCGAACCCACCTCTACTGGATTGGTAGTTCCGTGCCTTTACTGACGAGACTATCTGCGGCCCATAATTCGTAATGTTCATCTAGGATATTCTGAAAGTACAAAAAAGGAACCGGGAGTCGCGAAAAAAAACTTCGGACTGTACTTTCTTGTTCCCGTTTTCCAGCGATTTTTTCTTAATGTTTGAATCAAGGTTTCACTCACGTTAGTGCGGTGTAGTCCTTTTTCGCTCTTTCACTCTTCGTCGTTCACACTGCAGTGAGTGTATGAGTGCTCAGGCAGCGAACTGTCAATTCTCTCGCTCTCCAGTGCTGTGTCGAACAATCTCTACAGTGGTGTCAGGAAGAAATCTCCGTAGAGACTAAGTGAGGTTCACCAAAGAGAGCTAGAAAAGTGCACCCGGGTGATTCTCCCCAGAGAAATTGCAACCCTGCCCACAACACCTGAAGAATCTGGTGGAGAGTATGCCGAAACGTTTGCAAAAACTGTTGAAGGCCAGGGGAGGACACATCAACTACTGATCACTCAACAGACTGGATCTACACTTTGTTTTTTAAAGGCACTTTATTTTGACATGCATAATTTCTACTATAGTTTGATCTTTCTTGAAGAAAAAAATTAGTTTGCAGGACAAGTGTTTTTTTTATGTACCAGGCAAGAAATGAACATAATAAATATGCCATCAAAACAACAAAACTTACAATCTTTGACTCATTTTACATTTTGTTGCACAAAAAGGAGAAACTGGGGTAGGTGGGCACTTTTTTCTGGCGGTGACTGTAGCAAAAAGTGCAAAAAGTGGACATCCATGAGATTTTTTTTAAATAGTAAAGACTAAAAAAAATTTTAATACTCTTTTCTCTTCAATCGAGAACCCAACCTAGCTAACCTAACGTATCCAAACAAATATCTCTAATCTGCAATGTAAACTATTTGACAAGAATCGATTGCTTTTTTCCCAGCTAGCTGAACATTGGAAAAGCTATGCTCAATTCAATTTTCAGTTCTTGGCAATAAAAAATCTGAATATTTAAACCAATGTTGTAGCTTTCGAAAGCCAAATAATACTTGATTAGGAAACATAATTCATAGTAAGAAAGTATATCGACGGAAAATGTTTATTTGAATTATTCGAGATTCGGGCCAAACCCCCCCTGAGTTCCGTGGTAGCCAAATAGCATAGATTTCCAATTGTAGTATTGCCAGATATGTTGAAACATAGAAACACCTTCCGACACACTAACACAAGGTGTTTCTATGTTTCAACATATTTGGCAATACTACAGTTGGAAATCCATGCTATTTGGCAACCACGGATTAATTGACGTTTATTCTACGAACACTAACGCATCATCTGAATCACATCAGTGCAAGCGAAGGGAAACAAAACAGTGAGAAAACAAACGAATAATTACATTCAGTAATAAGTGCAAAAGGCAACCACAGATCCGTTGCAGCTTATTGTATTCAATACACTAGATACTTCCAATTTTAACAGTAGGATATTGCTCTTTAAAAATTAAATAAATTTCACGAAGGTTACATAAAAGTAACCTACGCTGTACATGCACTTTTTCTTCTGCCATATTTTCAATAACAAAATCCCTTTTCCAAGGACATGCTCTGCTTATCTCGTCACTATCATAAAAGTCCCTAACTACAGTTGAAGCACAGACAAACAGACATAACTCTTAGAATAAAATCTTCTTAAAAATATCGTCAGACATAATTTGCATGTACACTAACACCTAGACTAACACCCTCTATTAAAGACCATCCGAAGCATAATTTTGCAACAGTTGCATCCCTCGTACAAAAAAGTTTTTGGTCGACTGCTTTTCCCCTGTTCAATCAAAACGTTAGTGCATGTGAATGTCATGGATAACAGGCACGGCAATGCGATTTGTATTCCCCTTCTGTGCGTGTGACGTCATATTCTTGATAGCGTGGAAATCGAAAACAAAGTCACCTTGCCTGACCTTCTGTTTACGACATTAAGTACGCCGGCGCATCAGCTGTGCGCTGAACACGCTCAAAACACACTCTCTTTCTTTCATATTACTGTCCCTTTTTTCACATGCAAAAGTTACTCAATTTTCGTAAAAAGTGGATCTAATCAATTTTTGAGTAGATCCACTTTTTAGGAAAATTGAGTATCTTTTCCGTGTGAAAAAAGGGACAGTAATATGAAAGAAAAAGAGGGTGTTTTGAGCTTGAAAATCTGATTTGGTTGTTGTTCTCATTCATGGGTTGTTGGGAGAGTTGTTACGTTTTTTTTTTCAATTTTCAATATGATTCAACCTAAAATTTCTCGCAGGAGGAGTATTCGTGACGTGGCGACAGAAAGATTTCAAACCGCAGGCGGTTTGTGTATTTGTATCTCTCTCCACTTTCCAGAGGGCATCACATCGTACAAAGATGAACTACTTACCCTCCAGCCGACACCGCCAAAATCTCACCCATTGATCAGTGACGCAGTTACCAAAGAGCTTATCGAAGCACTCCAGGAGAATGAGGCTCTGCCCAAGTAACACAACTTGTTATGTAATGATCAAAAATTCATCTCTAAGACATGATCTCGTGTATTTTTCTAGTACACATAACTTATTTTGGGTATCTTATATGACCAAAACAGCGCAATAAATCGATCTATTTGAAACATCTTTAAGGTTACACAAGAAGTTTTTAGATACAGATTTAGGACTAATAATATGTTTTTAAGATGTATTGAATAACATGCTTTGAACATGAAGATGTTTCATCTTGATAGTTTCTAGCATCATAATAAGAAATAGGTTATAATCAAGTAATTTCAAAGTAAAAACAATTGCAGAAATACATGAAAATGACATGCTTGTTTGAGAAATGTCAAACGAACAGAAGTCAACAAAGATTTTTATGATTGAGAACATTCTCTTTGTTTATGAGTTGATAGTCACAACTCATAGTAAAAAAATGCAATCGTTTTTGGCCAAATCAATTATTAAATAAATATTAAAAAGCTAAAGATTGTTAATGCTCAGAACGTGTAACAAAATATCATATGCGAGGCCGCTTTTATGGAGCAACTTTTTGTTTTACTCCTGCATAATTTATGCCCCGTTCTAAAGATTAAAAAAACAACAGAAAATTCTTCAATATTTTGCAAGGTTTCAGCATCTCTGTTGGAATCATCAAAAATCATCATGGTGGATTAGACACATGGACTACACTGTCGGTTAAAATTATTTTTAAAACATAATTCCAATGCAAATTATTTGAGTTAGTTATTATAACATCATAATAACCATATTATGGCATATTTTTAGTGAAATGTCATATGACTCCATTAATTTGAGAGAAAATGACGTTTCTTGTCGTCCGTCACAATGATTCAACTGCTGATGGGGATTGTTATTGCACGCTATAGTTCCGATAAATATTATTATTTTTTTCTTGTAGTTAGACCAATTCTGTATCCGTTCCTTAACAAGATATCTTGCAAATGGGCTGGGTCTGCTTTTTAATCGTTATGAAAAATTTATAAAAAGTATTGGGAATTCATAAACATATTCATCATATTCATTACAAACATAACTGTCAAATTCGATCTGTGTCTACATCTGCTAGTTTGACACTTGTTGGATTGAATTGTTGTGTTCATGAATTTCTGCATTAAGTTTTGCTTTTCAATAACTTGATTATAACCTGTTGGTTTTTGTAATGCTATAAATACCAAGATAAGACATCGTCTTGTCAAAAGCATGTTATGCAGCGCATCTTTAAAACTTCTCACACGACCTAAAAGATGTTATACAAAAATCGGTTAATTGCGCTGTTTTGGTCATATATGAGTCGAAAATAAAGTCATATGTTCTAGAAAAATACATGAGTGATATGATAGGCCAATGTTTTGCGATAACATCCTCTCAGCTTTTTCATTACAAAAGATGTTTTTCATTTCATGCTTAATACTCCTGTATAGCATAATTTCGAGATAACTGACCAAAGAGATGTTTTTGGTGTTACTTGGGTGTCCTCGGAGTGGTCTTGCGTGTTCCCGGATGTCCCGCTGGTAACGGATGAAAAATACACCAGTCCCAGTGTCCGGTGACAAGTGGAACCACTGGGCGATGAATCCAATGCTGGCCAATGGAGTCACTACCGAAGGACTTCCCCATCGCCATCGCAAAGCTTAAGCAGCACACATCCGCTCTTGTATGGCCACCGGTTGATGTTCGTGAATTGGAAGAAAACTCCACCCAACTGCTTCACTTGTATAAAACGTTTCTGAAGACGATCAGTCAGCTGAAGAAGAAACCGAAAATTGTAACCGTATGGGAGGGTAGTCCAACAGTGCTGACATCACTCAAACTGCCGCTTCTCATTGTTATGGAAACATCCGCCCGAATCGATGAGTGTGACTTTTATCTGAGCAATCAAAGATCATTTGAACTTGAGCATGTGCGTTTAAGTTTTACTGTGTGATATAAATCTAGACAAAATCGTCAAAAGGTCGAAAGTAACATTTGTAAACAATGACTTAAAACGTAAAATTCCATTAAATGTCAGGTAGCAAACATCTATATCCACTACCGACGGGAAGGTAATAATTCCCTGTATCTGTTTTTGGTGCTATTTTGTTTGTGGGAGCAAGCAGATCCCAGAAAAACACGCTAGAAGTCATTGTTTACAAATGTTACTTTCGACCTTTTGACTATTTTGTCTAGAAATGTGGTTTTTATGTTCACCTGTCTTAGGGAGGAAAGTATTTTTATTATTTATTGATCTACGTTCGAAATAGAAGTTAATTTCTAACATATTGAAGAGCCCTAAGATATTTCAGGCTAAAACTGCCGAAACTTCCATGTTGCTCAAAAAAATTTGCTAAAGGATCTGTGAAATCATCCTTGTTGAATACGCGACGCATACCGTGGCATAACGAGCGCCTGGAAGGTAGTACTCTGGCAGGAAATGAGCCGAACAAATCCGGCGTTGTGAATCTGCGGCCACATCTCCGCTAGCTCGTCAGAGCAGCAAAATTGCATCCACAAGGCACAACTATCCAGCATTTTAAGAGTTCTAATGGCCGTCTCGGTTAAGCTCGGTTTCTGTTAGGGAGCAAGCTATTTGAAGTGTGGCTTAGACCGTTTGACAGAGAATCGATCAAATCTTATCGATTAGCTGTCAAACTCGTGTCAAACTAGTGATCCTCATAGTAAGAGATATGCGGAAGCAGCCATTTTTGAGCCAATCGTGCAGCGAGAGCCGTCAAATCTGAGCCAATCGTGCAAATTTTGCACTGCGGCTAGTGTTATCAGCCTCTGTGAATAAAATAAACACCGTCTAATCGAATTTCCGCATATCTCTTGCTATGCGGATCACTATGTCAAATGACCTAAGCCAAACGTCGAATCGCTTGCTCCCTACCAGAAACCGAGCTCAACCGAGACGGCCATGAGTACTCGTAAAATACTGGATAAGTACACGATTCAAATATTACTATATAATAAATTAATTAAATCTATACTACATACTTTTTATGCTGCTTTGGGAATAAATGGAATATTTTCCCTGTCGCTTCACCTGCTCTATTTGAGCCCGACCCATCTTACAATCGCAAGATAAACAAAAACAAACAGATGACAGTTCGATATTGGTTGACTTATTGGACTGCTTCAGTGGCGCCACTAAGGGAAGTGTGGAGACAGTCCCAAGCAAAACATAATTTGAAACGACTGTTAGAGCATACGATGATTGTGTTTACGAGTGTTATGTCTGTTTGTCTGTGGGTAGAGTATCATCGCTCAAAGATAACATATTTACTCTGGTCTCCGGTGTGCTCATAAAACCTTCTTCAATATGTAATTCCTTTGCACGTTGAGCAGTTCGTTGCGAAACATCGAATTCTTGTATCATTTTGTATTCAGTCCAGGATTTGGGGGAGGGAAGTTAGAATCCTATATCGACCGTTTCTGTCAGATTTCTCATCAAATTTTGCCTTCATCTGTTGAAGAATTTCCTGACCGTCTCCGGGTTTCTGGGCAGCAGCGTTACCAATTGATTCAGCACTCGTTGATTCCAAAGAAAACAAAGATTCTGAAAACAAAATGGAAAAATAACACAATTAGTTCTAGACAAAATAGTCAAAAGGTCGAAAGTAACATTTGTAAACAATGACTTCTATCGTATTTTTCTGGGATCTGCTTGCTCCCACAAAGAAAATAGCACCAGAAACATATAAAGGGAGTTATTGCCCTCCCGTCGCTAGTGGATGTAGATGTTGGCAACCTGGAATTTTCAGGAAATTTACGTTTTGAGTGATTGTTTACAATTATTACTCTTGACCTATTGACGATTTTGTCTAGAGTTAGGAACATTTTTATTTATATAATGTAATACAGATTGTATTCGATTATTTGAAGTATCTATTTTCTTGTATGATAGGCAACTGCTCTACAAATTGAGCTACCAGGTCAAATTTTCTGAATAATCGAGTACAACTTATATAACGTAGCAAATCATGACGTCTGAATGAACAAAAAGAAGAGATTCTTCTACTTACCAACAATAGGAACAGCGTCAATTTCCGATGATCCAGCGGCATTGGGATCGATTATTTCGAAACCACCATTATTGATGTTTGCTGGTGCGGCGAAATTGTTCACCACGGCGTAATTATTGGTGCCTGATGGTCCGGCAACGGCGAGATCATCAAGTTTCGATGGTTCAGAAACGGTGAGTTCTTGATTTTCACATTCTAGATTAACTGCACTTGGAGTTGCTGGCTCGTTTTCTTTCTTGATAAAGCGATAAAGTCTGCAATAGCAGGTATTACAAATGTAGGAACAGCTTTTATCCAACTTTATTCTCCTCTCCGCTGCATAACCATAGAGTTTAGGAGTAAGTTTCCTGTAACTATTACTCCAAACATGGCAATTTGAGCATTCGTGCTTCATTTTATTAAACGTTTCTTCAGTAAGGTTCAAGTTCGGTTCACTCAAAATGACCCTAAAGTGGAATAATTCAAAATATGTGTTAAGTTTACTCAGTCGTGGTTTACGCTACAACTCAAATTCGGCATGAGTGCCTCTGCAAACCTCATGAGCGTTCATGCTGAATTTGGACACTAACGGACCATTGTGGTTCCAGTTATAGTGTAAACCATGGCTGAGTAAACCCTAGCAATGTTGGTCTCTGCTTAGGTTGATTTATAGTTCTTACATTTAATGGGGTCAGAATTGGACCAGCCTCCCCTACTTTAAAATAAAACTAGATTTGTAAACATGTTTATCATGAATTTATTAGGAATAAGTTTGGCAACTTCAGTGAAATGATTCCCGCAGTTATTTTAAAGTGATGGAAAATGATGCTCATTCCATGTGTGTATAGGCAAAAAACTTGGAATTTAAAAAAAAATTAACTCAATAACGGCTCGATGAACATTTAAGATTTTCTGATATGTTATGTAAAAATGTTTGAATTTTCATAAAAAATATATAAAAATAAATAGTCGTTGTGGTCCAACATTTCAAAAATAAAAAAAGAAGATTTTGACCATTTTAACAAATTTGAGTACATTAATTATTTTAACCAATATTTTTAGTAAAAACAAGAAGTAATAAGCTTTCTATTCATAATAAAACATTGCAAATCGATACTGTGCTTCAGAAGTTATGATATTTTTTAAATATTTTTTTTGAAAAATGTCGATTTTTCTGGTAACCCTATATCAAACATGGTCACCCTAATCAAAAAATAAAAATATACTGGTCTAATTATTTTCGATGAAGAACAAGATATATAAATATGTGAAAAACCACCTGAACGACGGCTTTATTATCACCCAAAATATTTTACAATTGGAAAACTAGGAAAATTTAAATTAACACGTCACCTGAGCGCTTAAAAAGAAACTAACATTTTTTCAATCTATAACTAGTAAACGCGAGAAAATTTAGAAAGCTTTGCCTTTGACAGGTAGGCCTATTTCGTCTGTGACTTACAGACTTCTTCAGTGACGAGTGGTCCAGTGACTTGACCGCAAGTATATATCAACACTTGTTAACAGGAAAGCTTAAAGGCGCACAAGACCAACGTCTTTCAAAACAAAATAAATCAAGCTTTTGAAATTTCAAAGCATTGTTCGTAAGTTGAACCTTAAACTCCCGTTTCATTTTGCTAAATCTTCGAGTACAATTATATACTATCTGTTTTTCTCTCACTGAAAAGTTACTCAATTTTCGTAAAAAGCACATTACTCATAAAATTGAGTAGATCCAATTTTTACGAAAACTGAGTAACATTTCTGTGAGAGAAAAAGAGATGGTATATAATTATACTTAAAAATTGAGTTATTTGAAACAGGAATAAAATGAAATTCTCAAATTTATTTGCCTGAGTGCTTTTTCCAGTAAAATCTAATGGGCAAATTTTTTGAGTGTAGGATCTGCTCATGGCAGGGGCCTGGCAGCCCTATCCTATTTGCTAGCCTTCACTCAGCGAAATAAACTTTCGATATTCATAAGATTACATTATGATTATTTGCTATAAGGATTCAGTATGAATTTCATAAATTTATCTTATGAAATATTATGATGTTGAAAAAATAAAAGTTTGGAGCAACCTGGATTCGAACCTTGAACGTTGAGGTTGTGGGTCCAGTGACTTGTCCACTAGTATATATCAACACTTGTAATAAGGAAAGCTTTAAGGCGTACAAGAACAAAGTCGGGTGAAACAAAATCCATTCATAAGTCAGCCTTATAAAATTCCAAAGCATCGTTCATAAGTTGAACCTTATAAAATTCATAAGATTATTTGGTTCAGTGTTTGACAGTATGCAACATATCACGGGCCTTATTTGAATAAGGCCCGTCTGACGTTTTTTACTACGGGTAGGAACGCCAGTATTGTTTATAAACAATGAATCTTTTGACGTTTGGTTGATAGAGATGTTGACTACAGGAACATCTCTGTTCGCCAGATCCCTGGCTCATGGCATTATACAAAAAAATGTAAATTAAACTCATAGATGAGTTACCTCAAAAGAACGTGCTTTTATAGTGTGCTATATACTGCAGCGAAGCCTACATGTGAGCTCTCTAATCTCGAAGTTGTGACGGATAGAAAAAATAAATAAAAGAATAGTGACGTTTCTCCCGTCCCGTCAAACAAAAATCCACGTCAAAAGTTTCGAGTTGCGATTAACTTAGAAAAATAATTGAATTTCCCGTGAAATATTAGTTCACTTTGTTGTAGTTCCACAAAAACGCTTTTACAATGGACTGTCTGATGGTAAGTGATTAGTAAATTGTGGAACATGTTCGTTCTACGAATAATGCATGGCAAATTACGTTTCAGGAACCTACCCTGTACATGATCAAGGGAATGTGCATCCTCGACAACGATGGTAACCGGATACTGGCTAAATACTATGACAAAAATGTATTTCCCACCGTGAAGGAGCAGAAAGCCTACGAAAAGAACCTATTCAACAAGACGCATAGAGCGAACGCGGAGATCATCATGCTCGATGGATTGACCTGTGTGTACAAAAGTAATGTTGATCTGTTCTTCTATGTGATGGGAAGCACGCACGAAAACGAGTTGATACTTTTATCAGTGCTGAACTGCCTGTACGACACGGTCACGATGATCCTGAAGAAGAACGTCGAGAAGCGAGCAGTGCTGGAGAATCTGGACGTCGTAATGTTGGCGTTCGATGAAATCTGCGATGGAGGGTGAGTGGCTGTTGATGGATATTGGTTCGATGGGTGGTTTGCTATATTTGACTAAATCATTAATTTTACAGAATTATCCTAGATGCCGATCCCTCATCGGTGGTGAAGCGGGTGGATCTTCGAAACGACGACATTCCGATCGGAGAGCAAACTGTTGCACAGGTAACTAATGCAATCCATGGACTGTTTTGGTGATCCTCTCAAAGCCCCTCAAAAAATTCATATCTGCACAACAGTATTTGCTCGTTTTATGGTCAAACCAGTTTGCAATAATAGCATACAGCGTAGGCTTAGGTCTCATTTGTAAAAATCGGCATTAAAAGCTCATTTTGTACAACGAAATCTCAAAACGGCTTGTTTCATTCATCGACTTTTTCTTCTTTTGCAGGTCCTGCAGTCCGCTAGGGAGCAATTGAAATGGTCCTTGCTAAAGTAAATCGTGCAGCACTGTGACGATTTGTGACCCAACTACGGAGGGACTTTTCCTTTGATACTAAATAAGCTAACATTCTTCTTAGTCTTACACATTATTCTAAACACCTAGTTAAAACAGAAAATATAAACGTATAAACATTGAAGTGGCACTTAGCATTTGAGCTAAAACGTTCATTATTAGTCGCATAGAATGATATCATCACAATTACGACGAAACTCCCCGAAATGGTGATAAGCAAATGTACCAGCGGACGTAACGATTTCTCTAGACGCCGATCAAGAGGATACGAAGCGATTATGGATTTGTTTTGTATGGAACACTTGAGAATCCCCTCCTGGCAAGTGGAAACAATTGAAGAGTGAAAGGATGGGTCGATTCGCGATAAGGCTATATGATAGTGTATTACTACCGATTATTAAGACGATAGTTCGAAAGATACCTGAGACAGTATTCTTTGTGCTTCTAGACATGCTCGAGTCTTGATGCATTGCATGGAAGAGAGTGATATTATATAGATACTAGTCGACTGATGCGTATGTGCTTTAGTTTTATGTTAGTTAAAAAGTGAGTGTGTTTCGTGTTTCAGTTGAAAGCTAAGTTATTTGGAGCTGTCGATCCATACCCACTGTGAATGCAATTTAAGACATATTAAACAAACATGAAGAAATCTTAAACTAACTTGGACATCCACGTGGCTGATTGTGAACAAAAAGACTGCAGACAGTTTTGAACATACCTACACCGATGATTTAAACTTCTGAGCAACAGGTGCTAAAATAACAGCAACGACAGGTGAACTGGCTTGGTGTATTCGGTTGTCAATTTCGTACCATATCTCAGTAACGAATGAAGTTCGATAGGTATTTCAATCGGTGAATAACATGACAATGTTTAGCAGCATGCTTTGCTCAGTGTATTGAAATGTACACTCCCGTACTCAAAAATTGAGTTGATCCACTTTTTAGCGAAAATTGTGTAACATTTCCGTGTGAAAAAAGAGTAGCATACAATTCTCGAGTACTTTATCAAACAGACGTATCTGATTTTGTAAACAAAGAGGGGAAGTAAGATTCAAACGTTAATTTCTTGAAATCCTAAGCACTTTCATACAAACTAGGGCCACCAACACAAGGAATAACATTTCCCTAACATGATGGTAATGCTACTTCCCGTGAGGATGCTGAGAGTTTTGAGAAATTTACGTTTGAATCTTACTTCCCCTCTTTGTTTACAAAATCAGATACGTCTGTTTGAAAAAGTACTCGAGAATTGTTCTCAAAAATTGAGGAAAATGAAACGGGAGTGTATATACTGAGCTGGAAAATCAAAATTTACTTTTAAACACCCCCATTTCCGTTTTCGAACAGGTCAAAATGTTGTATAAAAAAAATAGTCAAAATTTGTGAATAACGTATCTGACTCGTTCGATAACAGAAATAAGGATGAAAGTGATAGGGAAGTGACAACTGTGACTTCTGGTTGAGTGACTCTGTATTTGTTGTTTGATTTGAAACCCTAACGCCTATTGACTAGTGATCCTCAGAGTACAGTTCGTTTTGTTTACAAAAGCTGCTAACACTTCCGCAGAGTAAAATGTTACAGCTTTGTGCATGACTTCGTCGTTGTTAGCGTTTTTTGTTAACATTTATAACGTTCAAGTAATTTGATTCTTATATATCCAAAAAAATATGAAGTGTATTGCAAAGTTTTGCACAAACCGCAGAGAAATCATCGAATTGCGTCAACATAAGCTACGTCTTGAATATTGTTGGTGTACACCAACGTATCACCGTATATGACACAAAATCGATTCAAGACTGGAAGCGGCTTGTCCGGAAACTGTCGTATGGACGACTAGTAACTTTTCGAAAACTCTGATGATTACTATTGCAGACTTGAATGAGTATGAAGGTGATTCCTAATATTGACTTCAGACTTGGCGATTTCATTATTGAACGGCTATGAGGGAATCTGCGATCCAAATAAACAGACAGAATTAGAAACTGGAGCAGAATTCTCCTCAAAATACTGACAACACGGCATCAGTGAAATGAATTGAAAAAATGGCCTTCTGTACAAATTTCGACAAATTTTCATTTAAGCAACACAAGCAACATTATCGAACACAGATAATAATAAAATATTATGTTATTATTACACCACAAGTTCAGCAGAAAACGAATGATTCATTTTTGATTTTTGAAGCCTAATAAATATAAAACATTTCTTTTAAATCCATTTCAATATTTAGCAAGCTAAACATTTCAGCAAACAGTAAACATGCTCGTTTGGCTCAGATTTTGACAGTTCTCGCTGATCGATTGGCTCAACATGGCCGCTTCCGCATATCTCTGTACTCTGAGGATCACTACTATTGACGAATCTAGGTTGAAAAAAAAGGAAGACACCGAGCGGTGATAAATCTGACAGATCCCATGTTAAAGTATAGAACGAAAATTTAGAAATGCTTCTAAAAAATTTAAATAAAATTCTAATTAAAAGCGGTTTGTTGTATGATGGAAGAAAAATGCGTTGACATAAATTTGACAGAAAAACCTATAAGAAAACTGTCAAATTCACGCAAACGCATCCGCAACGTATCAATTGGGGGCCAGCAAAAATTGTAGACACTCAAGTAATAGACCGGACAACGTGCCGCCATGTTGTATCCAAAACGAACATTTCCTCGCATTTCCCATACGATTTGACAGTTGTTTTGGATACATCAACTGTGCCAGACTCACGTTGTCCGGTCTATTACTTGAGTGTCTATAGCAAAAATAGCAGCAGGCTGCAGGCCATGCTGCAGGTGGCAGTGTTGTTAGAAAAAACAGTCCAATGAGCCGTTTGTTTGGATTACAATCAGTTTTAGCTTAATAACTTTTTACACAATCGTCAGATCGCTTTGCAGTCTTCGAAGAAAAGCTTCCTTTCCCAGAATTTTTTTCCCAGAAAATAATTGGATTGACTTATTTTTAGAGAACAAAGGGTCACCTCCCCATATTATTCTCTGTAAAAGTAAGTTTTCCCATACAAAATCCTATGTAAAATTAAAACCGCTGTCGCAAAAATGTAGTTTCACCGATCGCGCTGAAATTTTGCACAGTTATTATAGGACCCAAAAGACTCCCAAAAATCAATGGGGAACTGGAATTCAAATTTTGACCCAGGCTAGTGTATACAGGTAGAAAAGAGCAAGGTGTTTGTCGGTATTAGTAACGAAAAAAGGGGTAAACAATCCATGATTTCGGGTAGTGACGTATAATTCCAAAAACAAGCGAATGATAACAAAGCAAGTTAAGCTTTTGTCCGCATCCTTTTAGTGCACAAAAAGGCAATTTTCAGCCGAAACTTTTTAAAAACTATACCTTTTACCGAAAATAAAGATTCCCCCTTGTAATATGCTCTTGTTGTAAATTATTGTTTTTGGAGATCTACGTCACGCATGTTTACAATATACAGGCTGTGCTTTATCTCACGAGCACAATGACAGTATTTTACATTACACTAATACAACTTAATCACTTCTTCTCCACCTGTATAGACCTCATTGACTCGGTACAGCGTTGAACTACAAAATTTGATTTAATTTGATTTAATCTACATTTCGGGATAAAAAAACCTTCCACCTTTTCTTTCTTCGTGGAATCTTTCACTTTTACTTATCGCAATTGAATTATATATACACACTTAGAATATTTTACAGTATTCGGTAATTTTTTACCGAACTTTCAACAGCTGAACGTTCGGTAATCCAATTTACCGGATTTCGGTGAAATTTTACAGTATTCCGGTAATAAAATTACCGGAACTTGTCAAATTTTACCGAATTCCGTTAAATCGGATTACCGAACTGTTCAGCTGTTGAAAGTTCGGTAAAAAATTACCGAACACTGCAAAATTTTCTAAGTGTGTACATTCGTTTTAAATTTCATAAGGCTCAATTTGAATATTCCCTAATTTTAAAATTTCATTTTTTCAAGACTACCGTATGAAAGAAAGTCAGTGCATAAAGTTGAGCAGGGGAACCACTTGGGTTATCCAGCTGTGAATACTGATAACGACAAAGCGGAACACTCGAATCATTATGAGTAAGTTTTGAAGGGCGTGTTCTTGGAATAACCTTAACAAATTTGATTATGAGAGGGTAAGTTTCTTAGAAGAATTTGGTATAAAATGACATTCCACGCCCGAGGTTTGATACTAATAGATATGACCCAATGGCTGTACGGGTCCAACGGCTAGCGGGTTGATAGTCATGAAGAAAATGAAAATATTTCTTGACTCAGCAAGTACTAGCACACCGGTCCCAAGCTCATTCTCAAGCTTAATAATGCGCCCCTAATAATGAACTCACACGAACACACTCTCAAATATTCTGTCAAAATAACACAGCAAATCAAAACAAAGGCGCAAATATGTATAACAAGGTGCTGGCTTCAAGGTGTACTTCGGACCAAGGGGTTCTACAACAGTGAACCAATTTCAGATCGCTAGTTGCATATTGATTGTTGGTTATAGGTCAATATCGACATAAAAAGTAGAGAGGTTACGGAATGTTGTTCAATATTACCAAGCGGAATTTCGGCAATTGATCTGTATGGAACGAAATGTCACCTACACACTTAGAAAATTTTACAGTATTTGGTAATTTGTTACCGAACTTTCAACAGCTGAACGTTCGGTAATCCGATTTACCGTATTTAGGTGAAATTTTACAGTTATCTATAAAAAATTACCGGAAAAATGTAAAATTTTACCGAAATCCGTTAAATCTCGATAATCCGTTCAGCTGTTGAAAGTTCGTTAAAAAATTACCGAATCCTGTAAAATTTTCTAAGTGTGTACACTTAAGGTCGATATCATGTTTGAAAGAAAATAATTTTTCTATGCCAAACCCATGTTAAATTCCATTTACTGAAACGTAAAATTAAAGAATCGAAAAGAAATTTTTACAGCAGTACCCAAGTAGCACCGAAAACATAAATATTCAAGTTTTATTTATCAAGTGTCATGCTGTAGTTCTATAACAGTGTGATCCGACTAGTTTTGTTATGAAGGTGCTCGTTTGATGCAATTTTAATCTAGATTCATTTAGTCGACTAATTTATTTGTCATATATGTTTTTGAAGTTTTTCAGCTAGGACATGTTTGTTTACGTCTGACATCTTGTTTGCATATTTTGTTTCATAAATGCATCCACTTAAGTCTTCCGTATTTTAAGAAACAAACATATGCGAGAAAGGCCGAACGTCAACAAAACTTGTCAGCTATGTTTGATTAGCGCCGTATTGGACGGAAAAAAACAGTTTTTGAGCTTTCCTTAAGATAGATATATATACTATATCTATTTATGTCACCAACTCGTTTGCCACTGAACCTAGTTCTGTTTTACTAGAATGAAATATTCAGAATCATCAGAAGTGATGAGATTGGTATGATAACATGAAATTGCTTGTGTGATAACATCTGTTATCAATGCTTATAATGTAAATCAATACCCATAGGCTCTTACATCAAAGTGAATATCTATTTAAGTCCCCTATAAGGTTGGTAAAAAGGATAGTGGTAGGGTTTAAGAGGATTCTGACTAATCTCTATCTCATATGTCGAGACGGTCGAGTGGTGAGAACACCGATCTGGTAACCTTAGAGTCCACCGTATGAACCTAGTTAATGAAAACCTTTTTTGCCGACAAAATTTGTTACATAAATGTTTTAGAATTTTTTGTTTATGGCAAGTATCAAACATAAATTATGTTTCATAGGCTCCACCTTCTGCACTATTTCAATTCTATAGTAGTACCCGAAAAGGTTTTCTATCATCGAAACGGTAACATAATCATTTGTCACATTTGAGCAAAAATGCATGCAATCAAACATTTGGTGTTACTTGGGTATCCACCTGAAAAGAATGAAAAATATAATTGGAATTTGTAAGGTTTTCACTTAAACTAATGGGGGCGGTAACTTTTACTTTCGGAAAAATATTCCGCTTGATAAACACACTATGCGATATTGCGATGTAGTATATTGTGCACTCCATTGTTTTTAAAATATTTTACTCAGTTTGTATAAGATTACGATTCAATTTCGTAAAATTTAACAATTTTTTACTCCTCCACGAGCCTTATGTGCCTTTTACATGTCCCTTCCGAATTTTGACAACAAGATGTCAAACGTTGATTCTTGAAGTTTATTTGCTTTTTAGCTGGGCTATAGCCCATTTAGCAAGCGCCCAGTTAAAAAGCAGCCCAGTTGAAGAGCACCCAGTTAGCGTACCGTTGCTGTATATAAATATGTCTGAATTAAAAATGGTTTTTCGAGCTGTCTAAGCAAAGTAATTTGTAATATAAAGATAAGAAAATCGACGATAATGACGATACTGACCCATTCGCTTTACGCTTACTCCCTTGCACCGCCGAGCTATTCGACATCATGCGGGATAATGCCGGTATAGCCATAAACGCTTTCTTGCAGGCTTAATCGACGTGGCTGATAAAGGACAGCTACTCATCGATCATGACCCTCAAGCTACCTCAAAGACCTCTTCGATTCAATTGAGCAGTTACCTGCACTGATCTTCGCATGTTTATCTGATTTTCGGTTGTTTACAACCGTGACCTCAGTCTTATGATGGACAAGCTCCAGTTTTCTGGAACTCATCCGTCTCTCCACAATGCCAATGGTCGTCCACGTTCGTTAGGGACACAGCGAAACATCAAAATCGTAAGGGGGCCAATCCCTTTGCGTCGACGCAAAGTACATTACGGAAAATGGCGTCAAACCTGGACATTTCCTCACGGAGATTTGAGATTACACATTTTATGTATAAAAATCACTCACCTTCGGCAGCTATATGAAGCTGTCAAAAACATGGGTGATTTCATCTGGACCCAGCATATTTTCGAAAGCTGGAAGGAAGGTGATTTTGCAAATTATAAGTACATTTCTGTAAACGCGTAGAACATATATGTTTATTTTTTTACTAAATGTATGATTGCTTATATAGAATATCATTAAATACAATGGGTTAATTTTTTTCTTAATTCCTTAAGATTTCCCTGAACAGTTTTTGAAAATAGTATTTAATCGACTTTGATTAGGTTCTTTTAACCCATCCAAAAATAAAATCCTGCTTAAAGATGGGTGAAAAGTAAACATCCATCCCAAGTAACACGAAATGTTTAACTGTATGCATTTTTGCTTTAATGTGACAAATAATAATGTTGCCGTTTCGGTGATTGAAAACTATTTAGGATACTATTTAGGATATTGGGTTAGTCCAATTATTTCGATAGTGGGTGAAAAAACACCCATTTCTTAGTACTATGATTCCTCCGTATACGGATCGGCTTAGAATATTGTACGACGTGACAGTGATAAAATTTCAATAAATCTTCAAAGCATTCCGATTGTTACTTGGGAATACCTTTCTGTAATTAAAGTAAAGAGCGTATTTTTGTTTCTATTAGAATTGCTCTCTGAACTCCCTAGAAACGGGTGGCATGTTTCTTTTTGCTTGGGTGTTGTCAGTTCAATCGAAGATGGCGTCGAAACAGCAAGCACTCCCCGAGCCTGTTGTACGGTTTTACGAAACGCATGGTCATCGTGAAAAAAAATTCTCAGTAGACCACTTTCGATACGAAAACGTGCCCGTGAGTATAGTTTACCGGATCCTGGCATCCCTTATCGTGGAGCGGAAGGCCGATAGCGACCGTCCGGCGAAGATAATGATGAAGAAGGAGACGGAAGCGGTGAAAAAGCTGTTCGACAACAAGGACGGAACGAGTTTGAGTGACGCCGGCCGAAAATATCACTGCTCCCATACCTTAATGTACCGAACCCTCAAGCTGGAGGACATCATCTGTCGGAAGAAGACTCGGTCCCCCAAGTTCATGGACGAGCAGCTGGCGACCGTGAAATCGCAGTGCCGGTGGATGACGAACTACTACCACGGGACGTCGGTCGTGCTGGACGACGGAATCACTTTCCGCTCTCGAAGGCCCAGATTCTAGGAAATGACAGCTACTATTCCAGCGACAGTCGGCCACGCCCCCGGAAGTAAAATATAAGTTTAAGCATAAATTTAAAAAAAAAGTCATGCTGTACATCGCCATATCGGAACTTCAAAGCCGTAATTCAAGCCGAGCGGTGTGGCCATCAATCAACAAGTGTACCAGGAGGTGTGTCTTGAGATGTGTCTTCTGCCGTTCTTAAAGGAGCATCGGGCATCTTCTGGCCGGACAAGGCGTCTTCCCATTACCCCAAGAAGATGCTGGAGTATCTAGAGCAGAAGAAGATACCGTACGTGCCGAAAGAAAGGAACCCGACCAGCTTGCCCCAGTGCCGTCCCATTGAGGATTTTTTCGGCTCCCTCAGTGCCCTAGCGCACAAAAATAACTGGCGGGCCAAGGATACGAAGCAGTTGACCACAAGGATCCGGAAGATGGACGTCAGTGGCGTTCAGCGCTCTTGTGAGAGCATCGTGACTAAGTTGCGTCGTACGGGTGACCAGGGCCCCTTCTCCAATATTCATTGATGGTTTTTTGAAGAATAAACATTATGTTTTTAATAAAAAATACTAAATTCGATAAAAAATTTTTTTTTACTATTTGACTGAAAAAAATCTCAGTTTTTATTGAACACCCGTTAGTTTAGACTGTTCATGTACTCCTACACCTTAAATGTAATAGCCGGCCAGGGTTCAGGCAGCGGCTGGATAGTCACGAGCAAATGGAATTGAATCAAAATAAAAACAAAGCTTCTAATACCGAAAAGCGCAAGAATGTATTGCAAGGTGCAGGCTGCAAGGTGTACTTCAGACCTAGGGGGTCTACAACAGTGAACCAATTTCAAATCGCTAGCTTCACATTGATTGTTGGTTCAAGTTTCTGTCTTCTCACTTATTCGGTCAGAACCTATGTGTACTTCAACTTTCCAAAAACGTCATACAACTTAAAAATCTTTTGATCACTAAACTAGCTGGGAAAAGGCGTAGCAATTCCAATAGAAGAATCCAAGTTGAAAAAAGAAGAAGACACCGAGTGGTGATAAATTTGACAGCTCCCATGTTAAAGTATAGGACGAACGTTTTAAAATGCTTCTAATAAATACAAATGAAATTTTAATTAAAAGCGGTTTGTTGTATGATGTAAGAAAAATCCTAAGCTGCAAACAAGGGGCATTAATTTGATTTATTTTTTATTTTGCTGAAATTGTCTTCATTGAGTAGTTTTGGATTTTTCTTACATCATACAACAAACCGCTTTTAATTAAAATTTCATTTGAATTTTTTATAAGCATTTTAAAATGTTCGTCCTATACTTTAACATGGGAGCTGCCAGATTTATCACCACTCGGTGTCTTCTTCTTTTTTCAACCTGGATTCTTCCATATATCCAATATATAGAGTCGAAATATAGGTCATGTAAACTCATCATAAACAAACTATTGTCAACAATGCTCATTCATCATAAACACTGATTGTTTTACTGTGCTCTTGAAAGAGGGAGATAGAAGGCCATTGTGGTTATCTAGAAGATTAACCAATCAGAACCCATAGGAACTAAGTGGTTTTATAGTGTTTGTTTGATTCTGAAGTATAGATTGAAGCGACAAATTTATAGTTCTATCAGACTGCAAGACATTGTTCACACGAGTCACGCCCGAACAGGGGGCTGTTAAATATAGTGATAACGTCATGCTAAGCACATGTTCGAGTGATATCTTCACCAAGACATTGGTTACCTGTTTTTGATCAATACCGTCCTGTATGTTCGACTACCAATCGGGAACCAATTAAACTAATGCAACATTTGGCTCTCGTGCATGGTCTTATTTTTAGGTGGTTTTCTTTGTGACACTTCCTCGTTATCGTGCCATTCTACGGCTGGAGGTCGGAAACGTTGGTTGAGCGTAGAGCCGAGGCCACAACATCTGCTGGAGATGTTGTTGAAAGACTGCTTTCGCCGCCCATCGGAGGAGATCCTGCGGAAAAAGCAACTCGAGAAAAGGCTTACACACATTAATCAGAAATTTATCGATTCGGTGAAAATACTGCTGCTGGGTGCTGGCGAATCTGGAAAGACGACCATCATCAAGCAGATGAAAATTCTGCACGTTCAAAATGGATTTAGCTTTGAGTGAGTTTTGCGATGGCTGTAGCTAGTACGAGCCTAGTGGTTCTAACCGATTTGCTTGGTGGTTTGAATTTCAGTGAACGGTTGGATAAGTTGCACGATATCATAGAAAATATTCACGAATCAATCTTTGAATTGGTTCAACAAGTGATTTTAATGAAGCTGCAGTTTGACTCGATGGAAAATGGTCATTGTGCGGAGGAAATTTTGAGAATGGGAAAACACGCCCCGTGGTTTCTTAGCATGGAATACGTACAGCGAGTCCGAACCCTTTGGGCCGACAGTGGCGTGAAGAGGTGCTTCAAGCGATCGAACGAGTTTCAACTGATAGATAGTGCAAAATAGTGAGTGCTAGTTTGATTTGACTCAACAACAATTACATATCTGTTTGTTTGTTTTTTTACGCCAATAGTTTCCTGGATAGAATCGAAAAAATCTCAATGCCAGGCTACATTCCCTCAAACTCGGACATTCTAAACTGCCGAAAGCGGACAACCGGTATACAGGAGATAAGTTTTCAGATAAAAATGCCGAAATCTCTTGGCGGTGGATTTCAAGAGTTTCGCATGTTTGACGTCGGTGGGCAGCGAAGCCATCGAACCAAGTGGATGCAGGTCTTCGAAGGGATTGAAGCGGTGCTGTTCATGATCGCATGCGGATGTTTCGACCAAACGCTGAGGGAAGATCCCAAGCAGAACCGATTGACGGAAGCGATTGAACTGTTCCGAGGAGTCTGGCATAATCGCTTCCTGGCGGACACCGGTTTGATTGTGTTTCTCAACAAGCAGGACATTCTGGAACAGAAAATTCTGGCAGGAAAATCGATTGGACATTATTTTCCCGAGTACGAGGAGTACGTGGCGACGGCCGATAGTGATAATTTCTGCGATGAGTTCACGCGAACGAGATGTTTCATCAAATCGAAATTGGTGGTGAGTACGAGTGTTTATTATTTATGGTTTAAGCATTCAGCAAAATTCATAAGTGCAACTCTGACAGAACACAACACTGATGCTAATTTCAAAATTTTTGTCTTAACGATTTCAAATCGTTTATATCAAACGTAGTGGCTACAGATTATTGCACCGAATGTATTAACCTCACTTTTTTGACAGTTCAGGGAGCTTATTTACAAGGTGTTAGAATTTGAACCACTCAATCAAGAATTTTCATTGGCTTTTTCAGGATTCTGTATGATTAGATTCAACAAATTAGATAAAAATAAGCACCAGTGTCTGTTTTCCTGCACTCCAACTTAAATAAATTGGAGCACAAAATCTCAACCGATCTTACCGAAAATATTCTAAGTCCACGTAAATAAGCTTCCTGGTCTGTCAAAACTGCACTGATGACGCCATCGTGCAATGACCTATAGACCATAAAAAGGTTTATTAATTTGTTGACGAGACTACAGGAGACAAGCGTCTCCTGATTGATTATTGATTCTCACAGCAATTGCGACGCTGCTTCCTGTCAAATTTAGTCCATGAATGTTTTTTTTGTTTGTTTCTTGATTATCGAGATTTTTAGACTCGATCTGGTTTATCTCCCGTCGTTATCACTCAAAAACCACTTTTGGGCATTTTCGTTACGAGAGGTTACGTCTTGGGGTGAGATTTGAACTAGTGACTTTGGCGTGAGAGGTATGGATGTTAACCACTACGCCTCGGTCACCCCGAGTCCATGAATGTAAAAAATAGAAACGGCACCTAATACCACAGAGAACAGACATCCAAGTTAAATTCAAAAACTGTGTAAGAAATTTAACGGCCATTTCATAATCGTAATGAACTGACAATAGTGTGGCGGCGCTGGCATCGCCACCCATTGACCAGCTTGAAATCTTATTCATCAACTAAATTTTTTTGGCAGTTCAGTTCTTTCACCGCACGGTCAACAAGATTCACCCATGTTCGATTAAAAATCGCAAGTGGCCACAGCCCGAGAGATGGCAATAGTGTTTGAACGTATTTTAATTTGAATCCTTACACAAGTTTTTTTGAGAAATATATTCTAGTTTGGATGTCTGTTCTCTGTGCTAATACCCCGTTCACACTACAAATTATATTCATGATATAGACTATCTTGATATCAGCATCTATACATCTAGTTTTCACTGGAAATAATGTACATGTCATTTAATATCAAGATACTCTTTATCACGTAATATAAGCTGTAGTGTGAACCTCGGTGTGAACGTACTATAAAAATGTTATGCTATTCAAACTCATTTGGTTATAAACGCTAACTTGACCTGAACGATTTGATATTTATTTGGATATTAAAGCAGTAATAGTAGTTCATGCAATACGTATCAAAATGAAGATTTGAACAGTAAGATTCAACATCGCGATACAAGCAGATCGTATTGAGGCAAATTCCAACCGAATGACATCATTTATTTGTGTGATTCAGTTATAATGAGTGAAACATCTACATTGACAAACCTTAAATAAAATTGCTTTATATTAAGATATGCCTGCGATGTAATTTACAATACGAAAAATTATAAAAAGTTCTTAATAAATAGATTAATTTTGCAACGAGTTGCATACAACTTTTTCGGTAAATAATGGATAAACATAATGGAACTGAGTATAGGGAATTGCATCGCCATGTTTAAGTTTATATTTTTGCAATCTGGTAGTGGCTAGTTTGACTGTTACAATTGCAACACACAAAGCGATTTTACAAAAATCCGTCTTTTAACCAATTACCTTGAATTTTCGGACTTGCAATTTGCGCTCCCAATCTAAATGCCCTTACTTTTTTCTTACGAACCTTCTCGATATTTTGTACAACATTAGTACCAACCGCTCATGACTTTTGACAATCTTAAGATGCTTGCGTAATTCCTTTCCTAATCCGTAATCCTTGGATAAGAAATTGATCATATTTTTTTTATACCATTCCTGCCCCTTTTCTGAGAAGTGGCATGACGCCAAGTCAGGCCAACAAATTGGTGGGTGTCGTAGCCGGGGGTCATGATGATCGGTAATCGCCGATGGGAGGTACTGTGCTTGACGCCGATACTGTTGTTACCCGTGTGAAACTCGGCCCGTGGTTGCTGCTGCTGCAGGACAGAGCAGTCAAAATTGAAAACCTTAAATCAACTATGGCCCTGAAAAGCGCCGATTTATTATGTTGCTGATGCTCCTCGGCGATGAAACCAGACAAAGTAGTTTGCCCGAATTGAAGGTGTCTTCTGGCTCTGAAATGAGCCGTTTGATATTGGATATTCCACCGTGCGCTGCTCTGGTTTGAAGCGAATCCGTCGTGCTGCTACTACACTAGCAAAGTTCGAGTTCTTGAATGCTGGTGCGGCGTTGACACAGTCTGATTGACAAATGAGTCGCCGTAGAATGTTCAATCCTCTTGCTGCTGCTGTTACTGCTGTTACTGTAACTTGTATCGTTTGCGACGTCCGACTGATGAATGACTTTACCAACTTATCCTAATAATTTGAAATTTTTTCCTAATCTGCTATCGCTCGGATGACCGAGCTCTCGGAGTGACGGCAATTGTCCATGAGTGCATCGATAGAGATTCCGATGCGGTCTTTAACTGTCCTGAATTCGGTGACACGATGGAGCTCGCTGGTTCTCGTTCTGGGCGCGGCGTCGAGTATCGTTCGTAGTAGCCGATTTTGGACGACTTGTAGCTTCTGGATGTGGGTTTCTGCACAAGTTCCCCACACCAGCATGGCGTAGTTCATCACCAGGGCGATAATTGTTTTGAAGACGGCCAGTTTGTTCCGCTGCAATAGCCGGGATCTTCGATTTATTAGTGGATACAAAGCTTTGAGCAATCCTATGCATTTGTTCCGCATTTTGTCAGTGTGCGCACGGTAGTTTCGTTTGTTGTCGATGGTGACCCCAAGGTATTGGACGTCATCCATCCGTTTACCCGGATGAAGCAGTCGGGTGGAGGCAGAAGCTTCGGTGATGGTCGGTGTCTGAACAGGATAGCTTGACTTAAGCCTTCGTTCACTTTAATTTCCCAGCTGCTGAGGAACGTCACGTACGCGGTTACGCCTTGTTGCAACCGGAACCGGTAGTTCATTGGCATTCGTCCGTTGGCCAAGATTGCACTGTCGTCCGCGTACTGCGGCAGGATGCAGCCAGCTGGAAGCTGGGGTACGTCTGAGTTGTACAGATTGTACAGGATGGGACCCAGAAGGCTACCTTGGGGCACACCGGCTGGGATGGATTAGAGTGCGGATGATGCTCCTGCAAGCGATACTTTGAAGGAACGGTTGGTTAGATAGCTCCTTACCATCCTCGCCAGGTAGCTCGGTAAGTTCGACTTTACCAGCTTGTGGATCAATCCGTCGTTCCAGACGGTGTCGAAGGCCTTCTCCACATCCAGAAGAACCATGGCCGTGTTGGTTGATAGCGACTTGTTGCGGTGTATAACTCGGACCAGTTGGTGGACGGTAGAGTGTCCCTGCCTAAAACTGAATTGCTCTGGTGGTATGATGTGGTTCTCTTCTACGTTTACCATCAGTCGCTGGAGGATGAGTCGCTCGAATGTTTTGCTGACGGCCGAAAGCAAAGTGATAGGCCTGTAACTGGTCGGTGCAGTCGAATCCTTTCCAGGTTTCAGGATAGGGATAACTTTCCCTACCTTCCACCTCGTCGGAAAATGGTCCAACTGGAAGCATCTGCTGAAGATTCCCGCCAGGACACGGAGCACCTTACCGGAAAGCTTTTTCAGCACCAAGTTGAAAATGCCGTCATTCCCGGGGGCGTTCATATTTTTGCCGCGCTTCACTGCAGCACGAACTTCTTTCTCCGTCACGATGCCGACAAATGGAGCGGCATCGACTTGCTCATCGAGCCGGCGGATGGTTCGTTGGACTGTAGCTTCATGGGGAATCACCATGCTGGCACCAAGGTTATGCGCTTCGACGAGCTTGCTGGCGATGGCGTTGGCCTTCTCCGACGAAGATACCAGAATGCCACCGGTGTTGTCCTTCAGTTTCCCACCTTTCGGCCTCTGCTTCAGAACTTTCGCCACCTTCCAGAATGGTCGGAAGTGATCGCTCATTTAGGCGATGCTGTTGGCGAACTGCTGGTTCCTGATGGTCGCCATTCGATCCCCAATCAGGTGGCTGAGGATGGAGAGCTCTTCCTTCTTCATCAGGCATCCGGTTCGTTGAAATTGCCGGTGGACTGTGTTTCGCTGCTGGATAAGCTGCCGAGTATAGGGGTCAATCGTGGTGTATTGCCGCCTCACCGGTGCCCAGCGGATGCAGGCTTCCTCTGCGGCGTGTACGGCGTCCTCGAATACACCCAGTTGGTGGTCGATGGCTTCGACGGTGGATACATCCGGGTTTTCGGGAAGACAAGAGTACCAGGCGACTGAAAGCCACCCAGTTGACCCGATGATAATCCCGGCTTATCGCCAGTGGGGCTGGTGTTGGATTGCAGTCCAGTTCGCACACCACCGGGTAGTGATTGGAGCTTAGCTCGTGATGTGTGACCGGCTTTGACAGTGCCAAGTCAGACAGAAACACATCTAAGGTGGAGGTTCTTCCAGCTGGAGATAGAAAGGTCGGATCGTCCGGAAAGTGAATGGCACACTTACCCGAGCTAAGGCGATTAGCTAGAAGGTTGCCGTTCTTGTTGTCCGTATGGTTTCGCTACAGAGTATGTCGAGCGTTGAGATCACCGGCCACCACGAAGCGGGATTGGTTGTCAGTAAGTTTTTCGAGGTCTTCCACGTAGAGCTGTGAAGTGCCATTGCTGTCCACGCACTGCTGGGGCATGTAGACGGCAAACAGCAAGATGTCGCCCTGGAGGGCGGTGATTTTGACACCGATGGCTTCGATGACACTGATCTTCGGATGCGGTAGAACCTCGTACCGGATACCTTTCCTGATAATCACAGCCACGCCGCCCCCACTTGCATTGGGACGATTAGGCAGATGATGGTGTGTTCTGGGAGCGAAAAGTTCAATTTCGAGTTTAGCCGGGTCTCCGAAATCACTCTCACGTCGATTTTTTGCTGGGCAAGGAAGTTTCCCAGGTCAAGCTTTTTAGATCTAATAGAGCGAGCATTCCAGATGGCTACACGGATGGTGTGGGGCTCAATTGACCTCATATTTGCACACCATGTAACCATCTAAGGACCTTCACTTGGTCCGATTTTGTCCTGCACCGCAGAAGTCTTCCACGGAACTCCGTAAAAATGGTCCACAGTTCGGCTGAGCTCTGACGCGACTGTCGGTGCGTTGGTATTGATTTATCCCAGGGGTGGTCTGAGGTGCCACGAATCTTGGAGTTCCGGCGGTTACCGAACTGTGCAGAGCAGGATAGTTTTCATTGCTCAAGGCAGGAGCGGGCGGGATCTTGCTGAGTTGCTTTCGGTCCTTCTGGTTGGACGTAGTTTGATGCCGTATTCGGAGAAATTCGGTTCGTTTAGGGCAGTTACGGTCCGTAGCTTGGTGGGCGCCACCACAGTTGGTGCATCGCTTGGCCGGAGCATCTTTCGTCGGGCATTCTTCCGTGTCGTGAGTTCCACCGCAATTGTTACACCTTCTGCTGAGGTGACAACTTCGGGTACCGTGGCCGTGGTACAGGCATCGCATACATTGCGTTACGTCCACGCGCTTATTTTGGTATGCCTCCCAGCGTACCATGATCTGGCCAACATGCCTGACCTCCCGCAGTTTCGTCAGGTTCGTGTATCCTTTGGTGAAGCGTACTAGATAGAATGCCTCGTCGAGGGTTGCGTATTCACCCTTTCGTCGGATGATGTGCACAGCTTTGGCATCCAGATCGTGTTCCTCCTTCAGACGATTGACGATCCATAAAACATGCTGTTTCAGCTTGTTTTGGAAGAGAATGTTATTCGTTATTATTTTCTAGCCGTTGGGAAGTAAATTGAATTTTAGAATTTTAGTCTTGATAAAAAGAATCATCGCAAAGGAATAGAATAGAATTAATTTTTTTATATTTATTATGTTACTAATATAGCTGTAATTTTTTCAATTCTAGGACATCACAAACGAACCTCCACGAAGAACGTCACTCCTAGCACGAGGGAAACGATCGTGCTACTATCACTTTACGGTTGCAACGGACACAAACAACGTGCGGATGGTGTTCAACGACGTACACAACATCATATTGGCACGAAATCTTCAAAGTGTTGGCATTTTGTAGTTTTGTTTTTCAAATATATAAGTTTTCATACAACATATTATTTTTTTAAATTGCCGAAAAGTCAGGATATTCATGGCTACTAAACATGATGGCCATGCTATTTTTTTTTCCAAAACTGACACTCGGTCACCACGCCAGGGAAAGGGTTGATTTTTTAGCATCTGCTTAGTGATCCTCGTAGCAAGAGATAAGCGGAAATTCGATTCAATGATTTGGCAACGGTGTTTTTTATTCACAGAGGCTGATAGCACTTGCCGCAGTGCAAAATTTGCACGATTGGCTCAGATTTGACAGCTCTCGATGCACGATTTGCTCAAAAATGGCTGCTTCCGCATATCTCTTACTATGAGGATCACTACATCTGCTGGTCGAAAACGTTCCGCGATTGAATAACTGGAAACACTGCTTTACCACCACGGAGGGAGATGCTATTAAAACTAAGAATTTTGTAATCGGTTTAATGTCACCTCGAAAGTGGGAGTGATTCATTTCGACTCACTCGGCTCGCAGAATATGCTTGAATCACCTTATGTTTGTGATAGACTGGTAGACAGATGGCAGACATCATATCTATAGATTCATGCCAGAAGTTCATCGACGGACAAAACGACATTAAACTTACATCCAATTTACATACATTTCGACGTCGCAGAAATGACTGACATCAGTTAATCGTATAAATAACGTAATGGGACTTAAGCCCCAACCCCGTTTTTGGTGTCAATCGATAAATGAAGAATCCGAAGAACAAAGTTCATTCCCCTTTTTTTGTATGCTAATTTCGTCAAAATTTGATGTATAAAAAATAATAAGCTCATGGTTTTCAAAGTCAGGTTCCTGTAGATGATTTGTTGCTTAATGGAACATTTTGGAATACGCCTAAGTAGACCAAACATGTTCTGGTAAGAATTTCAAATTTTCGCAGTTCTCCTTTCAAACTAATGACATGCGATGCTATTTTCACCTGGAAATACGCCATACTGATAATTTACTCTTGAACATTACTCTTCCTTTCATTTCAGATTCAGATGTCGCTCGCATAGGTTTTTACACCGGAGAATTTTCTGTCACCATTCTCTCTTGCTATAAATTTGCCGGCCTTTCATTGGAGGAGCTCGCGAGAGAATGCAAGAGAGAAGCACATCGGGATTGGGAAGGCGTAGAGCTGTCACTTCACGAAAGTTTGGTGTTTTGTGCGATAGTGTGCAAATACGCCCGGGGTCTCATTCCCTTCAAGTTCGCGATTTCGGCATTTGTATTTTCTGCGGCTGTTAACTGATTGACGAAGAGGTAGTTTTCCGGTTCGAGTGAAGTGAAAATTTTGTGACATTTTTTTTTATTGAAGAGAAGAAACCAGATTCCTGTTAACGGTGGAGAAGTTAGACGCCGTGAACTAACCACTTTCCCTTGGTTGAGAAAAAAAATCATTAATCGGCTCTCACGCTGCCGCCGCCTCATGTCTGGATGGTCAATGAATGTGTGAATAGTTCAGTGTATTAGTGTATGAGGATATGATATCATTTGCACACTGGGAGGTGAAGAAATATTTCGGTTCCAAATTTAGTGGTTTTTTTTCAAAACGGTATTGATATTCTTTGAATAATATGGATGCGAGTATTAGGTAGATCGCGCTTCAATTAGCCTTGCAAATATCCATCGCCGCTGTTACTGATCGAGCAAGCATAAAAAATTTCAATTGACAGAAGCTACTCATGAGTTTGAGCATTTTCAAAACAAACATCTTGCAGCCAACATCATTAAAACAAAATCATTGTGCTTCATAATGATTTTACAATCTTATATGATTGCAAGACTAGTCACTAGATCGTTGACTTTTTTTAAATTTTCGCTCCTCTGTGCTTTTACGATTTCAAATCGCAAAAAAAGCAAAGCAAAGCCTCTTGAAATTCGGCACATGTGATAGGAAACTACGATTGTACATGCCATTTATTTTTGAATTGTATGTATATATGGTAGCCACCATCCCCTCTAGCCCTTGGCTTGGATGCAGCTCCACTTAATAGCAAGATCAAATTGGGCCACCGATCTGAATTCACACTATCGCTGTATGAAGGGCCAAAAACGGAGGGGTGGACCCGTAAGCAGAGACACTTACACGAAATCCACGGGAAATTAAGAATCTCCTTCCAACGATATGATCCAACAAATCGAATAACACAATTCGCAATACTCATTAAGCTTTCTACAGGATGGCTTGTTAAGAAGGGCGCGTCACTCTCCCTGAAACTGTTGGAGTAGAACTCGCAGCACCACACTCGAATCGGTAGGATAAGAAATGATACTGTTTGTTCCCTCCTAGACTCAAGCAGTCAATCAAACCATCGTCCAGTTTCAGCTTGAATGATACCCTGGTGCTCCCTCCCAACCCAGTATTTATTATATTTATATAAATATTGATGTAATGTAATAATAATGTGTTATATACGAATATATAGTAGAGCAAAAATTATATAAGGATATTTAGTTAAATTATGTAATAGTTGGAGTTCACGAGCCTATGATAACCATATTAAACTAAATTAATTAACCTGCTGAAATAATAATATTAAGGCAGTGTAATAATAATATGCAGCTTCGTACCACTTTGTATCACTGAAGGTCATCTTGTTATTCATTGAGGTATAAATATCAATAAAGCATTCAATTGTATATAAAACCATAATATTATATTATTAGTATACATGCCATTTATTTTTGAATTCGCTGAAAAATGAAACTCAACATATTTCATTGATGAATAGCAATACGACCTTCTATTGGATGGACCAATGATAAATTTTAGTCGACAGTGAACGGAAAGTTTGCTTCTCTGTTATTTTTTCCATGTAAACTTCTTAAACAGACTTTTCGTTCACTGGCTTTTTTTTATCCTCCCAATAAAATGTCGCTATTCATCCGTCAAAATTTGCTTCACAGCCCCACCGCCCCCCCACCGTTAAGGTTTTTTGTATGGATTTTCAATTTTTTTTTTGTATGGATTAGCACGTTACTGCGTGACATAATTAATGGACCTTCCCAAACGGCTCAAACGCTGCTTAACTCCGGGTCTATTGCGTCTTCAAGTGGCCAGCCGCTTTCGTTTTCTCAAGAATAACTACTTTCAAAATCAATTATACCTACGCTATTAAAAAAAATTCTCAACCAAGCTTCTTATCGTATCTACTATCCTATTCAGATCTACGTACGTTTTGGAACTAAGCTTCAGAGAATGTCTGTTGAAGTCTGAAACATAAATAAAATTTCTGCATCGTAAAAAAAGTGCATCCAGAATGAAAAATCTGCAAATTTACAGACATGTCTGTAAATATGGCATCCCTAACTTCAAACCGAGATGTTCCTTGGTTGAAACATTAAAGAACTTAAGGAAAAAATCTCGGAAGCTTTGAATCATGCAAAAGCTTCTGGTCAGTGGGACCAACATAAAAATGTCCTTACAGTTTACAATAAAGAATTGAGGAAATCACGAAGAAGAACCTGGAGGTCTTATTGTGAAAACATAGAGCAAACTTCAGATGTAGCAAAGCTACAAATAGTACTTTCAAAAAACCATTCTAATGGACTGGGAAAATTAAAGAAAACAAATGGTTATCTTACATCTATTGGTAAAGAAACACTTGAAATTATGATGGATACTCATTTTCCAGGCTCACATTTAGTGTTAAGCGATATAGCAGGTTCAAAAGTTGAAGATAATTGCAGGTCAATCAGGGCTACAAGCAACAATTCAGCTATTTCAAATATCATCTTTACAAGACTTAAAGTTAAGTGGGCAGTGAACTTCTTCGAACCATATACATCTCCAGGGATGGATGGTATTTTTCTCGCACTTCTGCAGAAGGGTGGAGAAGTATTTTTGGATTCCTTGACAAATATATTTAAAGGAAGCTTAATGTCAGGTCATATACCAAACATATGGACCAGAGCTCGAAAAAATTGACACCCGTCGTGAACGATGAGTAAAAAAAATATTCAGTAGGTACAATTTTTCTTCTCTTCATTTCGTTCTATCAGTGACGCAATATATTCGTGTTTACTATTTTGCTATGCTCAGTCATTCCGTTGTCCTCGTGTTCCACACAACTCATTCACACCACAGCAAAGTACACGGCTATTCAAGCCTCACGAGATTTTGGTTGCTTGACTGAATGTTCTTGTAACCAGTCATTCATTTTCGCGTTCGTGAGTGATTTTTTTTTTGCCACAGGATTTCAAGTATTCCCGAACATGGCTGAAGGCAAAGGAAGCCAAAAGGCCAAATGGCCGAAATCGCTACAGAGTTTGTGGGGCATTTGTTCGAGAAAAGGCATTTGTAGGATCGATCCGAGAAGTTTTGGTTTTTTCCACTTCATTGATTCTCCAAATGAATGACTGTTCGTTCGTTTTCACGGTAGAACGTTGAAATTGAATGAGTTTTTTTCACTTACGTACATTCACTGTTTTCTGGAACGAATGAATGATCAAAGTAAAGCAAAACAAAACAAGTTGACTCATCTTGCACAAGAGATTCACGAAGGCAAATTTGTGTTTACTTCATGTACGCTAGGAACAGTGCGTGATGACTAATATTTTGGCTCAGTCAGGGTGCAATTTGAGAATTGAATATGATATTTTTAAGCTCTGATATGGACACATTCCCCTGTAGTGTTTATTCCTAAAGCAGGAAAAAAAAGATAAAACAAATCCAAATTCTTTTGACCATTAAGTCTAACATCTACTTAAAGTAATAGAGAAGACAATAGATGAGTTCCTCAAATCAGAATATCTCCAAAAGATTCCCCTCAACAGATTTCAATTTGCTTATCAAGCAAATAAATCTACAGTTACAGCACTACCACTTACAGGGCTGGTAGCGGGTCACTTTTGAGTCTAGTCACTTAGAAGTCACTATTTGCATCCAAAAGTCACTAAAGTCACTATTTTTCGGAAAATGGTCACTAAAGTCACTATTTTCGCACCGTCGGCGTCGGTTGTAAAAAGTTAAAAAAAATCACTTGTTCCTATTGTACAATAGTCAACAAAATTAGGCGATCTGGCCATACTACATAAAAGTCGCGAAATAAAACTAGATGCCCTGGCGAACGCTGTCTCATTGAACTTGTCAAATGTAGAGCGCTGGTCGGTCACAGCACTCTAGATTCAGCTTGAATGCGGCGCACGTGGTCTCATAGTATAATATCTTTCATTGTGTTTACATTGTTCCAGCTATTTCAAAATAATTTTTCATATTTGTATACAAATAAACCCAGTGAAGTCCATGACGAATCGAACAAGATAGAAGTGAAAACTTAAAACGTTTATCCAATCTGCAAACAAAATTGTCCAATTAAGAAACTACATAAAATAATCAAGTCATTTTTCATTTATACTCACTTTTTTTCATAAATGTTTTGTTAGATTTAATTATTGCAAAAGCGGACTACTCATTTGGTATCCAAATAGTCGAGAAAAGTGGGAACGCATTGTAAATCAGATAAAGGGCTTTTTTTGCAAAGTTATAAAACTTTTTAAGTAGAATTTGATCTAAAAATTTGTGATAAAATTTACAAGCTATTAATAAGCAAATTAATGTATTTCAATAATTTTTTCTAAGGTTTTTTTTTCAAGAGGGAAGAACCCCTCATACATCTAATGTACGCTGATCTAGAAAGGTTGGTGCGAACCATCGTCGTTAGAGTTTGTAAGCCCAATGTGTATCATGCGAATACTTCACTTACAGAGGACGTTTTCAACAATATTGAGAACTTTCTACCTGTCCTTTCAGGCCTAACTTATACAAGCAATTTTGTGAATTCTGTTGGATTTGATACTGAATAACATAGAAATGACTGAATAAAGTAGGAAATATGGTTTCGAGATGTGCTGGGTCGTCCATACAACCCAGGAGATTAGAACTTAAGATGTACAGTTGTAACAGTAGCTTTATCCGCTATAACATGTTATGATATGTATTCAAATATATTCAATAAATGTCCTGGAAGACCAACTGACACTATGAGATAATCTTGGGATATTCTATGCCAAACAAACTAACTTAACTTTGTATAGCCCATAAAGATATTGTTACAATTGTAGACCTTAAATTTTGAAGGAAAGTTTGAATGAACTGAAACTAGCAAGGTTATCATATGATGTCTGTGGACGTATCAGAATATTCATTGAATGTGTTTCAAATTTATCGTAGCTTTGTATAGCCCAAAATGCTAGGTTACTACTGTATATCTTAAGTTCTGAATTCAAGATAAATTTTTATGAACCTCAAAATCCCAAGATATCTCATTATATCAGTTGATCTTCCGAAAGATCCACATAACTTGGTCAAGTACATATTGTTACTTTGTTTAGTCCAAAAAGCTGATGATTTTTAGATATAATTCCAAACTTAAAATCTTCAGCTGTAGATTTTAAGTTTTGAATCCCAGGAAAGTTGGGATAACCTAGAACATCCAAAGATTGTCTCATAATGTCTGTTGTTCTTGCAAAATATTCGTTTTCGTTACAAATGTTGGGCCTATATTCTCAAGGATAGTTTAGATGACCTAGAACATGTCATATTTCTCTATAATCTTTTTAATCTTTTTAACTTTAAGAATATAAATTGAATATATTTGTATCTTTATTGTAACTTTGTATTGCCTAAAATTTACTGTAACAACCGTAAATCTTAAGTTTTGAACGCCAAGACAGTTTGGATGGCCTAGACCATCCCAAGATTATCTTATGTATTCTTACGTTCGGAAATATTCACTAAATATTCTTTAATACGTTACCTAACTTTGTATTGCCCAAAAAACTACTGTTACTGCCGTATATTTCTTGTTAGGAACTTTTGGATTACCTAGGGGATCTTAAAGTTATAAAATAATTACTGTTGACTTTCCAAAAGATTCATTGAAATGTTTGAATATCGATGGTCACCATATATAGCTTAAAAAACTTATGTTACAACTGTAGATCTTAAGTTTTGAACTTAAGGACAGTTTGGAGTACCTAGAATATCCCAAGATTTTCACATTATGTCTGTAAGCCTTCCACACTATTCAATCAATATTGTTAAATACATATTGTCCCCCACACACTCCAAACACTTGATGTTACAATTGAACTGATCTTATGTTCTGAACTCAAGGATAGTTTGGATCACCTAGAACATCACCGAGTTATCAAATAATGACTGTTTATTCCAAAACGTTCATTCAATATTTTTGAATAAATATCGTAACCTTATATAGCTTTAAAAACAACTGTTAAAACTGTAGATCTGAAGGTCTACATTTACATTTTGGATGACCTAGAACATCCCAGAAAGATACAGAAATATTAAACGATTATCAACGAGAATTTGATTATACGTATGCAAATTTACAATATTCTAAAACAACGCTTTACACTATTAATAAGGCATTTATTTTTTCTTCCTGAACTTCATATTCTTGGTCGTCAATTAGGCCTTTAACTCATAAGTTTTTTCTATATTTTCCAGATAGAAGAATTTATGGAAAACAAATTTGCCGAAGACAGGCCTTAAATCAACAATGTTTTCTATTGAAATTGATGCGCAGAAATACTTCCGATCGATTGGTGTAAAATTTTTGAATACCAATTGAAAAATGACTGAGATATTAATGCTCAAAACCTGACCAGTTTTCGTGACGGTCGCGATTTTTTTTTTAAATTCTATCCCAGTATAGAAAATAAAGATGTATTCCCACTCCCCTACTCGACCTGTCGAAATCGAGTTATTAGTACGAGACACTGAAGAAGTCTGCACATTGTAGACGAAATACGCGTATCTGTCGAAGATAAGCAAAGGTAGTTGGAATTAAATGGAGAATACTAATTTTTCTTCTAATTTCTAGTTAATTAAAAAATCGTTAAAAATCGCATCCAAGACGCAGAAGTTAAAATGCAAAAAAATAAAAGATGTTTTTAAAAGATAATTTTTCATAGATTTTCAAAATTTAGTGGCTTGATATCGATTTCATATCACAAAATAATGAGCATATGATTTTAAAGCAATTTTAAGTACCTTAGTTGCTTGATCGTATTTTACGAATGATTTTTAAAAAAAATAAATCAATCAATAATACAGACAGTAGTTCGTCTGCGTTCATGCTTCGGTTAAAGCATTGCTTTGTAGATTTAGTTCTTCGACATGCATTAAAAACATCAAAGAAGAAATTCTGTTATCACATCAACCAACAAGAATCCCACCGTAGGGATCTTATATAACACTCGGATAGCACTCCTATCCCGCATCCGCTCGAAAAAAAAATAAAAAAAAAAATAAACGTAGAGATTTTCCAGAATGGAAAAAGCCTGCGCCACGTTTTTCTCCAGAATACTTCCATTCATTATGCCACAGCAACATGTACATATGCGTAACGAAGAACAACCGGTGTTGTAGCTCTGTGCCAACCTGCTTATGTGGTATATATGGAGTTTGTAGAGGTAGATCAGCTGCCAGTCGCGACTCACGACAGTTCATAAACTATCCAGCAAACAACAGACCCTGGACCCACGGTCATGTGATATACGTAACCGATAAGCTTACAGCGATGCCGACTTCTTTGCTTAATATATCCCGTCTTAAATTCGCAAGGCTTTGAAAATTGTCGAAAAAAAAAAGTCTGGTTTATGATACGAGATATCATCGATTTGGGAGCTTTATATACAAGCGAAAGTTTCGTTCAGCCGCTGGAGAGGAGTGTTAGGATGCAATAAAGAGACAAGAGAATTATGTACCACGGAGCGTAGAGACGCATGGGCACAAAAGCGGAGAGTTGAGAACCTGTATTTCATGTTGGATGTCGTACGATTTCTGTTTGTTTGTGTGTTAGTGTTAGTGAACGAAAGGGTGGATCTTAAAATGCTGCACAACCGGTGAAAAAAAAAACTTTTTCGATTAGACAATTTGACATTTCATGGGGACAGCGATTTGTTGAAGTTTAACTTGATAGCAACATTCACGTTATATGAGCTACGCTGAAGAGATTTGCTAAAGCATATTTGACTAATTTTTTTATGACATTTTAACATTAGTTCAAAATTGAATATTGTATGACAATTACTAGATGAACTTACACCTTGAATATTTGTGCGGTAATAATGCATTGATAGACTAACTTCTGAAATTAATGAAGCGCTCCAATTTCATTTACCACCATATTTTAAAATTTTGCTCATCATCAAGCTCTTGTATGAAGCGCCAAAAACTTTTGGACGGGCCCGTAAGCAGAGACACTTACGTGAAACTCGCGAATATAGGGAAGAAATTCTCCTTCCAAAAGCAAGGTCACCCACAGCACTAGAATCGAGCCCTCGATTGACAGAATAAACCGAATAGATGGGGTCGAAGAGCACGCCCTCGCTCAGCGAAATGTTAACAATAGGGAGAAGGTAGTCCCATGCTCCCTATCCAAATCGTTTCACTTCGGTGCCCTGATGATGATGATGAGATACTACCATCTATTGTAGCAAGGTAACTTTCCATAGCAGTGGAATAATCTGAAAAACGATTTGATCAGGATTCTACTGTTGTTTGTGATCTTCAAGCTCCTGTATGAAGGGCCAAAAACGTTTGGGCGGGCCCGTAAGCAGAGACACTTACGCGAAACCCGCGAATAAAGGGAAGAGAATCTCCTTCCAAAAGCAAGTTCACACATACAGCATTAGAGTCGAGCCCTCGATTGACAGAATAAACCCAATAGATGGGGTCGAAGAGCCCGCCCTCGTTCCACGAAATGTTAACAATAGGGAGGAGGCAGTCCCATGCTCCCTATCCAAATCGTTTCACTTGGGTGCCCTGATGGTCCCTCCCTTTTCCCGTTATATATTATGTCGATATGATGATATTCAGTATATTTTGTAATGCTGTAATGTTGATTACTTGCCTTGTGCTAGAAAATTTGTCTGAAAGTAAAATTGGTTAGGGTTTATACCGTTCTTTATTGCTCTGTGTTGTCTCGATTGTACTGCATTCGAAGAGTTGACTTTAGGATGACGATATGATATTGCTCGTGTTCATAGAATAGGGAAGAGAATAGAAAGGAAAAGGGATTAGTGATTGGTAACACGCTATGCGCATGTGAGATTTTCATGGTGATATTCTCACAACGGCCGTTCAGAATGGTTCGACGGATACATATGAGAGATCATTCCCGTTAAGTTTCCGCTCGTTTACTCAATTCCATCATGTTTGGTTATAGAATACAAGAAACGTTTTACAACGTGCTTCATTTGGGAATAACAGGGCAATGATCCCCCATCGCATCTTCAAGTGATCATTACAAGCTGTCCATTTGGTTCAGGCACTTTTGAACGTTGATGGGGCAGCCGATTCACACATGAAATCTGCCGCGACCAACTCGACAGAACGCGCCCATACCCCTTTCTGAACCGAAGGGCAGGGCGTTTCACTTCGGTGCCCTGATGGTCCCAAACTTTCCCCGCTATATATTATGCCATGGACAGTGCTGTTCATTTTCATGACGGTTATAAGACTATGACCATCATCTTCTCGTGATCATTAGAATTCAAGAATGATGATCAAATACTGTGTCACTCACAAACAGGTTGATCTCATTTGATCGTTTGTGACAAAAGCAATGTGCTGGAGAATGTGATATGAAGAAAGTAGAAAATCAATCACTCACTAATTATCTCTGAGAACGATATGCAAGACAAAATATTTTCAGCATAATAGGTGTTAACCTCTGGCAATTATTGTCCAATTTTAATTCTTTTGGCACCGTTAGATTCAAAAATTCACCCCCTGGATGGATATTATCGGCAATAGGGTATGTGTCCCTTGACTCAGCCTATTATGCAACCAGCAATCACATTTTTCATTATAACTCATAAAGTTTTTAAGTTCTAAGCGAGATTCAACTAGTTATACACTTGCAAAGATAAGTTTGATAAGACATTTGGTAGCATGTATCACTAAAAGTTACACAACTATTTTTATAATGCCATAAACTTTCGGGGGATGTGAATTTAATGCCGGTCTATAAGGACCAAATTGGGTTTATTCGTGGATGCAACTTCGTCCCATTCGATGGATTTATTACTAAATGCAGTCTTTGAACGGTTTTTTTTTTCTAATTTTATGAATTAAAGCATTGCTAGTTGTATTCAATTTATTTAATACAACATTTCACAACACAAACTAAAGTAAAACTGCCTTGAAACACTTAAATGATGTTCATATATGATTAATCAGCCTTCAATGATGAAAACATTATAATTCACTATACAATGATTTTGTCTCTTCGATATGTGTTTAGATGAGCCACTTTAATATAAACATCCGCAAATTCATGCATTTCCACTTGAAATTTTACTAATAACAACCTTTTTACTACGTAATTGATACAACAGGCAATAGTTGGGAACATACAAAAAAATATGTCCCCAACATTGGGTCTACGATTTTCTTGTAAAATCATTGTTATTTTAGCTATGTGAACAGTTAGTTTGTAACGTGTTACTATTTTCTGCCCATCTAGACTGCAGTACTTGCTTTATCGATTCAATTAAGCCAAATTTAGATCACTTGAAATCGTGTAGATCATCTGTTCAGCATAACCAGTGGAATCATGATGCCCCAAAAGTTCATGAAACCGAAAATTACGCGGAAGTGAACAACTATAAGATGATTAATATTGTCTCAATTGCTTTGGATTACATCTATCATGCTAATAGCAACATGATTTTGTTGATTATCGCTAAATTAATGACACATTTGGTACATAGGCCGAATGATGGAGCTAGGCTTACATTACATCCCCTTACCCTATCTGTTTGGATTTATCTGGTGGAAATCCGGGTTGCCGGGGCTGTGGTCCGGTACGGATAGACTATTAGGAAATTTCAATTGGATTTCCCGGATCCTTGGAATAATTCCCACGAGCTATTTCTATTTCATTGTGGATCATATGCCTGGATGCCTTGTTCCTGGAACGGCCATTCTGTAATAGGTTCCCCTGGGGTCTCGAATGGCCACAAACATATTTAGAAGAAATCCTTGGCAATATGGGTATCAAAATTCGAGGAATTTCTCCAGGCGGATATTTTTTATCGTTTTGTTGCCATCTGATGATCTGTCCCCAAACCGGTTATTCTGGAACAGGTTCCCGTGGGTCCTCAAGTTGCCATTACCATATTTAGAAGGAAACCCAGGCAATATGGGTTGCAAAATTATGAAGGTTCTCCAGAAGGCTTTTTCTCAACGTTTTGTTGCCACCTGATAATTTGTCCTCGGAACGGTCATCTAGGAACAGGTTCCCGTCGGGTCTCACGAGGCCATTAACCAAACTAGCCATAAAACATTGAGAAATATCCTTTTGAAGAAATTCAATGAATTTTGAAACCCATATTGCCAGGTTTTCCTTCTGAAAATATTCATGGCTACTCGAGGCTCCACGGGAAGCTGTTCCAGAATGGCAGATCCGAGGACAAATCATCAGATGGCCACTAAACGTTGATAAATATCCTTCTGGCGAAATTTTATGAATTTTGAAATTCGTTAACTAAATATGTCCATGACCACTCAAGGCCAAGCGGGAATCTGTTAAGGAATAAATCATTAGATAGCCACAAAACGTTGAGGAATAGCCTGCTGGATAAATTTCCTGAATTTTGAAACCCGTATGCCAAGGTTTCCTTTTAATAATATTAATGGCCACTCGAGGCCCCTCGGAACCTGACAGGTCCGAAAACAAATCATCAGATGGCTACTAAATGTTGAAAAATAGCCACTCGAGGCACCACGGAAACCTGTTACAGAATGGCCGCTCCGGGGATAAACCGGCTTATGGCCCACAATGGAATAGACATAGTTTTTAAGATTTTTTTTCAATGATATTGACATTTATTCCCGGAAATTCAATTGATATTCCTAAATAGTGTCTCCGTGCCACACCACAGCCCCGGAAACCCGGAACACCGGCATCCAAATGATTCTAAATGGTCACGGTGCCAAAAGAATTAAAATCGGACTATAATTGCTAGAGTTCCAATCATTTTAATTTGGTGGATACCCGGGCAGCCTGTCGAAGCTTTGGTGATTTACAAAATGTTTTTATTCAAAAATTCGCCTTCCGTTTTTTACAAACATGTCAGTGAATTTGAACAGCTTCCTGTTCAAAAAATGAAATTCCGTAGTGTAAAACCTTAAAAGGTACCCGGGTACCCTGTCAAACACATAAGGGTTAAAGAAAGAAAAAAAAACAACTGAACCTTCAATCGTAAAGCTCAATCTGTGGCCATATCGCCACTGACAGGGAAATGTCTCCTGATTTTGACGGTAGAAACATCGCTACTAGCGATGACCATCATGATCTTCTGTTTACTAGAGAAGTGTTAAATGACGGTCAATTTCCATGACGGTATATTTATTCTTGGTGATACGATCGTATCACATAGCACTTTTACAAGATATAGAGAATGAGTGAGAAACGCTAGAGAAACATATCTCTCGGTTGTTATTTCATGTTGATGAGAAGTTTGAGAGAGTGAGATGCTCTTCTGTTGCTTCGAATGTCAATTGCAAGAATCTCATTTGTCTTTCTAACGCTGTCAGTACCGTTATGGAGCTCAGCACTGGTCATGGATATTTAGTATATTTTGTAGTGGTCATATGATTACTTGCCCTGTTTTAGAAAATTTGGCTGAAAGTAAAATTGGTTAGGATTACCGTTCTTCACTAAGTGCTCTGTGTCGTCTTGGTGTTTCTGCTTTTGAAGAGTTGACTTTAGGCAAAGCCCTCGTTGGCCTATGCACGATGTCTTATGTTATTGCTCGCGGTCATATGATAGGGAAGAAAACAGGAGAAAGAACGGAAAGCATTAGTTATTGGTAACATGCTATGCGCATGTGAGATTTTCATGGTGATATTCTCACAATGGCCGTTTAAAATGGTTCGACAGATGCATATGAGAGATCATTCCCGATGTGTTTCCACTGGTTTACTCCATTCCATCACGTTTATTTTTAGAAAACAAGAAACATTTTACTACGTGTTACATATAGGAATATCTGGACGATGATCCCCATCACATCTTCAAGTGATCATTGCAAGCAATTTATTTTGGTACAGGCGCTTTTGAACGTTGATGTGGCAGCCTACTCGTAAGCCTGGCCGTAACTGGTGATCTAGAATTAAAAAATGCAATACCAGCGCCGGCCGCATCCATGCAGGTCAAATAAGGATAGGGTAGGAGTATGTTGACGTGATACTCGCTTTGATGGAAGCCGAGAACACCTCTGTACTTCCACGAGGACTCACTGCGATGTTGGATATATGGGGTAGGGTTAGCAGCCTGGTTCGTTTTGGTAACCGGAACAGAGCTTAAAAATATCATATTCAATTCTCAAATTGCACCCTGACTGAGTTAAAATATTAGTCATCACGCACTGTTCTTAGCGAACTTGAAGTAAACACAAATTTGCCTTCATGAATCTCTTGTGCAAGATGAGTCAACTTGTTTTGTGTTGCTTTACTTTGATCATTCATTCGTTCCGGAAAGCAGTGAATGTACGTAAGTGCAAACAACTCATTCAATTTCAACGTTCTACCGTGAAGACGAAAGAACAGTCATTCATTTGGAGAATCATTGAAGTGAAAAAAACCAAAACTTCTCGAATCGATCCTGCAAATGCTTTTTCTCGAACAAATGCCCCACAAACTCTGTAGCGATTTCGGCCATTTAGCCTTTTGGCTTCCTTTGGCTTCAGCCATGTTCGGGAATACTTGAAATCCTGTGGCAGAAAAAATCACTCACGAACGCGAAAATGAATGACTGGTTACCAGAACATTCAGTCAAGCAACCAAAATCTCTTGAGGCTAGAATAGCCGTGTCCTTTGCTGTGGTGTGAATGAGTTGTGTGGAACACAAGGACAACGGAATGACTGAGCATAGCAAAATAGTTAACACGAATATATTGCATTACTGATAGAACGAAATGAGGGGAGCGAAAATTGTACCTACTGAATATTTTTTTTACTCATCGTTCACGACGGCTGTCATTTTTTTCGAGCTCTGAACCGGAATGCTGAATTTAGGTGGGGTTATCATTTTGATAACCATAAGAATTTAGACGTTGTTTCCGGTTTATTCTCCAGACATCCGCTTGACCGGAGATGTACAGTATAATTATTTAGAACTAGCGGAACCCGGTGCGTGCGCTGCTACGCTTGCAACTAAATGAAGGAAAATTTAATGTAACTGGCACTTTTATGGTTTTTTTTCGGAATGAGTTTTTTTTTTCTTGAATAAGCAGGGGTTGAAACTTCTATCAAAACATGCTTCTTATCCGAGAAATACCCGTTTTGTGTTTAAGTATCCTGGATAATTCTCATTTTTGGTAGAAATTTGTGTTTCATTTGTATGAAAGCCCTCCCTTCCAGAGGGGGTAGTTTCTTAAACCACCATACAATGATTGCCTTCAAAACCCCCCACATGTCAAATTTGGCTCCATGTGCTTGATTAGTTATCGAACCATCACACGGGGCTCTTCGATTATAATAAAAATTTGAGTTTCATTTGTTTGAACCCCCCGCCCTTTCAAAAAGGGGAGGGGTCTTGAACCAGCATAGAAACATTCTTGCCTTCAAAACCTCCCACATGCCAAATTTGATTCAATTTGATTCATTAGTTCTCGAGTTATGAAGAAATTTGTGTCTCATATGTATCAGAGCCCCCCTTCCTGCGAGAGTAGGGGTCTCAAACAATCACAAGAACCTTCCCCAGCCCCAAAAACCCCTTCATATAAATTTTCACGTTGGTCGGTTCAGAAATTTCCGAGTCTATAAGGGTCTGACAGGCAGACAGACAGACAGAAATTCATTTTTATGTATATAGAACTCTACCCTCCAAAAACCTCCACATGCCAAATTTGGTTCCATTTGCTTGATTTGTTCTCGAGTTATGCTGAAATTCGTGTTTTATTTGTATAAGCGACCCCTCTTTCAGTGAGCGGAGGGGTTTCAAACCACAATAGAAACATTTATTGCCTTCAAAAACCTCCACATGCCAAATTTGGTTCCATTAACTTAATAAGTTCTCAAGTTATTCAGAAATTTGTGTTTCATCTGCATATGAGCCCTTCTTTTAGAGAAGGGAGGGGCTCGAGGCATGTTAGAAATATTTCTTGCCTTCGAAAACCTCCACATACCAAATTTGGTTCCATTAACCTGATAAGTTCTCGAGTTATTCAGAAATTTGTGTTTCATTTGTATGGAAATCCCCCTCCCGCCCCCTTCCAGATGGCGGAGGAGTCTCAAACTTCCATAGAAACATTTATCTCCTCCAAAAACCTCCACATGGCAAATTGGGTTATGCATATGCTTGATTAGTTCTCGAGTTATGCACAAATTTGTGTTTCATTTGTATTATCCCATCTTACAGAGGGCGGAGGTGTCTCGATTTACCTTAGAAACAAAAACCTTAGAAGCCTTCAAAAACCTCTACCTGCCAAATTTGGCTCCATTTACTTGATAAGCTCTAGAGTTATGTAGAAGCTTATGTTTCATTTGTATGGGAGCACCGCCCCCAACCTAACAGAGAGAGAGGAGGGGTCTCGAACTATCGTAGAAACATTTATTGCCTTTAAAATCCTCGTATGCGAAATTTGGTTCCATTTGCTTTATTAGATCTAGAGTTATAGAAATTACAGTTTCATTTGTATGACAGCACCGCTTCTAGGAGAGGGGAGGGGTCTCACCACCATAAAAACATTTTTCAACAACATTCACAATCCCTCAAGTGATCATTGGAAGCAGCTTTAATCCGAGAGCTAGAAAGTGATAGCTTTACTGCTGATCCAGCAACCCATTTCAGAATGTCTGGAAAGTCACGCCCATTCCGAGGTTACTTTCACATACAATAAGCCCCGCATGTAAACATTACCGATACCATTTGGATAAGGGCTTCCAGATTGAGAAATGTTAAATTTCCAAACCAAGCCCGTATTTGGTATTATTTAAGGTTATTGTTATATAGTTATAGTCAGATACATGTCATCCATGGCCGCTTCCTTAATTACACTCGCTTGTTCATTCGTAAACATGAAATTATGTGGCAGCCTTTCACGCACCCATGCGCATAGATCATTGCACGGAATCTGTTAACCTCTCGTTTTTGACAGTTCAGGGAGTTCGTTTACAAGGTGTTAGAATTTGGACCGCTCAAACCAAATTTTTCGTTGGCTTTTTCTGGATTCTGTACGATTAGATTCAGGAAATGATGTAAAAATAAGCACTGGTGTCTGTTTTCCGACAAGTTTAATTCAATCGCAATAAATTCTGAGCACAAAATCTCTATCCGATCTTACCGAAGAAATTCTAAGTCCGCATAAACAAGCTCCCTGAACTGTCAAAACTGCATTGATGACGCCTTCGTGCAATGATCTATTGTCTTCGTTTGCTGCTTCTGCCAAGCAAATGGCCGTTTTCTACATGCATTGGTCTTCTTTTTTTTCACTCCATTCTGCCAATATCAAATCCCCGCTATGAGGCGACTCTATAACGAACTTCAAAACTGCAAATAATTATCGATTCACTCGCGACAAAGCGGGCAAACACTCAAACTTAATCATTTATGTCCGTATGGCACAATACTACCACTAATAAACAAAACTAAGCTGATGTAACTCTTCTTCCTGGTGCGGGGGCGAAGCACAAAAAAGCAAAAAAATGTGGAAATACTACCGACACTTACACATTTTGGGAGGGAATCGATTGTATTCACTACGTCTTTCACAAAGCACGCCTATATTTAATGATTTCACTGTTAGTTAGTTAATTATTTTTTGATTTTTGTTCGCGGAAACGACGCAGCAAAAACGAAACACGTAATTTTAGAAGCACGGCTTGGTGCAATCCAAAACGCCGTATTTTCAGTGGCAATGTGATAAATAAACAAAAATTGGTAAATAATGGAGGAAAACTTATCAAACTAAACTGGTACTAATAACTCGACGATTTTTCTTCTAATTTATAGTTACAAGTATTCCACTAAACAGCTCAAACCCTCTAGGATTCAAACTAAACTGATTTTTACCAGAAAGACAAAAAAAAGTAAATTGGTAGGGGGGTGAATAAACTTTTTTTGCATGCTAAAAACATCAAGTTATTTGATTTGAATACAGTTGAGTAATTGCGATGATTTATGCTGTCGAAGATGTGCTCCACCGTAGCTAACTGACTAATATCTGAACAAGATTTCATTTCTCATGATATTCAAATACCTACTGTCCATCAATGCTGGATCAACAATAGAAAAGGGCCCATCAACATTTGTAAACAAACACTCCTGAGCCCGTTTTCTCGCAAGCCGCTGGCTACCAAAGGTGGTAAACGTTCATTTTTTTGCAAACCAAAAACCTGCTGCAAAATTTGAGGCCCGAACACCACCAACAGTTTGTGTGTACAGTTCGAACGAACGCGGGGATAGAAGATAGAAAAATGATTTTTTTCCCTATTTCTGCCGACAGTTTCAAACAGTTTAGAAATGGTTTGTGACGGTTTTTGATAGCTTGATTAAAAACGCACTTATTTGGTTATTTTTGATTATAAGTTGTTAGTATCCATTCTTATGATTTGATTCCATATAATAAACATCATATGTATGCAGTAATAAGCCAACAATCAACGAAATTCTGAGTGACATAAATTAATATCGCGAAATTTTTTAAACCATCGGCTGGAGGCAGCAAAAATGTTTCGTCGCCTGGAGAAAACGGTACAGAAATGTCATATGAGATTTTTCCGTCGACGGTTCACTTTTGTGTGTGTTCAATTTGGCCGTAATGAAAAATGTCAAATATCAAAATGTAAATATCAAAATACAGTACATTTACCACCACTGCTGGCTACACGCGAACCTACAGAATCATCGTGTAGGGAAACTTTCACCTACAAGATGATGGTATTAGTTTGCGTGGGTATTACGCTCTGCGAGGAAATAGGCTCAGAAGTGTTTGTTTACAAATGCTGATAGGCCCTTTTCTATTGTTGCTCCAGAATGATTGGTTGTTGCTCGGCTAAAATAACAATTCATTCACAGAACCACCCCAGTTTACCAGCCATGGTCCGTTGCACATGTCTGCGTGCATGCAGCTCTGCTCTTCTGAATGCATTTCGCGGTTGTTCGCTCTTTCTGTGCTCAGACTTTTGTTTCGCTTGCTCCAGGTACTGTGCCTGAATCATCAGCCACCTTTTGATTAGCGGCATCGAGAGCTGGCCAAGCTGCTGTTGGTTGCTGTTGCCGACGAGTTTCTCATCAATTCTCCCTCTCTTGCACCGGGCGCGTGTGGCGTTCGGAAGAAGTTTTATAAAACCTCGCAATATAGCGTGACCGAGAAGAGTGCTAGCTTAAAATTGTGACTTGGCTCGTTCAACTTCCAGTCAGTTATCGACCGTACAACTGTAAACCGCACAGTGTGGGTTCCACACCGCTATCCACGCGAGGATAGGTAGTTCGCTGAGGACCTGCATCTAGGAGAAGTAATTGTCACCTTTAACGTTTCTCAGGTGTTTGAATTTTCCGAACCAGCTGGTTCATATTCAGTGTGCAATTTGTCGCTCTCTTATGGCAAAAAATCATATCAGCAAGCTTTCCCGAATATCTCCCGGTAACTTCCGGTTGCTGCCCAAGGGAAAGTGGTGTTTGTGAGTGGCTTGTATTCTTTTTTTTTGTGTTATCGGTGTTATTCAGTAGACAAGGTCAGACACCGGAGTCTAGGATTCAGTTGTGCAAATGAGCCTGAAGAATATCAGGTCTGGCGAGCGAATAATTTCTCCCAAGCCAAACAGGAAAAAGTGATCGCGTGTGATATAAGCTCTATCGAAGACGACTAGCTCTACGTGTGTCTATGTTGAAGAAGAAGAAATCACCACTATTTCTCTCTTTTTCTCTACCGACAAGCAGCAATGCCCTCTTCTCTTTGAAAATGCCCCTCTATAAGTTCGGCTAAACGTGAAATCGATTAATAAATTTATGTGTAATCCTTTCGTGGTTGCTTTCGTATGGCATAGACGCATAGTTATTCGAGACACGAAAACCTAATTGTTTCGAAACTTAGCGTTTGCATTAATTTGAAGTAATTTTCGGCTTCACGTTTAGGTAGGTGGTATCATGGGGCACGGTGCTGCCAGCAACAGAGTTGAAAATATCCCCAAAAACCGAGATTCGAGAGAAAATAGGAGAGATAGTGGTGTGTTGATTGTGGCACGAGCAGCCAATTTGTCTCTATCGAAGTGTTGTTAGTGCTCGATAACTTGCTGTGACTTGCCGGAGTGCTGAAAACTAGTTCAAACAGTTGGATAATCTGTGAAAGCGGAGTGTAACAAAAATATTTTTATTTCCACTCTTTTAAAGCACGGGGTTGTGATAAATTCAATAAGCGTGGATAAAATCCAAATTGCAAAGTGATATAAGAAGAAATAAAAATCCATCCGGGTTAAAATAGTTCGGAAGGCGTAGCAGTAAGTGTTACCAAAAATAGTCAACAACAGCACCGACGCAACAGTCAGCATCCAAACACACACCCTGAGACTCCGAGTATCACAATTACCAGCTCCAGCATCATCATCAGCAGCAACGGTAAAGATGAATATCGAGATCACACCAAACTATTCGTACATTTTCGACTTTCGAAAATGAATTCATCCATCAGGATACCCGGGTCTGGATGGTCAAAAACTGGACCTACGTGTTCTACTACTGTGGAATCTACATGGCGGTCATCTTTGGAGGCAACATTTTATGCAAAATAGACCGAGGTAAGTGGATGCGAACCTTATGTGAATTGATAAGACAGGATAGATTTACCAGCTGATTCACGAGTGTGGCGTCACACTCGAGCGAGCGATTGATGGCACAAGATTTACAACAGGTGTTGTGGTGACTAAAGCATGTATTTGAGAGTGTGCTTTTTTTATTCTGCGTGATTGGCCGCGCGCTATATCGCTCAACCGAGTTTGAGAAAGCGACAGCCGCAATCGATTATGAATTTCATTTATCAAAGACTGGTTTTCAAGACGAGCCACCTGGTTTCGTGGGGATGAGAATTTATAACCTTGGCTACGAGAAAAGGTTCGAAATGCCCTAGACTACCCTTACTGTTGTTGCATTCAGAAAATATGCATTGCTTTCCATGGAGACTGGCATGGACGCTTGTACTAGTTTCAGCTCGATAATACATACCATTTCGAGTCAAACCGAAGCCAGGCATGATTCACTTTCAGACAGGAATTCCCGTGAATTCATTAAATTCTCTCGTAGAAAAGACGACATATGTGTTTTGTGTTTGTTTCGGCTGTACTGAATGGAAATAACAAACACGGAATCGTTTGAAAGCCAGAAAATCCATAACATTCTTGAAGGCATAACAATTCAACTGAATTCAAGCCAATATACTTCAATCCTAGCACATTAGGATGATACCTGTGATACCTGTGTGGTGAATATGTTCTGTTCCAGGGACACAGTTCTAAGTCCAAGTCTAAGTCTAGCATAATGAATGCAGCTAATTCAATTTAAGTTGTTCACCTCTGCACAGAAGCAATTTGCAATTTAATTTTATGGAAAATTCTCGAAATAAAATATGCAATTTTAAATGTGTACTTCTCAGAAATCTTCACAAATTTGGAATTCACGAGTTATATCAATTCGCTCATTGCTGTCTCACCTCTGCACTAAACCACAGAGAACAGACATGCAAGTTAAATTCAAAAACTGTGTAAGAAATTTAACGGCCATTTCATAATCATAATGAACTGGCAATAGCGTGCGTGGCGCTGGCATCGCCACTCATTGACCAGCTGAAATCTCATTCATCAACTAAATTTTTTTGGCAGTTCAGTTCTTTCACCGCACGGTCAACAGAATCTTACCCATGTTCGATTAAAAATCATAGTGGCCACAGCTCGAGAGATGGCAATAGTGTTTTAACGTGTTTCAATTTGAATCCTTACACAAGTGTTTGTGAGAAATATATTCTAGTTTGGATGTCTGTTCTCTGTGACTAAACGTAGTTAATTTTTCTTTTTCTTTTGGCATTGCAAACTTATTACTTGTAGTCTTCTTCTTATTCAGCATTTCAAGCTTATTGCTTGCTCCCAATTTAGTGTTCTAAATGCACTTCCACAGTTGCCAGGTACCATTTTTGCATAAGTTTGATTGTGTGGCAAGTAGAATCATACCCTATGGCCAGGGAGTCGAGAAATTTTCGTTAACGAAAAATTCCTAGACCAGACTGGGAATCGAACAAAGTCACCGCCAGCATTGCGTTACTTTGTAGCTGAGCTTTTATCGACTGAGCTAAGGGAAGACCAACTAGTTCCTTGTCACAATAAGCTTATTGCGTGTTCTGAATTTAGTGCTCTAAATGCACTTCCGCAGTTGTTACTTCAGAGCTTTCGATGTTTTTTTTTTACCATGTTTGCATTAGTATGATTTTATGTCAAGTACAGTCATATCCTATAGCTTTGACTATAGGTCGAGAAATTTTCTTTTACGAAAAATCCTGTTCCAGACCAGAGATCGAACTTAGCCTCCTCCAACTTGGTGTTGCTTGTAGCTGCTCAATTACCGACTGAGCTAAAAAGGAGGACCCGTTTATCCTATAGTATCAATAATATCCTGGTATCCTATAATGAGCTCTGCTTGGGAGCTTTTAATGCAAATTAATGCAGTGTGCTGTTGATCTGAAAGTAAGACGATAAAATATCAAACCCGAAGAATTCCCTGGACCGGTTTCCAATCCAGAGCTGCAGAGTTCTTCAGGTATTATGCACTTTTGTCCATATCATACATTTCCTTCTCATCTCACTGACATGTTTATTACAATGCATTATTCATAAGCTGCCATACAACACTGGTTAGAGCTTATTTTTTTTCATATTCACTCTCGCTGTTTTGCAGAACCAAAAACCGAATCCGTTGAAGGAAACATGAAACTCCAGAACTATTATCATATATTTCGAAGGAATTGGAACTCGTTAAAAGTGAAATCAAGCAGCAGTTTTTTTTTAATTTAAATTTAAATTTTATTACTCGCCATAGTGGAAATTTAATAGTTAAAACCAACTTAGAACTAACGTTGAAAGTACTTCGATGTTCTTCTGGTAAAACAACCATGGATTCTATCAGGTGTAGTTTCAAAATACTACAGGGTGCCTGACGAACATTTGCAGTAAAAGACATGTTGTAAACAATTACACCAGTGTTATAATTTATTTACATTTGTTACATATGGATATTATTAATTGTTTCATTCAAAAATATTACCTTCCCTTTAAATACTGTAGTTAGACGCTTCGATTATATGTAATCACCGCTCTAAGTGACTTAATTGTGGTGTGAAGGTTCTGTTGGTATCCCGCCCACACAAAATAATCCAAAGGGTTAATATCGGGACTAGGGGGTCAAATTTCTATCTCCTCAAACTCCGAAACGTATCGGTAACAGTGTCTCTGTTTTCTTGGAGTTATTAATAGGTGCTCCGTTTTGTTCGAACACCGGTACACCTAACAATTTAAACTATCCAGTGCTGCCAAATATATCTGAATCATTTTTTTTTTTGTGAAATTTAATCGTTTCTCTTTGAGAAATTGTTCCGGAACGGAACCTAGTTTTGGTAGCAGCTATCTATTTTGTTATCGATGCTCAAACTGTAAACGTCTATTTCCATTAGTTAACAATTTGGAGTAACATTTAGGTTTATTTACAATAAAGTGGTTGCACTCCCACTATTATCTTCCTTTCCTCTTTTCTACTTTGAATGAGTTTATTGATTTGCAAAGATCTTCGCTTGCCTCCTGACCTAAGCTTAGTTCAACTTCCCCCTAGCTTTCGGTTTTTTGGACTATTCACCTAGTTTACTTACTACTGCTATTGAGAATCAACCAGCAATCGAAAATAAGCAAAAAGATGTCATCTACTTACAGTTTAGAGTTTACTAGGCTGTTTTGGATAAATGCTTCTCGATTAGGTACACAACGGTTCGCCTTGGAGGATTCTCCTCCAGAATATGGATAAATGCATGAACGATTTGGTTCATGCTACAACCGAAAAACCGGGATAGAAAATATAAAAAGAAAAAAAATCCCTATTTCTGTCGACAGTTTCAAACAGTTTAGAAATGGTTTGTGACGGTTTCTGATAGCTTGATTAAAAACGCACTGATTTGGATTTTCGATTATAAGTTGTTAGTATCCATTCTTATGATTTGATTCCATATAATAAACATCATATGTATGCAGTAATAAGCCAACAATCAACGAAATTCTGAGTGACATAAATTAATATCGCGAAATATCTTAAACCATCGGCTGGAGGTAGCAAAAATGTTCCGTCGCCTGGAGAAAACGGTACAGAAATGTCATATTAGATTTTTCTCACGACGGTTCACTTTTGTGTGTGTTCAATTTGGTCCTAATGAAAAATGTCAAATATCAAAATACTGTACGTTTACCACCACTGATTACTACACGCTAAGATCAGTTTACCCAAATTTGGGTAAAGAATACCCATAATCACGAAAAGTGCACATACCCATTTATGGGTACGTTACTACTTACCCATATTTGAGTATTTTTTTCCATACAAATTTACTCAAATATGGGTAAAGTCTACTTACTTATAAATGAGTATATGCACTTTTTTGCGATTATGGGTAAACTGAGCTTAGCGTGTAGTACTACTTGTTCACTTCTTACATTAGCTCTCTTTCCTTCTCTCCCTCATTTCGCTTAACGGATGCACTCTAGATTGTTTTCATGCAGTGTTACCAGATACCTCGTGGTGTTGCAACACCCCAGCCCGTAACATCCGGTATCTTTTGGTGTTTCGGATTTACAGAATCTCCAATACCGCTAAGTTTATTACACCACGTCTTTGAACTTTTCCGTCAGCTGTTCTGACGTCTACCTGTTGAACTCGTCCATCTGAACCTTTGGATACTGCCTCCACGATACCGCGTCTCCAGCATTTAAGGTTCTTTCCATCAACAACGAGCACCAAGGCATTCTCTTTTAGTGGATTCTGTTTGTCAAACCACTCCGATAGTTTGTTGGTCGTCGGCAAATACTCATTGATCCATCTTTCCCACATCCTCTTTTCAAGATACTGCGAACAATTATACATATTACGGAGTGCTTCAGCGATGTCCGTTGAGTCGCAATCCACCTTCCTATCGGTGCCAGTCACAATTCCTCTAAGGAAATGATTTGGAGTTAATGCTTCAATTTAAACCGAATCCTGAAGCAAGTATGTCAGCGGACGCATGTTAATCATGTCGGTCGCTCCTGCAAGTGTCGTCAACAGGATCTCATTTGCCTCCTTCGCCGATTGTACCATTCGTTCCCAGATTCCACCCATGTGTGGCGTTCCAGGTGGATTGAAGTTCCAAGCGGTAGTGGAACTAAACATGCTTTCAGCACACTGCTGGTTGATGCTCTCCATCCTAACCATCTCATCATTCGTTCCCTGAAACATGTAGCGTTGTCAGATAAGATATGACTTGGCTTCCCATACTTCGTATGGAAACGAGTGAAGGCCATCTGACAGGATTCTGTCAGAATCAGATAACTTCCCATGTACGCGAGGATGCTCTAGGAGTAGACAGTAATTTATTGCTAGAACGAAGAAATGAAAAGAAAGTATTGATAGTTATATAGAAAGTGCCGTTAGAATGAGTCAGGCAGTGAAATTTAAAGATGAAAGTTGAAAAACGAGCGTAAGGGCGCTTGAACGGTAGTATCCTACCTGCATCTAGGGTAGTTGGATAAAAGAATGTGTACTCGATCGCATACTACCGTTAAAATGACCTTCCACTCGTTTTCAACTTTCATCTTTCAATTTCACAGCCTGCCGTATTCTAACGGAATTATCTATACTTTCCCTACATTTCTTCGATCTGGCAATAAATACTGTCCACTCAACATGAGCCTCTCATGTTGATGAGAAAGTATCCGCTTCTGACAAATTTCATAATGGACAACTGTTTACAAATTACGCAATCACTAGGCAATCTGTAAAAAGAGCCATCACAGCCAATACACAAAATACACAAAAGCAATTTGTTATGGTGGTTGGTCTCACAGCCCGTAGACCTCAACTTCAAGGTTTCTTGAATGGTTTAGAACACTTGAAAATAAAGGTAGGCTATCCACACTGCGCCTATGGACCAAAATGAGACATTGACGCTTGTGCAGATACATCGGTAATCCAGTGTCTGTCTCGTCCGTTTGTAAAACTTGTTCATTGAATAGATAGTCAGTTGTTTCACAAAAGTTTTTGATTCCTTATAACAGCCGAAAAGCTCAATAATAAAGATATCTATCTCTACCTCTTATAATATGGGAAAACATCGTCTGTGTGGATCATTCTTCGACCTCTAATCGTGCTCTCTTGTAGATTGCAAGTATACATTTTTTGAAGATTGAACTCGCTGAACAGGTTGAACTAATGGTCAAGCAACACATTTGGCAAAGCCGTTTGTTATGCTGATTGATGTTAAAGGCCTTTGAAGCTGTAAGTCAAGGTGTTCTCAGATGAACATGTGTATATAAAACCAACATGACCTACCGAGAGCTTTTGGATTTTCTAGAATGCCTCAAAATGAAAATTGATCCAGCAAACTTTTACTTGCAGACCAAATGAGGCTATGTCGATTATTAACACGTCAGAAAAACACTATTTGTTACGGTGCTCAATCTAAAAGGCTGTAGACCTTAACGTCAAGGAGTTTTTGGATTATCTAGAATATTTTAAAATATGAGTAGACTACGCAACGTGTGTCTATGGATCAAAATGAGGCACTGGCGGTTGTGAATACATCTGTTACGGTGGTTGATTTAAAAAATCTCTAAACCTATTCTTCAGGAAGTTCTCAGATGATTTCTAATACTTGAAACAAACGCTAGAAAACCCAATATGTGTTCAAAGAACATTATGCTTTGACGCTTGTAAATACGTCGGAAAACCATTTTATCGCGGTGATTGATCTTAAGGTCCATGGACTCAAAAGTGTTCTTGGATAACCTAAAATGCTTAAAAATTAAGTTTGACTACCCAGCGTGTGTTCATAATCAAAACTAAATTCCTGAAACTTGTGAATATGTCAGAAAACTCATTCGTTACGCTGTTTACGCTCAAATAAACTTGTGATTTTATTTTATTCAGCGAGTTTCTGTAATCTGACGATGTTGTTTACAAACGACCAACAGTTAATTCCGTCAGTTGATTTACTCACTTACCTATGAATCTTGTCCATTCCTAGGGTTGCATAGGGCCAAGGTGAAAGACTTTCATCCTGGGCGGTTGCTCGCTATAGGCTTGACCTGGGCCCAGATCAGATTTCGATCGACTTCCTTTGTTTCCTCACTGAGGCTCCGACGCCACGAGCCCTTGGGGCTGCCTCTGCTGCGATGTCCTGCTCGGTTCCAATACAGCGCTTGTTTGCAGATTTCGTTTCCGCTCCTTCGTAGTGTGTGGAGGTCCCACCTCCACTTTCGTTCTCGAATTTCCACTGATATCGGTTTCTGTTGACATCGACGATGAAGCTCAGCATTTGAGATGCAATTGTGAGGCCACCAGACACGAATTACATACCGCAGGCATCGGTTGATGAAAACCTGCAGCTTTTTAGTATTCTCCGCTGATACGCACCACGTTTCGCTGGCGTATAACAGCACAGGTTGCACGTTTGAGTTGAAAATTCGAATTTTGGTGCGTTGACTTATCTGGTTTGACTTCCATATATTTCTTAAACTCGCAAAGCAGCCCTAGTCTTCTTGATTCGTGCACCTAAGTCGCTCTTGGTTCCAGCGTCTGAAGCCATCTGGCTGCCAAGATATTGGAAGCTATCGACTTTCTCCACTGCTTGCCCCGCTACCGTAAAATTGGAAGAATTGCCCGTGTTGACATTCAACGATTTAGTCTTGTTGACGTTGATGGTGAGACCCACCGCAGAGGAGTTTCGGCGTGGTCGTTGCGCTAACAAAGAAAATGTCATCAGCCAAATCGAAATCGTTGAGGTACTCCATAGTGACAAACTGCCATAGCAGCCAGATTGCACATCCAAGGTTCTGTACAAGATCAATAGCTTCTCCCATGATCTCGTCGTCTCGTTGGGTCCTCCACTTAGCTCAGTCGGTAGAGGCGCGGTCTGGTCTAGGAATTTTCGTTAAGGAAAAGCTTCTCGACTCCCTGGGCATAGCGTATGATTGTACTTCGCCACACAATCATACTAATGCAAAAATGGTAACTGGCATCGAAAGCTCTCAATTAATAACTGTGGAAGTGCATTTATAACACTAAGTTGTGAGCAAGCAATAAGCTAATTGTGAAAGCAATAAGCTTGAAATGCTAAAAGCAGAAGATGATCTCGTCGATTACGGTGAGGAACAGTAGCGGTGATAATATACATCCTTGCCTCACACCGGCGACTACCCGTATGGGGTCGGACAAGGCTCCATTATGTAGGACTCTGCATGTGAAAGCCTCGATTAGGTTGAAGATTTTATCAGACACTCCTTTGCGTCTCAGGGCGCCCCACAAATTTTCGTGGTTGAGTCTGTCGAAAGCATTTTCGTAGTCAATGAATACCAAATAGAGGGATTCTTGGAATTCATTGACCTGCTCCAGAATGATTCGGAGCGTGACAATATGGTACAACATCTTCCGGCATGGAATCCCGCCTGCTGTCGCCGGAGAGTCGCTTCGATCTTCTCCTGAATCCGGTTTAGGATAACTTTGCGTCAGTTGATAGCGCATCCAAAATTGAAGTTTGCTTGCAATCAGCAAATTCTATATCGACATGATACTTTTGGTCTCAAGTGAAAGATATAAAGATTGCACTCGGAAAAAAAAATGAAACACACGAAAAAGGTCGCCAAAAAATTATTTCAGTCGAACTATTTTCTCGATAGATTTTCCCATTCATAGTACCCGTCATGATGTACGGCAGGCTCATCTCTGCACAGCAAACAGAAGGCATGCAAAACCAAGAACATTTTGGCAAATTTATCCTCGCTTTGTCCTTCTTACCTCCTCAAGAAACGACCAACTGCAATGTGGCAACGTAAAACTCCTGCCCCGGCAATTTTTTTGTCGTCCATCAAGACGGACCTCAGCTTCCTCAACCACTCTCGGTATAACATCCTGGCACGGGTTTTGGCTACCTTTTTTTAGTTGTCATTCTGGGTTGATGCCTTCCTGATATTGTAAACGTGAAGGCCGGTACGTTATATTCTTGTCTTCGACAAACCAGATAGAAACTTTCGCCTTCTTCGCCACCTCGCAGATCGAAAGGTCTGGTCGACGCTTGATAAGATTCAACATCTTCCTTGCCTTCTCCGGATCAGCTGTCTTCGGTTCTGCCGCTGCCTGACCGCCGCTGGGCCGTCTGGGTCTCTTGGAATGAATAACTTCACCACCCGGGACACCGTCAAATGATGGAATCCCAGTTGTTTTTCGATCCATCGGTTTCCACGACGGCGCCCAGCACTTTTTTGCGGATCTGCTCTTGTTCCGATGTCATTTTGATAATCACTTGACAGATTGTGAAAGATTTTCTAATCTAATCTAATTTAATGACAGATTGTGAAAGATTTTCCGAATTATAAATTACACTTCAGACAGTTTTAACGACTGTTCCAGAAAATATCAGCACACCTTATGTTAACGGTCACTTTAAATATAATTAAATATTTCAACATGTTTTGGCTGCGTCCTTTTGTTTGCACATTTCTGAATGACATAGCATCAAAAAAGTGCTCAGTTTTGTGTTACCTATCAAAATGCGAGATCTTACTCCGGAAAAACGAAACAGTATCGTGCACAAATGGTGCACTGTGAGGGGACTCTCCTGAGAAAATTGGCCAAGGAAGAGGTGTAAACGTCGGAGCGGTACGATCTGCGATTCGAAAATATAGAGAACAGTGTACGTTGAAGATGCGCCGAAGAGTGGTCGGAAATCCAGTTCTGTTAGTCCGGATATCGATAAAAAGATCAGGGATGCCTACAAGCGAAAACCAGCAAATTCGGGATGTTGCGAAAAACTAGGGACCCCGTTGAGTAACGTCGAGTAACGTCGAGTAACCCAAAAATGCCGCGTCCGTGAAACCACGGGCCCGCAAACTCTACGATTCGTTATTGTGTAGAAATTCTGGGTGCATAATAATGGACGATGAAACGTATGTGAAACTAGATTACAAAACGCTTCCGGACCACAATTCTATACTGTAAGCAAAGACAAACATCCCCGAAACGCGAGAAGTGCAATTGCGCGCCGAAGGTTTTGTGTCTCGTTTTTCCGAGTACAGTCTTTAGTGTTGGCAATCCACAGTACTCAAATATTAAATTTGATAGGGAAAAACAACCAGAACCTTACGCCATATACTTCACTTGGTCGGAGTGATCTAATCAGTCTGGCATGGTCGACGATTCGAAAAGGTGCCAGTGAAGTGCATAAGCGTTGTTTGGAAAACTGCCACACTTGAAAGCTTCTGCCCGATACCTGCAGGCAGTCAAGTTCAAAGTCAAGACACCATCATCAAAAGTGATGACTGTACGGGAAACGCTCAAGCCGCAACAGCAACCACATTTTCCCAACGATTTACGATCGCTTTGTGCAAACTTCAGCAACTGGCGACTAGCGATGTATGTTTATGTTTACATCGCTTCCGGAAAGTTCCACCGAAGGGATTTTAATTACACGATGACACTTTTTACGACGCTGTTATATCAAGCTTAGTTCTCTGGTTTGCCGTTGTCTACCTACTGTTTCAAACCAGGTACAGCTTTATGAATTGGATGAACTTCTATGCTTATACAGTCCGGATTACCTGTATCCTTCAAAACAGATATACTAATATCGATGCTACATGTAGCTGATGTTTCGTTGATATTGAAACGTAAGATGTAAAAACCTCATTCGCTCACCATTGATATAATCTTTTCCGTCACTCTTTTACGATTCTGTTTTAGTCAGTCTTTTTATAAACTGGGATAAGCCGAATTTTCAAACAATAGCGCAAATGAGTATGCAGCTCATTAAACATGTTTCGGGGGCGATTACATTCAGTGTTCTTCCACCAACACCGAATGTCATGGCGAGAATTATGAACACGATTCCGTACACAAAAACAAATTACGTAGCACCGGGATAGCAACGCGGAAAAGCTTTTCTGATCGAGTGCTACTAGTTCTATGGATATGTCCGATAGTGATTCTCCGCGGGCATCCTCCTCGACCGAACGACTCTCAGATTATACAACGTCGAGAGGAAATGACCAATAATAATTCGCACATATGACTCGGACGTCGGTCGGTTGTCGTCATGGTCTACATTGCAATATTCGGAGCGCGTTTCGTTATCTCCTGACCCCTATCACATGCGAGTGTGGTTTAGGTTTATACCGGTTGAACGCAGAACGCCGTGATAGGTAATCCAGAAGTATTGCGATAATGTCGCTAAAATTTTCCATTCCGCAACTTCCCTCCAACTGAATCAGCTTGTTATCGGAACATAGGTTATCTATCAAGTGAGTCATTTTTTTTTTCACAGGCCCGTTTAACGGCATCATAGGTGTCTGTGTGCATTTGTTCGGCAATACTTAAACCGTGGCTTGATACGGTAGGTCTTTGTCACGCAACACCCAATTTATGTTCGAGGAATTTTGAGCACTTTGTTTCTGCGGAACATACATATTAGCAGCTAAGGTAGTGGCAATTTACATAATTGAATCGCTTTGCGCGAACTGGCAAGCGCTTGGAACGACGCAAATTCAAGCTGATGCCATAATGTTTCGGCTGAGTCCAGTGACGAGTGTCAACAGATGGGCGAATGAGTTGTACGATAGTTTCTTAAATCGAGCAAATGCCGATGAAGTGTAGTTGGATGGGTAAAAGATTGATGATAAGCTTTCACAGAAAAGGTAACTTAAAACCTTAAAACCGATTTGAACTGAGGCATTAAAATTATGAATCTTAAACGTGTGAAAATTGAGCTTAATATTCGCAAATCTTATTGCTCTTGAATGTGTGTAGCTTTTTAATTTGGTTCGTTATTTTTGGGCATGTTGATTATTTTTTATGTCATTTTGACTGTGTTCTCGATAATGAAAACGAACCGTGAACTAGTTCACATTGTTTAGTTCATGATTACGTGATTTAGTTCACGGTGTATTTTTGCTTGTTCTCGAATTCATGACAGCAGTTCACGGATTTTTTCCGTGTATATACAGCTTTTTTTTCGAAATTCCAAGAAATGGGTACCGTAGAGCGGGGTGACTTCGATCAACCGCCAAGTCCGATATTTATTCAATTTAAAATTATCCTTCTCCAAGTGCCTGAATTTTTTAAGCTTTGAACCATATATATTCAGCATTTATTAGGGTATATAAATGCATTTTGTTTTTAGCATTTCTCTATTTCCTTCGCTATAAAAAATATTTTTAAAAAATGCTCCTTATGGTACTTTTTACCAAGCCCAACAACAATCATATATTCAAGCAATAAAATGATTTTTAAAAAAATCGACAACCACATTTTCAGATTACTTAAACATTCGTCTCTCTAAGCTTATCGAAAAAATATTAATTTTGTATACATAAACAAATTAATGAATAAAAAAAATATTTTGATCGAAAATTAAGAGCAAACGAATAAACGCGACAACCTTCTCGAAGTGTTGCACTACCTTCCAATCTGTCAAAGGGTTTGTTTTGTTTTGTTCTGTGTTGGAGAAAAGGTGTGAAACATTTATTTCGACAATTTAATGGCATTGAGAAGTCCAAAATGCCGAGAAAGTACGTGAAAAAAGTTGGTGGAAGAGCTTATTTACAGTACAGTTCCGAATCGATGGATGCTGCGTTGGAGGCAGTACGAAAAAACGATATTCACTGCGTGAAGCTGCTCGGACCTACAGCATTCCTTACAGCACCCTTCATGATACACTCAATGGACGGCACCTGCAGACGGTTGGTGGTCAGACAATCTTAACCGATGCCCAGGAAGCGGATCTCCGGGAAACTATCAAAATTGTAGGTGAATGGGGATTCCCTTTGACTCCGGCCAGCGCAAAGCTACTGGTGAAAGGTTTTCTGGATAGTAACCAGATAAAAACGCGATTCCACAACAACAATCCCGGTAAGGACTGGTTCACATCTTTTATGGTGTTTTTTTTATTCATTTAAGCACTTCAAATGGACAAAATTGATTTTGATCAGTGAAGTCACCCCATTATTGAAAATTGGCCGCGGGAATTAAACAATTTTTTTAAAGTTCATCTGACATTATAATTTTTTTAAATATCTGTGTAGTGTTATACTACAGATACCACTACTGGTTTTGAAAATGTAAAACAAAATTTTAAAAATAATTATCATAGAAAATTTCAAGAAATTGTTCAAAAAGTGATCGAAGTCCCCCCGTTTTACGGTACCATTCGATCGATGGCCTCTGTTCTAGGTTGTCAGAATAATTCTTGAAATATATACTTGCGCACCATGTACTATGACCGTGTACCAAAAACCTGTACTACAATATTTCATTTAATTATTTGTTGGAATATGAAAGAGACTACCGAACCCGAAAGTTTCCGAGCTAATCCATCAAATCAAGCAAGCTCGGAAACATGACCGTTAAAGTTAATTTACTCAACCAATTCATTTTAATTACCTAGAATTTTCTTTCACTGTCAAGTAGTGGCGTTTCGTCCTTTAAAAAGTAATTCGTGGTTCAGAACACTTCGTTGTGTGAAATAGGTGGTGCATGCTAAAAATTCAACAGCGGGAGATAATTTCTCACCCGTGTTAGGCAGTATTGGGAGAGGGACAAATCGCTAGAACTAGAAAAAAGCAATAGGTAGTATAACCCAAGTAACAATTTCAGTTCTATTCCAGCCGTATAGCACTCCACCGGGCTTTGTTGATGAAACTACATTCAAAACTGTTTTGTCCACCAACACCTCCTCTATGCATTTCTAAAGCCGAAATGTGTACAAAGTGGCCCACGCTATAGACGGTTGTGAAAACAAATTAATAAAACCTTTCTAAGACCATAAAGATTTTGAAAATGTTCTAGTGAAAGACGTTCTGACCACTTGAGCACCATCATAAAACCTGTTGGCCGCCATCAAAACCAGCATAGGGCCGAATGTAACAGTACACGGTGTTCAATAAGTTCGAATACAAGTTTTCATCATTGCGTAGGTATGCGCCATGTACATATTCTGCATTGGTATTGGTGTAAGCTTTAGCTTCATTCATACGCTACCGAATGTGCGCGGTGTTGACATTCTGTTAGTTGTTGTTCGTTTGTTACGCGCGATGATAGAGTATCGGGACTTCGTAATTAAGCGTTTTTTGAACGGTGAGCGACCCGGCGATATATTCCGGCTGCTGAAATCGCATGGGGTCAAGCGGAACTTTGTCTACACGACCATCAGGCGATACCGGGAGACGTCCTCGACCAATGACCGTGCGAGATCCGGTCGGCCGCGTTCAGCGAGGACGCCACGGGTCATCAAGATCGTGAGGAGCGAATTCGGCGCAAAAAGAACCGCTCAATCCGGAAAACGGCTGCAGATCTCAACGTTTCCATTGGAACCGCTCACACCATACTCACCAAGGACCTTGGTTTCCAGGCCTTACAAAAAACGTAAGGTCCATGGCGTTTCGGAGGCTACCAGCAAAAAGCGGTTGGATCGAGCTAAGAGGATCCTCTCTCGGCACGCTGGTCAGGAGTTTGTTTTTCGGACGAGAAACTGTTCGTGCTGCAGCAGCCGCACAATGTGCAAAATGACCGGGTGTGGGCGCCATCGAGGGACAGCATTCCTGAATCCAATATAAACATCCCTCGGTTCCAAAGTGCCGCGTCGGTGATGGTTTGGGGGCAGTATGCAAACGTGGTAAGCTACCCTTGGTGTTTATTGAAAAAAACGTCAAAATCAACGCGGCGTACTACAAAACTGAGGTTTTGGAAAAGGTTATTGCCCCCAGTCTCCGAAGCCTCTACGGCGATGAGCACTACGTGTTCCAGCAGGACGGTGCACCAGCCCTTACGGTAAATGCGGTCCAAGACTGGTATCGAGACAATTTAACCGACTTTCTGGACAAAACATTGTAGCCTCCCAGCTCCCGGATATGAATTCTCTCGATTTTTTTGTTTTGTTTTATATGATATCGAAGCTGAACATATACAAGGTCAGCACTTTGGATCATTTCAAGACGGTAATTCTCAAAATCTGGGACGAAATGCCCATGCAGTCCGTGCGTGCCGCCTGCGACGCGTTCGAGAAACGTTTGAAGCTCGTTAAGGAGTACAAAGGGGGGGTTATTCCAAGAGAAATGTTGTAAACGTTCCTTGTAAACATAGCTTTCAATAACATAAATCCAAAAAATAAAAAAACATGTTTTCATTTTTTTAACAAATTTTGAAAGTGTATCCGAACTTATTGAACACCGTGTAAATAATATCTAAGAAAAAAGATCTAGTGTTGCGGTAAAATTTATTCGATAACAAAGTATCCAAAACAAACTGAGTTTTTTTTATAGCGTATCATGCTCCAAATCATGTGCGCATTGAATTTTATGGTGAATATTGGCCCGATAAGAGCTGAAAATTAATGCGCCTTGGAATTTATGCGAGTTAACAACAACAAAAACAAAATTGAAAGATATATATATATTTGTGTAGAATGTTGTTCCTATTTTGATTTTAGAATTCACTCTTCAGTTGTCAAAATGCCGTCCAAGCAAGAAGAGCAGCGTATCAAAATTTTGCTCGCGCATCGCGAAAATCCGAGCTACTCGCACGCAAAGTTGGCAAAACCGCTAAAAGTTGCCAAATCAACCGTTACAAATGTAATTAAGGTGTTTGGGGAACGTTTGTCGACAGCCAGGAAGTCTGGATCGGGGGGAATCGAAAACCGGAAGCCGCTGAGACGACAAAGAGAGTTGCCGGTAGTTTCAAGCGAAACCCTAACCTATCTCTCCGAGATGCCGCAAATAAGCTGGGTGTATCGTCTACAACCGTGCATCGAGCCAAAGAACGAGCCGGGCTATCGACTTACAAGAAGGTAGTGACTCCAAATCGCGATGATAAACAAAATACGACGGCCAAAGCGCGATCCCGGTGTACACGACGATGCTGACGAAGTTTGACTGCGTGGTAATGGACGACGAAACCTACGTCAAAGCCGACTTCAAGCAGCTTCCGGGACAGGAGTTTTATACGGCAAAAGGAAGGGGAAAGGTAGCAGATATTTTCAAGCACACGAAACTGTCAAAGTTCGCAAAGAAATATCTGGTTTGGCAAGCCATCTGTACCTGTGGCTTGAAAGGCAGCATTTTCATAGCTTCCGGGACTGTCAACCAAGAAATTTACGTGAAAAAGTGTTTGAATAAACGTCTGCTGCCTTTCCTGAAGAAACAAGGTTGTTCCGTACTGTTGTGGCCGGATTTGGCATCTTGCCATTACGGTAAAAAGGCCATGGAGTGGTACGCCGCCAACAACGTGCAGGTGGTTCCCAAGGACAAGAACCCTCCCAACACGCCAGAGCTCCGCCCAATTGAGAAATACTGGGCTATTGTCAAGCGGAACCTAAAGAAGACCAAAAAAACTGCTAAGGACGAGCAGCAGTTCAAGGCAAACTGGCTTTCTGCGGCGAAGAAGGTGGACAAGGTGGCTGTACAAAATCTGATGGCAGGGGTCAAGCGTAAGGCCCGGCAATTCGGATTTGGAAAAGCGGAAGCCTAACTGAATATTTTTCCTGAATTTTATACTAATTGAACTTGAAAAAGAAATTTAATTTGATATTTTAAATAAACGATTTCACCGATTTACACGCGTTTTCCCTTGACCAAATTTTGACCGTATCACCCTTTATTTAAATATGGCGATTGGAAAAAATCACAGTTTTGCCAAAAAGCCAATTTATCTTAGCAATGGCTACCATAAAACTATCTAGTCATTTGGTAGCTTTCCTCAATGCCAATTAGCCGTTTAATGCATTTACTGGAGGCAAAATAGTTTTAAAATGCTTCTTCAACTGACCATAATAAGATAATATGAATGAGTCCTAAAACAGCATTTTATGAGTTTATAAAGCCAAAATAAAACCTTTGATAGGAGTAAAAGGAACTTTAGAAGTCAAGGTTTTAAGATTGCTGTAAAGAAGCTGTGTAGGTTCTTATAAACCTGACTAAAATTTGAAACTTGTCGGCACCTCTTGCTGCCATAATAAAACCGAATTGATTTCTAGTGGCTTCCATAAAACTTGAATAAAACTTAATCAAGCTGGATGGTTTTGGCAATGTTACTTGGGTAAGAGCCCGATCGGTGCATAACCTTTTGCCAGTCAAGGGGATTTTCCCCTTGCCTACCTTGCATGGGGTAGTATGAAAAAGGGATATGTGCCTGATCGGATACTACCGTTCAAATGCCCTCCGCTCGTTTTCAATCTTGTATCTTTCAATTTCAAAGCCTGCCGTTGCCCTATACGGAACTATCAATACACTTTCTCTTCATGTCTATTCGTTCTAGCATTAAATTACCGTCCACTCCTAGCGCTTCGCATGGAGATGAGAAATTATCTGCTTCTGCAAACTTCATCAAAGATCGTTACTTCCGCGCATGGGAGAATACAAAAAATAATAACAATCAAAGTGCATACAAACCAGTTTCGTTCCAGAAAACAACGAATGGACTCGTTAGTGCAATCTTCGATTTCGTAATATAAACTAAAATTAATTTTCAGTGTACATAGGAGAGAAACTATTCCCAGCTGGTGTAACGAATTAAAGCCTGCCCATGTTAAACGAAACCGATTGTATTTCACAATAGTAGAGTTATATCTACATCAGAAACAGTTGATTAAGATATAAATCCTTCTTTCTGTAAAATTCTCGAACTTTCTGTGGTACACCCGCCATCAGGTTCCGTACGGTATCCTCAGATACGCCCGCCGTGACGATTCTCCATCTTCTCTTGAAATCATTGGTACCGTTTGATTTCTTCTTTGTTTCTAAGAGTTTCCGCTTAACTAGAGCCCAGTAATTCTCTATTGGGAGAAGTTCTGGACAGTTTGGTGGATTGGTTATTTTTGGCACGTATTTGACCTCTTGTACCTTATAACATTCCAGGACGGATTTTGCACAGTCACAAGAGGCCAAATCAAGCCAAAACAGAGCTGGAGAATCGTGGCTTCTGATCAACGGTAGCAACCGTTTGACATTCTTTCTTGTGCACTTCCTTATTGATACTGACGGTAGAGACGAAAATTTAGATTTTCGACCACATCTACATATGGCGTGTCAAATCAAATATTTCTTTGTCCGGAAATGCTCGGCAACGGCGTTGAATTGCTGTATAAAAAGCCTGACCCGAAAGCTGTTTAAAGTCTTCGAGTACGTATGTTTCGTCGTCCACTATGGTTTTGGTGTAAAGTTCCTCAGAACGACTTTTTGCTGTGAAATGTTGCTTGTCATCACGGTTGGGCAACTTTGTACGCCTTCAGTCCTTGTCTCTGCTCGACTTTTTGTACGTATGATTTTGATTTCCCAACTTTGCGAGCCATATTTTGTACAGAAAGATTGGGATTTTTTTCAATAATGGCTACCAACTTTTTGTCCATTTGTCGGGAGCATACTTTTCGGTTTGTTCCACTTCCGATCCATCGGTAGTTTTAGTTTCTTGGCAAGAGCGCGTACTGATATTTCCAACGTGGCTGGGTAGCTCAGTGGTTACCCGTTCTGCTTACTGAGCAGATGGTCGGGAGTTCAATCCCAGGCCTGTCTTCTTGCTTGCTATTTGTCACTTGTCTCTTTCTATCACCACTAGATTTAAAATAAAAAAGCGGTCTGCTGCTGCGGTTTCATTGATGGCATCACTTACCATAGTGAATCCATGATCTATAAATAACCTGCCTCACTAACTAACACAAATCTATCCTTCCCTTGACAATTGTGAAGACGCAGAGGTAAACACGCAGAGGTGACCAACGATTGTCAAAACTGATCATCCTTCCCCCCTCCTCAACGACTGTGAGGACGTGGACCGGCGCCGGAATGATCTATAAATAGAATGAACTAGTGAACTTGTGCATTGAAGATGTAAAGCTACTCTCATGCTCCATCTATGTGGTTCTCTGTGCAATTACACTAGTTCTGATCGGTAACGAAGTAGCCACTACGAAACGCACGGTCTTTTTTAATAATAAAATAATAAAAATAGATCAGTCGAACTCTTGAGCCAATTTGATTGAGCACGCTCAGTATTTGAACTGAATGCCTTTAGAATCTAAAGAAGAATTTATTTGAATTTCTGAACAGGATTAGTACATAATCCCTGACAGTTTTTTTTTTCATTCGAAGTACTGAATAGATTTGCTATGAATTTTAAGCACTATCCACTCGAAATCCTAAGGAGAGTTCCCTCAAAATGTTAAGAAAAAACCGCCTAAAATCTACTGAGAAACTTCGGTGGATTCCTAACCTGTACTCGCTTAGAATCATAATCAAAGCTTGTTTATAATACTGAACAGAATTTTCAGAGAATCATGAACAGGTTTTCCTACACTACCTAAACAGTATTTGTTCGTTTAGGGGAGGGTTGACTTCCCTTTTAACAAAACAACAACAACAGTATTTGTACAGAATTCGGGGTTGATTTTGCTCAGAATCCTGAGCGTAATTTGATCTCAAAAATATTCTTTCAGAATCTTCAGAAGAATTGCAAGCAAATCTCAAATCTCAAGCGAATCGCTCAATATTCGCTTACATGTTGGATATCATGAGAAGGATTCGCTTAGAATACAGGGCAAGAATCGTTCAGAATTCTGAAAAGGATTTCCTCAAAAAACTGAGCAATATTTGCTCATGAAGTCTATACAGGTTTCGCGCGGGATGAGATAATAAAATAATAAGATCTATAAGATTCGTTCGAAATCACAAGCAGGACTTGTTTGGAATTGTATAGCAATCGGCCAGAATCATAACCAAAATTTACTCATATTACTTTGCAATTTTTTTTTTTCTAAAAATCATGGGCAGCTTTTGCTCGAAATTTTGAAAGTTCGGAATCCAAAAAGTTTTTGTACTTAGCTTCAGTGCTCCGGATTGCCTCAGTTTCCTTATCAAGTCCTTTAGTGAACGCTGATATGTCAGTAATTATAGACACGATTTGTTAAAATCAATGGCACAACAGTTGTACTAACCTACACGCAAGCTCGGTCAATAACACGAAAGAACAGAAGTCGACAGATTCTCTGAGCACAAGCATTGCCTGTGATGTACACAAATTTAAAATTTCTATGGAAAACATATGCATGTATTGGACCGACTAGTTCCACATTGGTTGAAGTGTCAACGTCTATTTGCTTAATCGAAGAAGCGCTACAAAAGAAAGAGAACACATTTGTATCAGCGAGAGTTAACATTTGGCAAAGTTGCGCATGAGCCGACGCATAGCTCCTTATTACAAAAGTTAAAATTTGGAATTTTGCAACCACATTTTGTTTCGAGCAGCAAAAAACAAAATCGTTTTCATTATTGAATGATTTTGTCTTTAAAGTGAAGATTCAAGAAATCCTTAGCGTGGAATATCAGAGAGCATAAATGTCATCTCTTTCTCACATAACAAATTACTACTTTCTGTTCTTTATAACGTACCTACCAAAGAGTAACAAATTCATGTTGTATGAGTGCTGCTGACATTTATCGATAGAAATAGTATTTCGGGAGAAATCACTGATACAGTGATTGTTGGTGATACACCCTCCAACAATCGAAAACTGTCCAGGCCACGTCATTGCAATTGATGAGTTCAACTCTTACCTAAGAGAAACACCAGGTCATTTTATACTAAATTTAAAATGGTATTTTGCATCAAACAAACAAACAGTTTTATCACTGATATTTGAACACTTTAGTAATTAATAACTAATCTGTAAGTACTTTAGTAGTCAGAATAAAATAGAGCACAGTCTACCAAAAAACTCACAAGTCGCCACTGATATAAAAAAAGCCCAAACTTGTCCACGAATGATTAGGTTCGTTCCAGTCTAAATTGTCATTCGTTTCGGACAAGATGAGTATCGATTACCGTGCTGGCCGCGGTAGATGTTATCTAATAGACAGGCCGAGGAACACGTGTTTGTCTTGTTGAAGATTTGTTCAGCATGACACAAGATCTATTCGTTGCGCGCCATCGGGGGCGAAAAGGAACAGCGAACCGCTTTGACGCAACTTAACCTCAACTAATACCCACCACATTCGCAGCGATTTCGTTGTGGTTAGTTGAACAGTGGGTCTTTTTTGGGAACCTGGTTGAGCGATACAAAATCTATTTCAGTCATCCATAATGAAGCAAATCGGGTAAGCGTTACGATAATGAATAATTGGGTACCCCTGGATCAGCATTTGATAGAGTGGGTAGGTGAAGAGCACCAATAATGACCCATGACCACATCAAATTATCACGAAACTGTATCAATCAACGACAGTCGTGCAAATAACTTCTGCACTGGACGAATGTGCTCGCGTGTAAGTCACGGTAATGATGTTTCTACTCAAATTATAGTCGTTAAAGTGAACCCACGTTGGTTGACTCCTTGCCGTTGCCGTTGTCAATATTCATGGCGCCAGGTGGTTGTGACATGGGCATTGTTTGCGTGACCTATCCCCATTGGTGGATTCTCTTCAGTCGATATTGATCCACATTTCCGGTTGTGCCTAATGAACACAGAACCGGCAGAAAATGTCTAATGGGAGATTCTTTTGCGTGCTATAGATAGGTAGAACATTTCTCCAATTAGTTGCTAATAGTTGTGACGATGAAAGTTGAAACATAAAGAACTTATTTGATTTGACAATTCCTTTATTTGAAACGGGTTTTAAAGGTGCCAAGAACTACTCAAAAAAAAAATTGCGCTTCCAATGTACATTTTTCTTGAAAAATGTTCAAATCTGCATTATTTTGTATATTTTGTTATCATTCCATATTTAGTGAAATTTTAAAATAGTGGTGGGCTTCCCTTCTTTCTTCCAAACGCAAGTGGCGCCCAATGTTTCAGAATTAAGCTTCCACCTAATTACAAATTCACCAAAAATATACTGATAAAAATATTTAATAACAATACATTTTGAAAAACTTGTTGATTTTTGCCGTAATGTCTTCCACACTCCAACAAATGATAAAGCAGAGACCGAAGTTTTCGCCTACTTGAGAAGAGAAACGTCCTTTTTCACCCGCTTGGAGAAACAGATGAGAATGTGAGAAGCGATAGACTATTATACGCTCACAGCAGTTTTCGCGAGAAAAGCAACGGCGCTTTATAATTTTCGGAAAGCATGAGTAACTGATAAATCGTTTCTTTTTCAGTAAATCCTAGATGCCGATAGTTATTTTTCACTTACTTTTTGACACCTGAAAATGCACCTGTCTTCATGCTTGTTTTATTATGACAATAGAATTCGATAAAAACCCAAGTTTCTTCATGTTGTGACTCCTAGTTTTTTACTCCTCGTATACAAGCTAAGTAGCATGTTTTCAGTGAAAAATGTGACATGAGAAAATATTTTCTTTGAATTTTGGAGAGAGATATTTTCGCATATGCAAGAGAGAGGATAATGAATTATCGGCGAAAACGGAGAGATGAAAATGTGAACGTTTCGCTACTCATCGACAACCTGCTTGAGAGAGAACAAGGTTTTCACCCAGCTGAGTGAGAATTTCGATCTCTGTGATAAAGCGATACTGGAAGGTATTGACTAAAAGCCTAATATGTTTCAAAGTCAGTGGTAACTCAGAAATGTGACAGGAAAAGGGGGTTTCTCTCGAAAAACCCAAAGAAATATTGGAACTGACACTTTCGTAGCTGAAATAACATCCACAAATATTTGACCTAACACTTCCGAGTGATTAGGGAGGACTTTAAAAATTTCATCGAATTCGTATGAATTGGTGAGTCCATTCCAGTTTTTCTGAAAATATGTTCAAGTTTATTTCGATTACTTATATCCGTTGACAATTTTTGACTTTAATGGAATGAAGTATTACAATAACGCGAACGTATATCAGCTTCCACTTGTTTGAATTAGTAGCTTTGGGATCCAGTGAAAACCCTAGTGAAACCTTTTCTTGCTTAGCAGAGAAACTCAGAGAAACGTAGAAAAAGATGTTCCTCTGCTTTCTATTTATTCATGACATTGACTGTAAAATTGTTCAAATTTGTGTTATACATCAAGGATGATTATTAATACCTTCACGGTTCCTGTTCTGTCCACACTTAAAGCCTTAAAGTTTTATAGAGCAATATAATAATAGTCTTCTGAAACAAAACATTCTATCTGTTCCATGCACATGTTGAACACGTGAACGGTAGTCCAGTGTGCAAATCTCTGATTTTATACTAGATATTGATCTAAAAATTATATCAATATGCGTGGACCCCTGAATAGCACATTACAATTTTCAACAAATATCGAGATTTGCATCGCCGGAAAAGTGAGTTGGAATCGTAAGAAAGACACAAAAAAATGCAAAACTTACACAGCGTTTATCTTAAAATTTGTTGATAGACGCTCGTTCCTCTACGAATGTATTTCATTTCAAGTGTCAATAAGATTGATGAAGTAGCTAACAAGCCTAGCCTGTGGGGTGACCCCGGAGTAGTGGTTCACTTCCATACCTCTCACGCCAAAGTCATCAGTACAAAGCTTACCCCCGCTCCGGGCAAGTTACAAAAAATACTCAAAAGGTTTTAAGTGACTATGGCGAAGGATGAACCAGCCCGAGGCTAAAAATCTCGATAATAATGAAACGAACAAAAATTCCAGGCTGTTTGTAATATAATTTTATTATATTTTGAATAAAGTTTTGTTTGAAAGGCTGTATTACTTCAATGCTTCATAGTAGCAGTACAAGTCAACGTATTCAAACGACATTTAATACGTTGAACCGAAGTTATGATTGATACACGGAAACAAATCCGTTTCTGTTTTCATGAATAAAAAATCATGAAACAAACTCTCATCTTATTATATGAATGCAAGACTCTTATTCACAGTTTAATTAAAGAAATGACAGCTGTCCGCATCCACACTAGGTTCGAATCCTAACGGAAGTTTTTTTTTTTTATGTTCAGAATCGATAAAGTAGATTTGCCAGGTTCATGAATAAAGAATCTGAAATACAGCTCATGGTTTTGACACGATTTATTCATGATTTCATTGCGGTGGACAAATAGCTCATGATATCATGAATATTGTTCATGGTGTATATTCATAACACGAAAACACAACATATTTATGAAGTCATGAGCTGTTTTTCTCGTTTAAAAGAACACATTATTTCCCGTGTACTGGTGCATATACACATAGAAATAACGACACGTAACACAAATTTGATTTACGTCAAGGAACGTAAACTAAGATTTCATGTAAAATTAAGTATCCCGAAACAGAAACAGACGCAACTCGACAAAAAGTGGATTTGTATTTGATCGAATTGATTTTCTCGTCTCTTGTAACTGATTCTTATGACTTAAAACCGGCACCGAAATGTACATGACTTTTTGGTAGTGTATTGAATATGGGTCCTTCTTTAGCTGTGTGGGTAAAGGTGCAGCTACATGGCACCACCGCGCTAAAAATGGCTTGGTTAGATTCCCGGTCTGATCTAGGAATTTTTCGAAACAGAAAAAAAATCTCGAACTACTGGGTCAAATTTGAAGTGCTCTAACTTCATGAAATATTATCCGATTTAATTTCCTCAAAAAGTATTCGACTGTAAAACTAATGCAGTTTTATATCTTGGTAATTTCTTGGACGTCATTCAAACCCCCTACAGCTCCATCCCCAGGCGGATTGAAGCCGCCCTGGAACTGGATGGAGGACCATCTCGCTACTTATAAAACGCACTCTTCCCTATACTCAATCAAATTATTACTTGTTTATCCGAGCCAAAGCTAAATCAATTGATCCTCAGAGGTACCAGGAATCAGGATCAGGCTAGCCAGTTAATTTTATAGTGCATATGTTGTGGTAAAATTGAAATTGATCCTTACTACAGGTTCCCACAAAAATGTTCCGGGAGTGGCCAATGGCTTTCTAAAGTCTATCAAAATCAGATTTACGAAAAATTATGAAGATAGAGCAGCCGCACGGCATGTTGTGGAGTAAAATCGCAAATGGCCTCTACTACAGGTTCCCCCGGGGACGTTCCGATGGTTCCGAGAGTGGCCAATGTATCCAATGGCCTTCTAAAGTTTATCAATATTATATTTATGAAAAATTACGAAGATAGAGTTGCCGCACGGCATGTTTTTAGTAAAATCACAAATGGCCTCTACTACAGGTTCCCCTGGGGACGTTCCGTTGGTTCCGAGAGTGGCCAATGTATCCAATGGCCTTCTGAAGTTTATCATATCATATTTAGAAGATAGAGTTGCCGCACGGCATGTTTTGAGATAAATGCCTAACTGGTTCCTACTACAGGTTCCCCCGGTGACATTCCGGTGGTTCCGGAAGAAGCCAGTATGGATCTACTTCAAGTTTATAATAAGGTTTGTAATGAAAAACCAAAAAGAAAGAGCTGTCACATGGTATGTGTTGAGTAAAATAAAGAGTTAACCGCATCTAGGATTAAGAACCTGTTTCACGGTAATGGCTATATCTGGGTCAATTAAAGGCCGATTCTTGTAATCGATGTTTCATTCGCTTGGTAAATATTTTGTTTTTTCGTGTGTTTACTAGAAAAAATTGTTTGGTAACGGCATCTTGTACAAATTCTCATCACAAATTCAACATCCCCTGTATAAACTTAGATAACAAGATAAATTTACATGAGACGTAGTTTCAGTTTGATTTACAGTGATTTCATGTAAAATTAAGTGTCCAGTACCGGAAACAGACGCAACTCGACAAAATGTGTGTCTGATTGAATTTATTTTCTCGTTTATACTGTCTGGTTCTTATGTTCTAAACTCCGCTCACATGTGTCAGGCACAGGGCACCGAAGTTTACATGACTTTTGGGTAATGTGTAAAGACTGGACTCGGAAAAAATGAGACACACAAACATGATCACCAAAAATTCATTTTAAATCGGATACTTCTCAAATTTTCAGGGATTAAATAACTATATATCAGCTATGTTTTGGCTTTTTAATTTATTTATTGAATTTTCACCCCCAAACTGAATGCTCGTACATATCTCTTAACACTGCTCATGAGATCTTGGGCGAGGTTTGGTCCATCTTCCTTACACAATTTGTCCCAGTTTTTCTTCAAAGCTTCATCGGTTTTGAATGTTTTTCCGCTTTTCTTAAACTTCTTCTTCATTATTGCCCAAAACTTTTTGATCGGACAAAGTTCTGGTGTATTTGGCGGGTTCGCCTCCTTCGGGACCACATTAACGCCCTTCGCTTCGTACCAATCCATTACAGGCTTGGCGTAATGGCACGAAACGAGATCCGGCCAGAACAGCGTGGGACCACGGTGAGAGCGGAGGAAGGGCAGCAAGCGCTTCTGCAAGCATTCCTCTCGATAAATCTGCCCGTTTATGGTGCCGGTTGTAACGAACGGCTTGCTGTACCGTCCGCACTCGCAAATCGCCTGCCTTAACAGGTACTTCTTCCCGAATTTGTCCATCTTTCTCTTCCGGAACTTTTCCGGAACCTCCATGCCGCACGTACCGATAAAATACTCGAGGCCGGGGATTTGTTTGGTGTCCGCCTTGATAGATGTCTCGTCGTCCATGACGAGACAGCCTGGCTTGACCAGCCACTCACAGTACAGCTTCCGTGCACGCAGTTTGGCCACCGTGTTTTGCTTGTCAGTCTGGTTTGGCGCCTTCCTGACCTTAAAAACACGTAGTCCAGCCCGCTTCATGGTCTGCTGGACGAACCACTTCGACGAATTGACCTTTTTGGCCACGTCTCGGATGGAAAGGTTCGGGTTATTGTTAAAGTACTGCTTTATCTTCCTCGCCTTCTCTGGGTATTCCGTTTTCGGTTTTCGGCTTTCGGTTTCTGGTTTCGATGGTCTTCGTCTCCTGGAACATCTTCACAACGCGGGACACGGTGGAATGGTGGATTCCAAGCCTTTTGCCGATCCATCTGTGCGACTGACCAGGATTATCGATCACCGCGCCCAAGATTTGCTGGGGTAGCTCTTTTTGTGTCGAAGGCATCTTGAAAACTACTTGACAGATTGCGATTTTGCACACATGAACATAACACTCTAAACTAGTATTACCCAAAATTTCATTAATTTTTACCCTCGCGATAAAAAGTTACACCCAAAACAAAGTGGCGCATTTTTTCCGAGTCCAATCTTTATAATTGTTCTTGCCACGCAATCATACTAATGCAAACGAAAGCTCTCAATTAATAACTGTGGAAGTTTATTTGTAACACTAAGTTAATAGGGTCCTCTCTTAGCTCAGTCGGTAAAGGCGCAGCTACAAAGCAACACCATGCTGGAGGTGGCTGGGTTCGATTCACGGTCTGGTCTAGGAATTTTCCGTTAAGAAAAATTTCTCGACTCCTTGGGCATAGCGTATGATTATACTTGCCACACAATCATATTCATACAAAAATGGTACCTGGCATCGAAAGCTCTCAATTAATAACTGTGGAAGTGCATCTAGAACACTAAGTTGAGAGCAAGCAATAAGCTAATTGTGAAAGCAATAAGCTTGAAATGCTAAAAGAAAGAAAAGAAGTTAATAGCAAGCAAAAGGTTTCTGAGCAAGAAGAATTATAGAATATATGTGTACCTGTCCAACACGTCCTAAACACTGAAAAAATAACACCCTTTTTCCCCACAGCCTCCACCTGACAAATTACCCATTTGCTTTGAATAACTTCTAATCCCGTCAATCACATCCGGTAGCGATGTTTCTCAAAAGAAGCTCGAAGAGAACGCTGATGACGTTGACGGTGACGAGCAATGAAACTTCGTCTGGAATAGTGTTAGCAAATATTGGCCTAGAATGTTTACCTTGTGATTTGCCTCATACCCAACAAAGATGCTTGGTTTTTAAAAGCGTTAAAAAAAGCGGCCATGATAGTGCAATATTTTTCTCTCACACACATTACACATTTTCAGCGAATGGAAGCATTTTGCAAAATTCAAACTGAAATCCAAAATCGAGTAGGAAAACCATATTGCTTAGAAATCCAATTACGATAATTGAAACGTGGGGCTAAACCGTTTCGATCGAACAAACTCGAAATAAGCAGTTCAAGAACGATTGAATTACTTAATAGCGCATCTCGCTTGTCTATAGGCGTCGTTCGTGACGTTGCCGACATGAAAAATTGATCCGTGTTTTGAATAGACAGAGAAAAGCACCTCTTCAGTTAAACCGCCCACGAGCCACTGTATAGAATAGGCCATACACACATAATCATAGAGGAATGTTATTGGAAGCAGAAAATGGTTTAATTTGATAATGTTTCTAATTTCATCAAAATGAAGCAATCAAGAGAAGCAACACGAGAGACACGTATGGATAGATGTGAGCAAATGCCGGGTTTTCTGTTGTTAGCCTCGGCACCAACATCAACAAACCGTCAGCTCGATCCGACGGGGGTGGAAACAATTAAAGTGCCATTCGGTGTCCACCCGGTCGGTCGCTGATGTTACCGTGCGATAGAGGAAAGAACTATTTCGACATAAGTGTCAGTTTCCGTCACATCAAGCCAAATAGTTTGAATTCTCTGACGTTTGCGAATCATTGACATTGATGGAACCCAGAAGTCCATTAAAACGCATAACCTATAGATAAAGAAGTCGATTTTGATTGTTGCTTTCTATGTATATTTTTAAATTTGGGAAAGGGAAGTGTTGGGCCTAATAAGCAGCATCAAATAAAATCTTTACCCTATATATTTTAATTAAAACGGTTAGATGTGGCGACACAGTGGCAGAATCTGTTGCTGTTTTCATTAAATGTATTTTGAAAGCTAGGCTCACGCTGAGCGGTGTTATTAGATTAGGTAGAATGAATTGCTGGATACACAAGAAAGATCTGTGTATCTAATAGATGTATGTCGAGCCGATGTTTTGCTTCCTCTTGTAGTTTGATCCCCCTAAGGTGCAAACAGCAATCATTATTTTTCAGTGGAGCGTCATCATCATAAAAATACGAAAGCAGTTGTTTCCTTCAAATAGAAAATTCTGTTGATGATAATATGTTCACTTTTACCGATTGGAAAGTAGTTTACTTAAATATTAGATAATAATAAATAGTCCTACTAAAATCGAAATTCAAGAATTATCAGCGAAAACGAAGTAGTTCTGACTAAAAATAAATTTTGTATTTTTTTTTCCATGATTGAAAAGGTCTCACCAAGTTCTACTTTTCTATGCAATTTAACTTCCTTAAGAAACATGTTCCCTTGAAAAATCTTGAATTTAAAATTTATGAAACTTCTTTGAGCTATGATCAAGCGGTTCTAATATTCTTCACCTGCTTTTACTTTTTGGCGTGCTTTTTCTAACAACAGCAATAACAAACAGGATTAGAAGACATTCGGCACCGTGATGATAATGCGATTAAACGCGAAATAAAGGTTCTTCGTCCGCTTGCAACATTTGTTAAAAGTGTTAAATACAGCGACTAACTAAGGTCGGCATCCACAATAATCCGAACACCTCCAAACTTAAGTAAAACAAGTTTCGCATAATATTTCAATTGTTGTTGTTTATTTCAGTTTCATGAGATATGATTGAACAATTCAAGAAGTAAAAATAAATTTGCATACAATTTTCGAACTTTGAACTCCAGTCATTATGGTTTGTACAGACTCTTCAGATACCGACCACCATTGTCGAAATTTGTTCGAAATGTTTGATATCTTTGATTCCTTGTTTCTTTACAGAAAGCTTCCGCTTCATCAGAGCCCAATATCTCTCTATTGGACATAACTCTGGACAATTTGGCGGATTTGCGGCTTTTGGTACAATATTGATTTGCTTCGTACTACTCCAGAATTAAGGTTTTTTTTTTGTTTTTTGATGAAAGCTAGCAATTGCTTCTGAAGGCACTTTTTTGGTAAATCTCCTTGTTGAGTGTACCTGTAGTGACGAAAGAATTACTCTTTGAAAATCTCGATGCCTTCTTCGTCCTGCCTAAAATCCGTCAGGACATAAGTTTTATCGTCCATATCAGCGCATGAAAACTTCGTCAAATAGTCACAGTACAAACGTCGAGCCCTAGATTTTGCTGTCGAGTTCTGTTTGTCGTTGCCATTTTGAGCTGTTTTTACTTCATATGGATTCAGCCCGAAACGTTGTTTTGATGTTTGACCAAATCGGATGACATTCCAATTTTACGAGCCACCGTTCGAACAGAGAGATTCGGGTTTTCCTTCAACATCCTCTTCATGTTTCGGTCCATGACAGGATCAGCACGTCCGTTGTTTGAATTACTTCTCGGTTTCCTCTCGACCGTCAATCGTTCTGAAAATGATGTGAGCTCACCTTGAACAGTGGATTATGGTAAATCCAACATTTTTCAAAGCTCCCGTATTGACAAGTCAGGATTTGCCTTACGTTCGTACAAAATTCTCTCGCACACGTGCTTTTCATTCGTCTCCATGTCTTGTGACCGTAGAAGACTACCGTTCCTATCAATGTTTTGTAGATTCGTACACACTCAGATTATTTTACAGAAATCTGTAAAATTTTACAGAATTCTTAACAGCTGAACGTTCGGTAATCCGATTTTACAGATTTCGGTAAAATTTAACCGAAATCCGGTAATTTTTTACAGATATCTGTAAAATTTCACCGGAATCCGTTAAATCGGATTACCAAACGTTGAGAATTGAGAATTGAGAATTGCGTAAAACTTTACAGATTTCTGTAAAAAAAAATCTAAGTGTGTAATACGGCTACTTTGTCTTTGCCTGATTATGTGGCTGTCGACGGTCACCAGAACTTGTCTACAGCCTCGATTTCCTTACCGTCGATCTAAAATGGGTGGCCAACATTGTGTTCTCGTGAACCACGTCGGTCCGCTCTTCTAACCACTACTTCCAAAGTACTTGATTTCGAAATGTCCTAAAAGCAAACAACTATTAAATCAAGAAAATGAGTAAAGCTGATATGGTTAGTACATAAACTAACTAGTAACTAACTAGTATCCCTAGTAGCACACTTGGTGCCATTTGGTTGTGATAACATAAATATGACTTGCTAAGTCATAATCAAGTTACTACAACTAATAATGACCGTAGTGTGCAACTCGGGATATACACTTGCGACTTAATTTAACATTCAGACTAATACGTTTCTTTCTAAATATTAGTCAGTTTAATTAAGAAACCGCAGTCAATAAATACTTTCAACTGGTTCGAAATATTACAACTTAATAAAAATAAGACGTTCTTGTGATAATGGCAACGTTTTGATACATCATTAAATAAAAGTGCAATTGAACTAATTTTTACTTAATTTTTCTTCCCATAACGCACCTTCTAGACATGATAACTCTTTAAATAATCAACCTATGTATGAAATTGTGAAAGTGAACCATTTTGAGGTTTTGCCTTACTATTTTAAAATAAAATACTTATAATTACGGCTCACTTGATAGTCTTTTTAAAGATTTAAGTCATCAAGCAGGTTGCGTTTTTGGCAACGGCATCTGAATCGAATACTGGTTGTTTAATTATGAGTGTGCCATTTACGAGTACTGTCACAACATTGCGCTGAATTGTCTTCTAAAGAGCTAATATCTTCTAATGTGTAACACGGTAGATAGTTGATTATATATTACGATACCTAGTTGGCGTCATATTGCTCATCAAGTAATCTGAAAAGAATTTTCTGAAAAAAAAACACATTATAATAACAATAAAATCCTTAAATCATCGAATAAATTAATTAAAGGGTGTCCACGATGAAATTGCCACACACAAAATTGATTCGCAAAATTCGAGTTTTCATCCGATTGCCATCAAATTTTCAGGGATTGAGAAATAACTATTAAACTTCATTTTACCATTTTACTCGTATTTTATTTACAGTCCATACGCAAATGCCCGCACCTTGGCCTTAACCCCGGCCATAAGATTCTGCACAACCTGTGAATCAACCGTTTTTTGCATGTAAACCCATACTTTCTTCAGTTCCTCGACTGTCTTCACTACCTTAGGTCGTTTAAGAAGGTGCTGCTTCATAATCGCCCAGTACTTCTCGATGGGGCGGAGCTCCGGAGTGTTGGGAGTGTTGAACATTTTCGGCACGAAATTGACCTTATTGTCCGCATACCACTTCAGCACGTCCTTGGAGTAGTGGCATGAGGCCAAATCCGGCCAGAAGATTGTTGGGACGTTGTGGGCCTTCAGGAGAGGAAGCAGCCGCTTCTGGAGGCACTCTTTTATGTACACCTGTCCGTTCATCGTGTCCTGGGTCACGAAAGATGCACTCCGCTTCCCGCACGTGCAGATGGCTTGCCAAACCAGGAATTTCTTCGCAAATTTGGACATCTTCTGAGTGCGGACATGCTCCGGAACGCTGAACTTTTCCTTGGCCGTGAAAAACAGGTTGCCGGGGATCTGTTTGAAGTCGGCCTTCACATATGTTTCGTCGTCCATGATGCAGCATTCAACTTTCGTCAGCATGTTGAGGTACAACTTCCTGGCACGGGTTTTGGCGGACTTGTTCTGCTTCTCGTCGCGATTAGGGGCCTTTTGTACCTTGAACGTTCGAAGCCCAGCCTTAGTTTTGGCCTTCTGGACAAAACTTCGGCTTAGGTGCAGCTTCTTAGCCACATCCCGAACGGAGGCGTTCGGATTTCGGTTGAAGGCCTCAACTACGCGGTTGTGATTTTTGGTGTTGTACGGAATACTTTTTCCTTCACTTCTGGGCTTCCGATCGGTGGTCAACCGTTCCTCGAACCGCTTAATCACTCGCGACACCGTGGAATTCGCGATTCCCAACGTTTTAGCGATGGAACGATGCGAGAGATCCTTGTTCTCGTGATGAATGCGTAAGATTTTTTCACGCACGAGCTGTTCTTTCGACTCCATTTCCGCGAGTTTTGATCACAGGACTTGCAGGATGTAAATAATGCACTATGAACTAAATCCACCCAAATTTTCATTAAATTCTACCCAACGGTTAAAAAGTTAGAGCAATTTCATAGTGTGGCAATTTTATCGTGGACACCCTTTACTCGCTATGCTACTTCAAATTTTCAAGAAATCGACTGCTTTGACAATATGTATGCATAATCATACATCAATTCCATAGCAAAAAGATACACAAAATCTCAGAATTTCTGTTTAATTAGTTTTGTTCTTGGCGGAAATTATTAGATCCGTACTTCTTTTACTTCTCAATGAGAGGTTGACGGGATCGAAAATTAAAATTTTCTCGAAATTTTGTAAAAACGACTTTTCTAAAAATTCATATCTCTTGAACCATTTCTTAGATTGAATGCGTAAATTTAACGTAGTTTATGAAAAAAACTGGTTTTCAAAAATCAGCTTGAATTTGAAAACATGAAATAGGGTATGTGTCCTTTAACTCAGCCTAATATCAACGATCGTTTACATTTTTCATTATAACTTCTAAAATTTTTCAGCTATAAGCAATATTTAGCTAGTTATTCACTTGCTTAGAAACGTTTAATAAGACATTTGGTAGAAGGGTACGGGACGGGTTTAAAGCAGTTAATTCAGCACCTGAGACATTTGATGAAGCTGTATGTAATCTATAATTAGAACTGCCAATATTTAGACATTAATCAGCACATACCTTCAGCAACGAGCATTAGACTCAGAAAAGCCGTACACGACCGAACTTTTAGTTTGTTATTGATCTTTAGACTGGCAATGTGTATTTCTTACTTCATTTACTCTCACGCAAATGTTAGCCAAAGTGACTGTGACGACAAACGGGATGCTTCGTTTAAAACCATACAAATGCAAGAGACAGCAGACTTCACGTTACAATACCGGTGCTCTATATAACAAAGAAGAGAGGAAACATGGGCTCTCTCAAAAGCAACAGTAATGCCATAGCTGCCGTTGAACAGCGAAGCATTATTTATCGTTGGGTACTATTGGACAGTTTTTTTTTGGCATATCAAGATTATTGCTTTTACAATTAGCTTATTGCTTGCTCTCAACTCAGTGTTATTAATGCACTTCAGCAGTTATTAATTAAATGCTTTCGATGCCAGCTACCTTTTTTTTTGCATTAGTATGATTGTGTGGCAAGTACAATTATATCCTATGCCCAGTGAATCGAGAAATTTTCCTTAAGTGGGGATATACAGTTACAATGACCAAAAATTTTAATATTTTTTTTGCATAAAAAGTTAGTAAATTTCCCGTAGAATACGCTCCTGAAAGTCCTTTTTTTCGAAATTCGAACTCCAAGTGTTTCGTTTCATCGTTTTTCGAAGACGCGTTTTTCGCGCGCAAACCGATGATTAAAACTTTCAACGCGTTTTGCTCAAAACAGCATTTTCGGAGTTTATGCCGGTGATAGCTCAAAAACGAATTATTAGATTAAGATGAAACTTAGAGGATTTCTTTATTATAGTATTACATTCTATATGAATCGAAAATTGTTGTAATATTTTATTATTAAATACGGAAAAATGTGATAAAATGGCGGAAAAAATGTGGATTTTTTCAAAAAAGTTACGCCGAAAGTGCAATTTTTTTTTTACTTGTTTTTATAATTTATAATTTTTATAATTTTTAAAAAGTTTCGATTGATTTGAGTAAAAACTTCCCCATGAAAAATAATTTTCAAAAATGAGTTTTTTTACTCGTTCTAACTGTATATCCCCCCTTAACGAAAAATTTCATAGACCAGACCGGGAATTAAACCAAGTCACCCGGTGTTGTCTTGTAGTCGCACCTTTACCGAATGAGCTAAGGGAGGACCCGACTTACACGCATAATTTAAATTACCGGCTTCGTTAGTGATTTACTGAACTCCCTACAGCTGAGCTGTCTCGGTGAATTAGGTAAGGGAACGTTCAATAATGATGTCACGTCAAAAAGTCAAAAAGTGACTTATTATAAGCCCCCCCCCCCTTGTGACGTTTTTTGTATGGACCTTCAAATTTTATTGTATAGATTGTCACGTTTTGCCGAACCCCCCCCCCCCCCCCCTTACTGCGTGACATGATTATTGAATCTTCCCTAATTGAAGTACAAAATTTCAGTAATTTTAGCATTCTGTTACTAAGTTTCGGTGAATAACTTAACAAAGTTCAGTAAATTAGATTACTGAGTCTACCGAACTGGATCTGCCGTTGAAATTTCGGGAAAAAGCGAGAAAATGAAAACTGAGTGTGTAGATCTCCCTGTGTGCATTAAAACTGTTAACTGATTCTAAATCGTCATTTGAACCATCTATAAAACCTCTCTAGGAGTTCCTCTAGACCATCAAACGACTCTGTTTCTTCAGAATTTCCCTGATTTCTATATTAAAAAATGATCTACATTACGACTAATCATGTTCTTCTTGAAGCGGTTATCAATCTGCGTCCGAACTACGATTTCAACTGAATAATGATAAAAATGCAGTGCAAATTCACTTTGATTATTTACGAAAAGATGAAGACGAACCAGAATGTCTTCTTCAAAAATTTCTCCAGAGGCTTGTTTCATATTCTTGCTCCACAGTAGTCTTGCTCCACAGTAGTCTTGCTCCACAGAGAAAGATCTCAACATCGTGAAAACAAATCGCCAAGATGTCAATTTTTAGAAATAGTTATGGAGCACACTATCGAAGCTTTCCATTATTATTATCATAGACTTAATAGTCAATAGCAGTGGCGTCCCGTCCATATGTGCACATTGTGCACTGCACAGTCTAAAATTGTATATTTCATGTATTATCAAATTTATCGCTTTAATACTCCGTTAATACTCGCAGACTGGGCATTTCAAATGGTGCACCAGATCCTGTATATACCACACGTGGATCGTTTGTAGATGTTTTTTTCCTATAACTTGATTACCGATGAGTTAGTGTCTGTTTTGTGCACTTTGTGGTCTGCACAGAGTAGTTTTACTCACTGGCAGTTGCAATTTTATTCTGTTGTTTCGGGATATTGACAAGGTACTTTTTGTGGCATATCACAAGAGACTCGGCAAAGGAGGAACTATGGAGCAAGATATTATTGTCAAAATTGACGTCCGGTTTCGAAAGAAAGAGCACAACCGGTTAATTTTCTCACGAGACACCACTGGTCAATAGGGGTACGAGAAATCCGAACTTCATTCGGTTTATAGTATTTGATTTAAACAAACACAGAAATAATTGAATAGCATAGGGTAACGGGATGTAATGTTAGCCTAGCTCCTTGATTCGGCCTATGTACCAAATATGTCATTATTTCTTCGATTATCAACAAAATCATTGCATTTCAAAGTAATTGAGACATAATTAATCAATTTATAGTAGTTCACTTCCGCGTAGTTTTCGATTTCCTTGACTTTTTAGACACCATGACTTTACGGATAGGCTGAACATATTATCTATACGATCTTCGGATGATCTAAATTTGCCGAAATTGAACATATAAACCAAATAATGCAGCCAAGATGCACAGAATATAGTAACATGTTATAAACTAACAGGTCACATTGGTAAAATAACAATGATTTAACAAGCAAACGGTAGACCCAATGTTATGGACATATTTTTTCTATGTTCCCAACTTTGGCCTGTTGTATGCAAAGCATAGTAAAAATGTTGTTATTGGTAAGATTTTCAAAACAAATGTCTGAGTTTCGGTTGAATGTTGTTCATATGGCATATCTTAACACAATTTAAAGGAACAAAATTTGTGTAGAGTGAATTATAATGTTTTGATTGTCGAATGACCGCTAAATCATATGTAAAAATCACTTAAGTGTTTCTTAGCAGTTTAAGTATAGTTTGATTTGTGAAATTGTTTGTTGGGTAGAGCAAATACAGCTGGGAACGCCTTGAATCAGAAAATCAGGAAGAAACCCGTACGAAGATTGCATTTTATAAAAAATAAATCGAATAGGACGAATTTGCATCAATGATTAGACCCAATTTGGTACCGATGGACCGACATTACATCCATATCCTTCGAAAGTTTCTGACTTTATAGAATGAGTTGTTTAATTTCTCGTGATACATGCTACCAGGCTTATTAAACATATCATAGGAAGTGTATAGCTAGTTAAATTTTGTTTCCAGCTCAAATACTCTATGAGTTACAATGAAAAATGTAATCGATTGTTGCATATTAGGCTGAGTCAAGGGACACATACCCTATGTCTTTAAAACTTATTCAGCATTCCATTCACTCAATTGAGCTTTACAATAAGTGATAAACTATTGAGATATAATTGTAAATCCACCACCTTTTATTGAGCCCTACGGTTTTTATTTTCGTTCTAATATATTGCAACATAATTATTGTCCCATCGTTTTAGTTGCGATGATTTAAAAAACGGGTTCGCTCGGAATGCTTCTTTTAAGAATGATGGGTATAGACCCCAGCTCAAGAAGGCTGTGTGTTCTTCCTTATTAGTTCACACACCAAAATAAATGTAATTTGAATCATTTTTAATATTCGTTGTGCATGATTGATCTATTGATATTATTGCCGTTTTTTTGTACAATAGCCCTCTACCATATCTATAGAAAATGAAAATGAATTATGTAAAAACACTGAAAGTACCCTCAGAATTGTCAATCATTAAAATGTTAAAATTATGACGACACTGCAGTGCACTGTTAAAAACAATCCAATTCATTGCAAGGCAATAACCTTCCTTGTATTGTACATCCAAAATCAAGAGCATGCAAACACGAATAAATGACAACATGTTTGAATTTTCGCAAATGGACTTCACTTCTGCAAATACGCGAACATCAATGGGTGCGCTGTTTGTGTTTTGTTTTTCTTCGAAGTACCTACACCGAACACTGAAGGATTGATTGTTCGCATTTGCCGAATTGTAAGCGTTCGTACGTTGCCATATGACGAGACAGTCAATGTGTACATTTCGTATGTGTTAATGAAAGGTGAAACGGACGGACCTCTTCTCGATGCACACATAGGTGGCCGCTGCACTGGTTGCTGTTGTTCGCCTATTGCTCACTGGATGTTCGTCGAAAGCATGGGTTTGAGGTAAAGTAGGTCAATCGCCTTGCGCGTATCGTAATGCTTTAGCACATACCTACACACATTATTCGCGAGTAAGCGCGCAAAATAAAAAGCAGCTTCGAAAACACGTCTGTCTGTCGAGGTTAGGTTGAGATAGTGACAGTCAATATAGAGGTATGTATATGCGAGTTCGGCTGCGGTCTTAAGAAAGTGATTGGCTGGGGCCTAGTAGGGTGTGAGGCAATCCAATCAGCTGAGCGCATGTTGATTATACCTGGCAGTCAATGCCCATGCCTTTGGCAATTTCTCGCCGTTAATCGGTGATTTGCTTAAGTTTTACAGACCTGGTAGAAACTTGTGAAATAGTGGTTTTGATTCGCACCGTTCTTTTCTTAATTTGGATGTATTTAATTATTGGTATATTTTGCCTAATTTCAACATGCCTCCACATTCTTTCTTATGTTTTCATACATATGGCCATATGGCGAACCTACAACCAGAGATGAAATATCTAATTTTTGTTATCATATCAATATTTCATTCGTCAACGATCTAACGATTCAGTTTTTTCAGTTTTATATGGTCACGTCTCGAACGATAGTGTCGAGAGAACTGAATGGAAGTGAATCATCACGACATTACGTCATTGCGTTTGTCATACAGTGTGGGAGAAAACCAGCAATGAATGCAGAAAGGAAACCCGAACATCAGTCGGCTCTTTGCAACAGTCCGCAGTTTGTTTGGTCCACAAATGAATGGTAGGTGTTTGTTTTCTCATAGTTGATGCTTCGAAATCTCCCATTCAATTCATGGAGATGGGGTATTCCCGGATCATACATTCAATACGATTCCATTTTCTATGTACAATGGTAATATCGCTATCTAGGTTAAGCGGCTTGTGCCTTTGTCATACAATCTCGATGACATATTTGCTTGCAATACGCTTTATCCTGCCCGCGGCAATATGGAAAATAAATAATCGACCTTGAGATTTCAACAACCTCTACAGTCACACATGTTCCACCGGATCCCTCTTCATTCCTTCTTTCTTATTGTAAACAACTATGTTGCCGGTATTCCCGCTTCATTTATTCATCCCTTGCCGATGCTCATCGCGTGGTGCTGTTCCCCGTCAATTGAACGTTCCCGTTTGTTGAGGGATTCAGCAGAGCAACGGAAAATCGATGCTCTAGAAACATTGAGGACTGGGACAAAGATATTCGTCGCGACATACGTGTTCTTCTTGTGATTAGACGGAAATCGGATGCTCAAATGATTGAATGGCGATGTATGTATACATATGCACTAGGATGGGTGGATACAATGTTTCGATTCAGCTCCACCCAATGGATTGATTGCAAACCCCATCCTAATCATTCTCCCAAAAGTGAGCTCGAACTGCATTGATCCTTTAAAGCTTACATTGAAATTATGGGACTATGACTCATTTATGAGATAATGGGAAATCCAAACTTTCTGTTTACATCCTCCAAGCGCTTTGGCTTGATGGAATACGAAAATGTTTGATATCTAAGAAAGATATTCGGTTTTATTGGTCACGGACATATTTCTCTGGCACAGATTCTGGCACACTTTAAGGCTAAAAGGATGAGAGAAGAATGTTTGGTTTCCCCATAGGAATGCATGTGATAGGAAGCCACCAATAGTGCAGGCATTGCCATGGCGTACAATTCCTCCTGATGGCAAGATAATGTACATACCTGTAACTATTACTATTCAATATTACGTTTATGAAGGGCCAAAAACGATGGTGTGGACCCTTAACCAGAAGCACTTACATAAAATCCACGGAAAGGATAGAGGATCTTCTTCCAACGAAACGCTCTTATTACAGGAAATGAACAGTCAGCAATACACATCAGGATTTCCGTCTGGTGGTTTGTTAGAAAATAGGGTTAGACCTTCGCTGATCTTGATTTGATGATTTCCATCAAGTAAGGCAAAATGTATAAAGGTTTGTCATGTTGCTACATGGTAAGATGTGTAGATAAATACTGTGGAAAAACTAAGTGATGTGATATACCCACAATGGAACAGACTCATAGTTTCGGGTCTTGACAAAGAATTCTTCCCGAGCCCTCGCGCTCGTCAAGCCGGCCAGTTCAGCGCAAGAGGTTTGGTTTTCCAATAATAATTGCGAAATAAACATCAAAAGACCAGTACAATTCGAGTTCGCTTTCAAACAAGCTCAAATTTTGGAATCGATATTTTTAACAAACGTAATATGTACGTATGATAAAATCAGTTTCCCATGAACGTACATCGCCTGACGCAAGTTGGTTTATTTTCAAAACCTTGATTTTGTTTGTCTTTATTTGAGAGACTTTCAGCCGGTGCTATTTTCAATTATTCTAGGAACCCAGTTCTGACGAAAACGCAGCTTTTAGAGAATGCACCGGCAATGGGCAACATAGTAAACAGAAGATGAAAGCCAAACAAACTACTCAAATCACGAAGGCGTTAATAATAACTTCGTAGAAGGAAGAGCAAATCCACATATTGCATCAAATTGGCCTAACAACAGAATCATTAACAAGAAAATTAGACCTGCCAGACTGCACTATTTTCGATGAATTATAATATAAGAATGATCACGGATGAATACTAAATACAGTCCTAGAATATAAAGTACGACTCGTATATTCATGGCAAAACTAAACATGGCAAGACATTGCAAAACTAAACATGGCAAGAGCATCTCAATCGTTGCATTTTGATGGATGAAGAAACATATCGCAAAGTGGACACAACTACGCTACCGGGGCCGCAGTTTTATAATGCCGTTGTTAAAAAAACGTACCTAAGGACAGAAAAACGATCGGAATGGAGCAGTTCGGCAAAAAAGTTCTTATGTGGCAGGCTATTTGCTCATGTGCCAAGAAAAAATTGCCATTTTTCACCACTGGGTACCATAGAAAAGCGTCTTGTTTCAATGTTTACATTAGTAAAAAATAGCTCTTTTTAGGGCTCTATTAGGCCTGAAAGGTTAAATGACGTTGTTCTACGGGCACTAGCTTTGAATCAGTCACACTCCGAACAATGTCTAAATGATAGTTCCAAATTGTAGAAAATTTGTTTTGAGTCCAATGCTCAATCATGCTAAAGGTTGCTCGAATACAGGGTGTGCGGAATCAAATTGCGACTCACACAAATATTCGGCAAAATTCGCCCGTTCAACCAACCATCTTCAAACTTTCAGGGAGTAAAATGAAACATGTTATGAATGTTTTTCCATGTTTGTATTATGAAATTTAAATTCCATATCCAAATGCACGAACCTTCTTCATTACACTACTCATCAGGTCATGTACAACATTTGGACCAACTTTTTTTTTGCGTGGCAATCCATTTTTTCTTCGTATCTCCCTCTGATTTCACTTCCTTAGGATGCTTTCGAAGTGCCTGCTTCATGATGGCCCAGTACTTTACGTTACCGCAGTTCCAATGCGTTCTGGGTGGGGATGCTTCGGCAAGAAATTGACCTCCTTAGCCTTTACCACTCCAAAACCTCTTTCGAGTAATGGCACGAGGATAAATTCGGCCAGAAAATCGTAGGACCATCGTGTGACCTCAGAAGAGGAAGTAGACGCTTTTGGAGACATTCTTTTAGGTGCACCTGCCCATGGACCGTTCCAGTTGTCACGAATAGGGTGCTCCGCTTTCCCCACGAGCAAATTGCTTGCCAAATCATAAATTTTTTGGCAAACTTTGACATCTTCTGCATTCTAACGTCCTCAGAAACATCGAATTTATGATGAGCAGTGAAAAACAGGAGCCCCGGAAGCTGCCGGAAGTCTGCTTTTACATACGACTTATCATATATAACGAGGCAATGTGGTTTCGTCCACATCTGGGTGTAGAGCTTCTGTGCACGTGTTTTACCTATCGTATTCTGCCGTTCATCGCGATTAGGCGCCTTTTGGACTTTGTACGTGTGCCTTTTGTACTTTGTACGTCCATCACTTTTTTTGGCATCTTGCCCAAAAGTTTTGGTTAGATTCAGTTTCTTCGCCACATCTCGAACTTAACTGTTGGGATTCCTCTTGAAAGCTTGAACTACCCGCTTGTGATCATCAATACTATACGGAGATCCATTTTTGCCACTTGTTTTCTTTCCGATCGATGGTCAAACGTTCGTGGTACAGATTTAAAATACGAGACATGTATCATTCTCAGCTTCCTGCTGGTCGCACGATGAGAAAGATCCGAAACATACACAGCGTAAACAAATACACATTGAACTAATTCCACCCAAAATTTCAATAGAAAATACCCAACGGGTAAAAAGTTAGAGCCATTTAAAAGTGGTGCAATTTGATTCCGTACAACCTTTATGTTTATTCTGTGTATGATGTATGATATGTACTACCACCCATTGTAACACGGAAACTAAGTCCGACAGCATTGGGCTCTCCTCGCTGTTAGACTTGATCAAGCTTTAATAACCATTGATTATCTTGATCATGCCATTGTCTGAAGGGCCAAAAAGGGGTTGGGTAGATCGATAGGCAACATCACTTATACGTTTCCACAGGGATATGAGGAATCTCCTTCCAACAACAAGATTGAACAATTGGTCAAAAGAGCAAGCCATCTAACATGAGGATGTCCCAATGGGCAGGGAGAAGAGCCCGCCCTCTATTCACAAACTGTTAGCAATGGGGAGTTGGCATTCCCACTCTCCCTATCCAGAGTGCTTTAATTGGGTGCCCTGATGGTCCCTCCCATTTCCATGGAATATCTATATAATAGTGTATATATTTATGTAAATGAAAAATACTACAAGCATTCGTATCTATTATATATGATCTTCATTCGGTTGATCCTGAAATGCAAGAAATGTTGTAAATCGTTAAAGTGTAGAGTTCTGTGGGTTCACGCTTATGCACGTTTTCTGTGTTTATTCTGTGTAACATACTAACAGAAAAACAATAATTAAGAACCCCTGTTCCCCAAATTCGCTTATGATGACGTTTAACCAAATTTGCGCTATCATATTATGGTTATCAAGCCGGCAGGGTAGGTTGGCTTCATTAATTTTATTCATTCGAAAATGTCAACTAAAGTAAACAAAAACAGCGCCTGGGAGTGAAAAGTAGGCAGCCTTGCCATCGAAATCTCGAACATCTTCGATTCCAACATATATGTAATCAATAACGGACTGCACATGCTCGACCTGTGAAACAAAAAGAAAGGATGGGGATTGAAAGCAGTAAAACCACGTTGCACGGGAGAAGGTTTTGTTGCACAGTAGAGACAGTAGAAGAGTTACAACGGAGAAAGAGAGCACTCGACAGACAGCTCGAGAGCAATTCCGTATGCTCGCCATGTGCTTTTGTCAAGTGTGTGCTCTCGAAAAAAGGGATTTCCCGTTCATAAAGTTTATGCTATATCTATAGGGAATTTACTTGTATACCGGGAATCAATACACAAAAGGCGACTAGAATCCCAAACCGGGAGAAATGCGCGCGCAACCGGCGGTATTCCTACAGATACCGGAGGAGTTTTGCCTTCACGTGTCCAGTTCAAGATCCTGATGTTAACAGATACCCACCCTCCAACGGAAATTTCTCTTTCAACCAACTCGCTGGCGTCGTCGCCCACGTCGGTCGTATTGTTCCTTCTGTTTTCCTGTCTCAGATTTCAGTTCAGTCTGCAGTGGGAAATTTGCTTACATCGATAGTTCCCCGTTCCCGGACGCTTTCAGACCCGACGAAATATTGGCTCAATTTTCCTTTCACTTGGCGTCTCCCGGTGGTGTCGAGTTTGTTAGTGCGTCATATGCATATCACATCGAATGATGTCGCAATATGAGTGTGAAATGAGCTTATAAAATTGCTAACCACGTTTATTGTTTTTTTTTTTGTCAATGGAAAACACGTTATTTGCACGTTTCCACACTTGAGTCCGTCGAGAGGGATGTAGTGTAATCATGCACCGTGTATTGCTAGGATTGGCATTGTTGATGGTGTTTGATGTCGTCTATTTACCTATGTTCCAATATGCGTTAGTTTAATAATTCATTTTTACTAGAACTTTTTAAGGGATTGTGAGTAAGAAGAAGTGTGTATAAGTCGGAAGTCCTCCAATTGTACAGCCCATCTGGCTAACGAACTTTAAACCATGCAAAATGTTCAACTAACCCCTATTTGCACAGTTAAAAAAAAAACCGGCGCCGTCGGCTTCTACTGAATATTCAACATTTCCGCATGTTTTTACGTTTTTTTTCCGATTCAATAAATCTGTAATTAGCCAAAAACGGTCAACGTCACCGCCGATCGTTCGCCGTACATGCACAGGTCGCGGTTAATCGCTTGCAAATTGAGACAATTAACCTCAATTTCTTCCTACTACCGGCTTATAACACCCTGAGGTTACAATATGCCATTTAATACGACCGAACGTATGTGTTTACACACGTGTACATTGCGTCCGTTTCTGACTACATTATGCATAATAAATAATGAACGAAAAAAGTTGTTCATTCTTTTTCCTGGCTTTGTGTTGTATATTCTGTGTCTACCCATTTGACTGACCAATGAATAATTAATAGCCTAGGTGTCCTGGGCAAACACATGAATCGACCTCCAAGTACTTAGTTAAATTGTGTAAATCTCAGAGAGGCAACAAAATCAGTAAAAAAAATAGAACTCTGTGGGATATTAACATTTTAATCGTCACATTTTCCCGAGATCTGCTGGATTCATCTGATGTTTTTGATTTTATTTCCGATGTGATTACACTAACAGCTTGTTATTTGGTTAGAGCGGCTCTTCAACTTTTCAACGGTTTGAAATAATCAGGAATCAATCTACTTATTAGTGCAACACACTAGCACATGTACACTGACATCTGTAATTAAATTCTAAGCTAACTTCAAGCAATTCTTCGATAATTGATTCCAAAACGCTACAACCACATTAGAGATAAATAATTAGCAGATTGGTTATTTCGCACACGCATGAAGGTAATTGCGAGATAGGAAGTAGAATTCGCTGAGACTATAGAGTAAAACCACCTCGTTAGCAGGCAGGGCTTGAGTTGATGTCGGTGGTGATATAATAATGGTAATGAATGGCAACATCCCCGTCTATGAAGTAGAGGGTGATTGAATGTGTATTTTATGGCGGTACTGATTGCAAAGGGTTAACTTTACGTATGGTTTACCGATGCATTTTGTACCAAAAGTTTCCAGTTTAATATTCGTCCACTTTTTTTCAATTTTCCAATTTATTCCAAATTTGAATCAGGTTGGTAATTTATGGTAAAATTAGGTAGATTCAAAAGCTGTTTAAGTCCTGGGTTTTCCAAGAATAATCTCTTATAAAATTGATTAATAGATTAACGTCGATATTAACTGACGTTGCGATCTCATGTGCACCTGGTGCACTGCACAGTCTATCTCTAAAGAAAAACTAGTTCTATAAAAAAATATTTCTCGAGCTATGCGCATGAGCATGAGCATGATTGACCACCCACGGATGCTACTCCGTTATTGCCAGATCAGCTGAATTTACGCAAAGAACCAACAGATGATGTTTGGGACCAACATACGGACCTCAATGCGTAAAAACTGGTGACCGGTGCCGGTCGTGCCCGAATGCTGGCCAAGAAGGGAATGGGAAGGAACGTGTTGACGTGATAGTAGATTAGGAGAAGATTAGCAGCAGGGGTCGTTTTGGTTAACGATACGCTGTGGCTGAAAAGAGACAAGAATAACGAAAAACAAAACAAAATAAACAAAATAAAACAAGATATTAGATATTGTCTTCAAAATTTGGTAGAAATAAACTACTTGTTGCCTGAAAAGAAACAAAATTAAGAATCTCCTTGAAATCCCCCGGATGTTTGAAGAGTTCAGCCATTTCTCTAAAAAGATACTAAGAGCTACCATTGCGGGCTATCGATGGTTGATTATAACTATGTGTTGGACACTATCGGTTGAAATGAGAATAGTGAATACATTTCATTGAATAAAAGACTACAATACTCAATTGTTTATTAAGCTGAAGCCCATTCGAACTATATCTGATGAACTCAGTCGGCTGTTCTACTTAATAGCCCCTTAATCTTAACATGTACATTTACTGTCACCATTCATTGTTAGTGAGTTGTTTGGAGGTCATTTATTGGTTTGATCTATAAACGAATAATCGGAAAGGTCATTACTCTTTATCTCTTCCGCTCAACTACTCTCAATGTATCCCCCTCCGCATCCTGTAATAACCTAACTAAAAATTAACAATCCATCGATTACAAATCACGAAAGAAATTCCAACCGCCTGACATGCAAGTGGGGGGAATGTTATATCTTGGAAAAATTGTAAATGAAATCGATGAATCAATCCTCGCTAATATTCCGTTATGATAAATTTACAAGCTCATAACTGCATGCTAGTCTGTGATTTGAAAAGTGTCCAGGTTCATGAACAAAAAGTTCGGGCACTGATGCAGCGCGGCATCCGAACTTTGGATTTGGAAATTTGTGTCGCTTAACCAATCCTCAAACAAATGTGCGAAAGCACGTTGGCCAATATTTATTGTCAACCAGATGTTTGCTCTACTCCAAGTGCCCCTTCTTTCAAACTCACCTTCAATTTAATTTACTCATTGAGTTGGACACATCACAATATTGTGATGGAGCACGGACGTTAGGTTACTAGATGTATGAAAAATACTCTAAAACCTATTAAGGATTATATCAGAAAAATCCAAATTTGGCCAACACCCACCTATTAGTCCCCTCGAGCTAAAGTTTCAAAAAAAAAAAAAAAAAACATCTATCATCTACTATGACATGTATACTAGTATTCATCGTGAGACCAATCACTTTGACTTTGAGCAATGACTTTTGTTGAGCTTCGCATACTTTAAGCAATAATTGCAATGGAACGTCATCGTACTCAGATGCCCTCTTCGATTTCGACATACTTTTGAAATATATAAAACAAGAATGTATGTACAGTATTGGACAAAACATGTGCAACTCAAATCGAGCAATCATAAAAAGCATCAGTAAACTTCAATGTTTCGAAATCTAAATCGAGCAACTAACTGCAGTTGACGGTTCAGGAGTCTAGATGTTTGCTACATGATTATTGCGTTATTGTACCATAACAAGGTAAATATTGCATGATAAACATTGAGAAATGTCCTTATATTTATGTTATTAGACACCAAAATGGCTGTTGACAGCCTTGGATTGGAACTACGAAAGAAAATAATCGATGATGAGAAATTCCAGGTAAAAAAATGGACCGTTTCAAGACTGTGCTCAAAATCTCGTTCAACCGGGAAGATTTCTGTGGACAATAGAGGTACAAGACCACGGTCCACCACGTCAAGAGAGGACTCTATGATCGTCAGATGCATTAAGAAGGATCCTTCCAAATCTTCCTTCAAGGTGCAAACGGATTTACAGTTATCTGTATTGAACCGGACTATCAGACGACGTGCCGTTGAAGCCGGATTATTCTCTCGACGTCCTGCGAAGAAACCTCTGATATAACCAGAAGAAAAGACTTCTGTTTGCTCTATCTCATATTGGCTGGGATGAGCAGAAGTGGCCGACGGTTCTGTTCAGTGATGAGTCGAAGTTCAACATCTTCGGAAGCGACGGGATTTGCCGTGTACGTCGACCGACTGGAAAACGCTTAGATTCACGGTACTGCCAGAAGACGGTGAAGCATGGCGGAGGCAATGTGATGGTCTGGGGATGTTTTTCTGCGAACAGCCTTGGTTCAATTCATCGAATCGATGGAATTATGGACCGTTTCATGTACAATAACACCCTGAAATATGTTATGCTGCCATATGCTGATAACGACAAGATAACGACCCCTAGCACACCGCCAAAGTGGTCAAACAGTGGTTTAAGGATAACCGAATAATGGTGATGGACTGGCCGCCCGAATCTCCGGATCTGAACCCTATCGAGAGCCTGTGGGAGATCGTGAATCAGCGAATTGATCGTGACGATGTTCGAAATAAGTATCAGTTGTTTGCACACATCTAAGAGGCTTGGGCAGCAAATCCACAAAACTTCATTGACCACCTATTCGAGTCTATGCCTCGCAGATGCAAGGCCGTAATTGAAAATAATGTATTCGCTACGAAATATTGAAAGCCAAATTGAATTTGGTAAACAAAACGCGAAGTTGCATTTGTTTTGTCCAGGATGAAAACATTGACTTTTTTTCATGAATTATTATGCATGAATAATGATTTTTTACACTGATATAGTCTTGCTTTGTATTATCCCATACGCGGAGTAACGATCTATGATGATGTTGTTTGAGAAGGAAATAATTTCTCATCACCATGAGGCTCTAGGAGTACACAGGCACTTATTTTTTTTTGCTAGAACAAAGTTGTTAAGAGAAAGTATTGATAGTTCCGTTAGCGCACGGCAGGCTGTGAAAATTGAATAGAAGTAGTTTTTGAAATTGAGCGGAGGCCATTGTGAGGTAGTATTTCGAAACAAGCAAACAATCTCCGTCCGAGATGTCGCAAAGAAGCTGGTGGCAAAGTGGCACCTTAAACCGTGAATAGAGCTAAAAAACGAACTGGACTGCCGATTTGCAAGAAAGTGGTGACTCCAAATCGCGACGATAAACAAAACACGTCGGCCAAAGCACGATCGCGAAAGTTGTACTCGACGATGCTGATGAAGTTTGATTGCTTGGTACAGGACGATGAAACTTACGTCAAGGCAGACTTCAAGCAGCTTCCTGTACAGGAATTTTATACGGCAACCGGACGGGGAAAGGTGGCAGATATTTTCAAGCACATTAAACTGTCAAGGTTCGCGAAGAAATATCTGGTGTAGCAGGCCATCTGTACCTGACCGGAACCGTCAACCAGGAAATTTATCAGAGCGAGTGCCTACAAAAACGTCTACTGCCTTTCCTCAAGCGACACAATTGTTCCGTTCTATTTTGGCCGGATATGGCATCTTGCCATTACGGAAAAAGGCCATGGAGTGGTATGCCGCCAACAACGTTTATGTGGTACCCAAGGACAAGAACCCTCCCAACACGCCAGAGCTCGACCCAATCGAACAATATTGGGCCATCGTCAAGGGAAACCTTAAGAAGACTCAAAAAGCGGTTGTGAGCGAGAAACAGTTCAAGGCAAACTGGCGTTCTGTGGCGAATATAGTGGACAAGGAGACTGTACAAAATCTTATGGCAGGTGTTAAACGAAAGACCCGGCAATATGTATTCGGTAAAAAGGAAGCTTAGCTGAATATTTCTCCTGTATTCTGTATTAACTGAACTTGAAAAAAAAGAATTTGACTTATTAATAAAAACATTGATCGACTCACACACATTACTGTTTGACCAAATTTTGATCAGAACACCCTATATTTGAAATGGGAAATTCTGAAACCGTGCCGTGCTAGGGTCAAATAGATGATTATTCTGACATATCAACTTGTTATCCTTATCTTGCCGTCGCGTATTAGAAAAGAACCAATATACTATCTAATAACCTTTCAACATCATAATTGAGCGAGTTTCAACTAACTCGTTCTTCACCATGCTGAAAGTTTCTTATGCTCCTCTGCATTCACGTTCTGCTAATAACACAATTTTCGCTCTACCTTCTAATGCAATGCAATTACAGTCCGATGAACTTTCGCCCAGTTTCCCACGGCGACCGAGACAGCCGTTCAACAACCTCTTTCTACACACTTTCAGCCTTCCAATCCTACTAAGGACTGAGCAAGTTTGTGTCGTGCTTGTGTCACTTAACTCGTTCAGTGCAAACCGCATAAATATTGCTACATCATTCTCCAAGAGCAGTGGGGCACTATGCTTCTGCAGCTATAGAACTGTACCAGCTTGTTGCAGCAATATGCTTTTCCTTTCCATATTTCTCGTAGTATGTCGTAACTGGTTTCATGGAAGTAGTACCTTCCGGCACGAGCTCCGTGTCTACTACCTGTTGAAAAATACTAATTCGATGAACGGCAATATTAGACCACCCGTACTATACCATTCTGACCGCAGACGGTAATCAATACTAATCTTTCTTTCTTTCCGTTTCTTGCAGATTCGAGCTACGTGGATTACTAGCGATATGGAATACCTTACTAGCAATGTTCAGTATAATGGGTGCCTGCCGGACAGCGCCAGAACTGGTACACGTGTTGAGGCATTACGGTCTCTTTCATTCCGTATGTGTTCCTAGGTAAGTCGAAATCCTCCGATTCAGACAGCATCATATCTTATCATTGTGATATTGAAAAATCTGTGACAAAAAAAGGGGGAAACATCTCCCGGATTATCACACGTTGGAGCATTGTGTATCATTTTTTATTGACCGATTTTCGCAACCTACGATACGCTGTTCGGGTTTTAAATGGAACGTCTATCTTGACGAAACCCCCGACAAAAATTGCATGTTCCTATTGAAGTTATCGGTCACTGTCGCTGTGCATGTGATCAGTGCGTGAGACATGCGACTGTTCGAGAATTTATTACTTAAACGGATTTCAATTGCATTTAAGTATCATCTAAGATGCATTAGACGTTCCTGTTTATTGTAACAAAGACGAATAACGTCTCTGAATAAACAACCGGCGTGATTCAACAAACGGTTTCGTTCGTTTGCTTGTGGATGTTAAGTACAGTAAATATTTGTCTACCTAAGTGTCGTCATTTGACGATTTGTTGGTTGAAACTGAACAAGTTAGTTGCCGTTCTCAATTCAAAGGAAAGGTTCATATGATGGGACATAACAAAAAATAAGCACTTTTAAAAATTATTCCATTCTTTTTTTTTTCAAACGTCAAAGAGTTGTTTTTTGATTAACCTGAATATCAGTGCTATCCTTGTGCGGTACGGTGTTTTTTTTTAATTTAATTGGCACTACCTCATGGCGTATTGGATCAGTATAATCTTTGTCAATACATTGGGGAACAAAACATCATGAAGTTACTGAGACTCTTCTTACACATTGATTTAGTGTTTGTCATCTCAATCTCCAATTATATTGAAGCTTCAGTAAACGCAAACACGTTCTTCTTCACGTAGAATCCAATCATACCAGGTTTCCATATTATTACCGTGCGTCAATTCATCATTAAATACTTTACAAAATTGCTACAGCTAAACCGAAGCCTTTAGCAAACAATTTCATAGTTCACCTCTACCGCTGGCTGTGTTTCGCGAAAAAAAAATCCAATTATCACACCCGACTATGTCGTCATCATCATACCGAAGACGCACTTCTACGAATTGAATACCGCTCTTACATCATCGTAGAGCATCATCGAAAAAAAAAAAACTAAAAACCCGGAACGAAACCAATCCACACATCAATTTTGGAAGCATTGACGAAAGGTGACTAGCACTATCCAACGTACACTTATAAAGGCTTTTCCACACGCCAAAAGTTGCTCGACAACAGGTTCCCCATCTTTTTATCGTTGCAATCGTGCCTGTCTGACTCGCACCATGTTTCTTTTTTTTTTTTAGCAAATCTAGGTTGAAAGCGAAAGTTTGAACTTGAACGGAAAAGTAGGCTGATTGCTGTTTAAAACATTCTTTAAAATTTTAAAATTGAATTGTATCCGAATGCAGATTGCGGATCATGCAATGTTGATAATTAATGGCAATAATTATTACGGATTTTGGAATTAAAAATGAATATCATTTTGATACTTTACAGGTTAAATTCATAACAACCATATGAACTGACCTTCATGGGCCGATGTCTTTAAGTTGATTACACAGCAGTGTCCCCCCTTGGGGGATTTAACGATAAAGGTCACTCTTTTGCATAATTTCACAGTTGGAAAGTTGACAGCAATATTTGTCAAAAAAATTCCATTGTTGAGCTTGGAGGATATAACTCAGTGCGAATTTTCGCCAAATAAATGCACTTTCGGTTTCTTCTGGCTATTTAAGTAGAGGGAGTATCATAGATGGCGTATGGATAGTCTCGTTTTCGTCAAGTTATTTGGCATCCTTCTTATGAAAAATAAATAAATAAAAATAAAATAGATGTATACAATATGCCATATGAAAAATGTAAATTAATTATCTACAATAGAACAACTTCAATTTTTAAGTTTTAATGGAAATTTAAGTTATGCTGAGAAACTTAAAAACATGAGGAAAAGTCGAAAAATCTTGCCAAACATGCCTCATTTTTTTTCTCACTGTAGCTTCAGACTGATTGCAAAACATTTATTTAAATATCAGCCAACAAATCTCAGCTCATGACGCTAAGCGCATGAGCGCATCTTCAAACTTGGTTGGATATCATAAAGCCTGTCCTCGTTTAATTTCGGACACCAAAAGACCAGCATCGAAAAAAAAATTACACATAATTCAACAAAACCGATTGGTTATTTCACAATAATAGAGTTATATCCACATTAAGAACAATTAATTAAGATGTTAATCCTTCTTTCTGTAAAATTGAACTTCCTGTGGTACACCCGCCATCAGGTTCCGTACGGTATCCTCAGATACGCCCGCCGTGACGATTCTCCATCTTCTCTTGAAATCATCGGTACCATTTGCTTTCTCCTTTTTTTTCCTCTGTTCGGGACATAAACCACTGAGACCAGTAATTTGATCTATTGTAGTATATCCCGTGTCCTTTGTTTAGTGCATGTCGATTTACCTCATCACTATTGAAAAATGATGAGGTATTCGGTGTTGTTACACTTGTCATTGTTTGTTTTGTTGGCAATGAATCAAATTTTATTGAAAGTTTCCGCTATTTAAACCCTTTGAAGAGTGAGAGCACTCTTCAAAGGCGCGCCTCTTTATCAGTCAAAATCAGATTCATTGCAAAGAAAACAAACTATGACTCCGATACTGACCATGCATCAGAACCCTAGTCATAACCAATTCAAACTATAGAACATCAAATAGACAATGAGAATTCACATAAATGAAGACTAACCATGTTTTACTTATTCTAAGCTCATCCTCGCACAATTGCAAAACGAGTATTGTCACTTTTCATAAGACATAAAATGTAATAAGGACTAAAATATGTTCCTTTGACTACAAATAACAAATATGTTCCCTAGTTTGAATTAATTCGGACTAGGGTTCGGTGGTAGATCTGATACCCCGTAACGCACCACGAAAAGGTGATCTACCAGCGTTACGGGTCAGTGCTTTCTCCTTAGTTTCTAAAAGTTTCCGCTTAACTACAGCCCAGTACTTCTCTATTGGGCGAAGTTCTAGAGAGTTTGGTGGATTGCCTGTTTTTGGCACGTATTTGACCTCTTGCACCATATTCCATCCTAGGACAGATTTCGCATAACCAAAAGAAGACAATTCCGACCAAAACAGAGCTGAAGAGTCGTGGCTTCTGATAAACGTTAGCAACAGCATTTGCAGACATTCTTTCTCGTACACTTCCTTATCGATAGTGCCGGTTGAGACGAAACTTTTAGATTTTCGACCACAGCTACATATGGCCTGCCAAATCAAATACTTCTTTGGGAATTTGGTTACTTTGCATTGCGGTATAAAAATCCAGACTCGGAAACTGTTTAATGTCTTCGAGTACGTATGTTTCGTGTAAAGCTCCTTAGCACGACTTTTTGCAGTGTAATGATTTTTCAGAAGCAGATAATTTATCATCCCATGCAAAGCGCTAGGAGCGGACAGTAATTTTATTGCTAGAACAAATAGACATGAAGAGAAAGTGTATTGATAGATCCGTAAGAGAACGGGAGGCTTTGAAATTGAATAGATGTAAGTTTTTGAAAACGAGCGGAGGGCATTTGAACGGTAGTATACGATCAGGAACATAACCCTTTGTCCCAGAAAGATACAAAAATATTTAACGTTTATCAACAAGCTTTTAATTATACGTATGCATATGAACAGTATTCTAAAACAGCGCCATACACTATTTTGTCTTCCTGAACGTCTTCATATTCAGGATGTTCTAGGTCGTCAATAAGGCCTTAAACTCATTTTTTAAATATTTTCCAGATAAAAAAAATGATGGAAAACAAATTTGCTGAAGACAGTTTGTACTTTTATTCAGTCTGTGTGATTTTATACAACTATTATCATTTTAGGGTCATATGTGACCTCTTAGGCCTGAAGGACTTAATATACTTTGTAAGACAAGGCTTAGCATTTATAATTTTTTTAATAGTATGTGGCCTAAAACCAACCATGTTCTCTATTGAAATCGATGCGTAGAAATACTTCCGATCGATTGTAATAGAAAATATTTTGTGACATAACTGAGATTGATGCTCAAAACCTGACCACTTTTCGTGACGGTCACAATACGACTTGTTTTTCCCAGTATTGTACCCAGTATAGAAAACAGAGGCGTAGTCCTACGTCAAAAATCTGGTTTGCAGAACTCGTTGTTAAATATTGCCAATGCCTCAACCCACCAGCCGTTGCATCCAGTGAAAGCTCCAAGTAGGACCTGAAAATCACCAAATTACTTCCGATTAAGGTCAACTATGATCTGCTTATTGACGAATGGAACTTGTTAAAATGATAGGTGCTAACCTTGAGTACAGAGTACAGAATTGAGGAGTATTGGAACCAGATGTTTTACTAAGAAAACGGTTGTAGGCGAGTCTAAATACCCTCAGGTGTTTGAGGTTGTGAATACAACTTCACATGTTAACGGCTCAAAAAAAGAAACTGAAAAGCAAGATATGTCAGAAATAATTCTAGCACAGGCCATGCTAGGTCTTCGCAAAAACGAGCTACGGACCAAAAAAACACTCATAAAGTGACGCTGCACCGCGGTCTTAGGAAATGTTCATTAATTATGTCACGCAGTAATAGGGGAAAATGAGGGAGGGGTGGTAACACATCACAATCCATACAAAACAATTTGATGGTTCACACAAAAAACGTGACAAGGAGGAGGGGGGATTTAACAAGCCACAATTTGCGTGACATAATTAATTAACGTTCCCTTATTCTAGAGTCACTCTTATTTATCCATAAATCCGCTACCAGCCCTGCGATAGGGATTAGGTGAGTTTCCCTCTCTGATGGCCCTCTTAATAAGAGAAGCAAAGATCTAGCTCGCAGTAAAGTATCACATCTGACACACCGTTCTTCAACAACCTTGTAGTAGTACATTTATATAAAAGCACTGACGTCGGGTATAATACTGGCGGAATTACATTGCGAATCACTACTTAGGGGCTATTCATAAACCTCGTAGACTTTTCTGGGGGGAGTGGGGTGTTTGACCAAAGTCTACGCTCCATACAAATTTACAAAAATTTGTATGGAAAAAAGTCTACGAGGGAAGAAGGGGGGGTTTAAGATTTTCAAAAATGAGTCTACGTGGTTTATGAACAGGCCCTTAGGGAAATTTAGATTTGAAGAAAAATAAAGGTTACACAATTAAAAAAGCTCATAAAACGTTTATGCACCTTCAACTTGTGTGATAAGCTGTCATTGTTGTTTCGTCTGAAGCATTCTTCAAGAATTAACCTGAAAGCCCAGTTTAAATGAAGGTTATTTTGGTGTTATTTTTTTCTATTTATACAGTGCGGCACATTTAGAAAAAAAAAAAAAAGTTCCAAATAGTCGAGTAACTGCATAAGCTCACTTCTGTAACATGCTTATGTGATCCATAGTTGTCCGAATAACAAAAATGATGAATATAAGACTAATTTTGATTTTTACAACAACAGAAATCGAATGAGAATTTTTCCCAGCGCCACATCGGGGGCACATTGAAACAAATAGGTTATTTTCAAAAAAACGAATAAACATTTCATCACATAAAAGCAAAGCTGTAACATGCTCATATAATACGTCGATGAACAAACATCTACCTGAATCCATTCGGGTTCTGTCCAATTGTTCAATTGTAAAAATGGGAACGAAAGGTGGCGAAGATCCCAATTCCTGTTCGTGCATCTTTTCCGAGCTATTCGGGCTTGCCAAACGATCGCGATTACGACTCACGAAGTAATCCAAATTGTGGAAGCAGTGGGCCACCTATTAATAGTGTTGCAGAAGCTTAAAAACAATTAGATGATTGTGTAATCGCTATATTCGATTCGAAGTGAACTACGTGACAGAGATTAAAATGTTCGATGAGGTATTATCAATCCGAAGACGGTAGTCTCGGTCGAGGTAATCTTTCGATACTAGCCATATCCTCCAGCTTTCCGCAAATTATACACATTCATTAATTCGTTCTCACAAAAAGCTCTCAATTAATTACTGTCAAATTGCTTCAGGATCACCAAATTGCGTGGCGTTAAAACGCTTTCTATAAAAGTGTTGAAACCCAACCATGACGAAAAAAAAAATTGAAGCAGGTTCCATTTTTAACCCATAACTAAATCATATCTTGAATGAACATGGCCTTCAAACGTAAGATCGACTTTCTACGGGCTCTCCAAAAACCTGCCCCCTCGGAGTTGATGGATGCTGTGGTCGGTGTAGCGTAAAGGCCGATAATATCAAGCCCCCCAACCACCCTCCCCAACATACATGCGATCCTCGCTGTATTCGTCGTTACGTTCTTTCATAAAGGCGCGCTGCAACCGACAATGGATGGCCGAAAGCTGCGCGCCCTCTGTTTGACTGGCGGCAATAGCAGCCGCAGACAGCCATCAGAGCAAAACAAGTTTAACTTCATTGCATAAGAAAAAGCCTATGTTTTTGTTTGGTTTGCTGTTTCATCAAAAATTAAATAATCGATCCGGCGAAACCGGATGGTTTTCTGGGTTACGTCGCAAAAATGTGTCGCTTTTCTGTCAGTGGGACAGAGATGGGTGGAATCGGCCTCGGGGTTTTTCGAAAAATGGTACACAGACACATGGTGAGGGCATGAATGCGGTCTGGCTGCTTCGGAGGTGCCGCTGCCCGTGGCGTTTCTTTAGATTTGTTGAACGTTGCAAAATTGTTTGTTGACGAAAGCCATCGATGATAATCTTTGCATTTTGTCACTTTGTTCATTACAGACATTCGCAGACGCAAGGTGATTTTAGCGATTGAACAGTTCAAATATGCCTGAATTGTATGAATTAATGTGCCCTCAACAAGTGTGTATAAGAGATGATCATATTGTTTGTGAAAATATATTGATTTCCATTCTAAGGGTGTCAAGTACCTAAAAAACATTGATTGAAAAGAATCTTCTGTTCTCGTCAAAATCAATTTATGATCTTCTTCATTATCAAATTTCTTACGTTAAATTTAGGATAAAGAAACACAAAATAAGATTACTTGCTCAATTTTGAAACCTCGGAAAAATTGATGGTCATTTCTAGAAAACTCATTGCAAGTTACATCTGAGTGTCGAAAAACTGGGCTGATACCAGCAATCAAGGATTTCTTTGGACTTGGTGACCACCCACCGAGAATTCCTAAAAAATATCATTTAAAATCCTTTTTTTATTTTTCTTCATGTAACTAAGGACTGTATCAAAAATAAGTTATCCATATATTTTTCTTTCAAATCATATGAAAAAAATGATGTTTTATGAAAAATAAAAATGGATGATTCATTATTATATGGGATTGAACTTGAACATTGTGAAGACCAGTTGCAAATAATATTATACTTTCACGAATTTGCGAAACTTCCGGACAAGTATTTAATCACATTTTGTGTTCGCCTTAGCTTGAATATTTTTTGGAACTCCTGCATATTTTCAGCTGCTTGATCAGTCTTTTTGAAGGCATCGACATTGATTTATTCTTCCAAATTAGAGCTACCACTTTCTGATCCAGTTTAGGGTTGGAAGATCCAGATTTTCTGCCTCTTCTTGGCAGTTCATTCAAAGAACAGTGTTGCCCAAACTTGGTTAAAGGGTGTCCACAGTTAAATTGCACCACTTTAAACGCGTCCTGAAAACCAAGTCTCTCGACCGATTGTCATGAAATATTCAGGGAATAAAATACATTGTATAATTTTGGTTTAGGTATTTTTATTTCACTGTATACCAAATCCAAAAGTCCAAACTGAACTGACATTTTTTCCGCTTTCAACTATGACTTTAACATTTCCTATTCTGTAGTGACAACTTTAGAATGCTTAGGAAGTTCGTGCTTCATTATAGCCCAATATTTTTCAATTGGCCGCAACTCTTGAGAATTTGGAGGATTAAGTTCCTTCGGCACGAAATTGACAGCATTCGTCTTGTACCACTCCAGAACATCCTTGGAGTAGTGACAAGAGGCTAGGTCCGGCCAAAAAACTGTAGGAACGTTGTGTGTTTTGAGGAACGGAAGCTGTCGTTTTTTCGTTTCATGTATATTTGACCATTTACAGTTGAAGTTGTCACGAAAGGCTTGCTCCGTTTACCACACAAACAAATCCCCTGCCAAATCTTGAATTTCTTGGGGAGCATTGACACTTGGTGTTTCCTGAGAGACTCTGGAACATCGAACTAGTCGTTCGCAGTCACATACTGGTTGCCGGGAATTTGTTTAAAGTCCGCTTATACGTGTGTTTCATCGCCCATGATGCAGCAGTGTGGTTTCGTCAACATTTGTGTGTACAGCTTACGAACACGTGTTTTAGCTGTCCTATTCTGTTGTTCATTGCAGTTAGGAGTTTTCTGAACTTTGAATGAACGGAGCCCGGCTCGTTTCTTGGCTTTCAACACGAAACTTTTGGTCAAGTGCCGGTTTTTGCGTGACACCCCGAACGGAACAGTTGGGCTTGCGTTTAAAGGCAGCAACCACTACAGAATACTTTTTCTCGAAACGTTTCATGACATCTTTCCGATGGCTCGGTGCGAAAGAAATGGGTTGTCGAGGTGCGTGTGCAAAATGTTCTCGCGCACTTGCTGTTCCTTCGACTCCATCTTCGAAACAACGGCACATTTCACATTGAAACTCACGCAGTGTGAACAATACACGTTGAGGTCATTTCACCCAAAATTTTGTTGCAATCAACCCAAAGGGCGAAATGTTACAGTTTATCGAAAATGATGCAATTTAACTGTGGACACCCTTTATATTCAATTCATGCATAATCATTCGAAGAGCATATTGTATCGCTATCTGTTGTATTCACAACTCCAAGGTCTCCAAACTACAGGTATTTTGATAGCTCTCGTATGTTATCAGAAATGTTGAGCAGAGAACCTTGAAAAATGTTGATAATGCCCGGAGGGCGACTCATCTGAATCTCATCTTAAGTAAGGTGCAAAATCTCATGCTTGCGAATCAATTTTCGAAAAATCTTTTTGGATCTACAATATTCAAATTCATGATTCAAGAAGAATAAATTTAGAGGAACACTTGGAATTTTGTAGTTTACTGCTTTACATTAGTTCTGCTCTGTAACTCACTAGCCCACGTGTCGTTAATCGATTATGGACACTTTTATGCAATATTCATTTTTGCAGATTTAATGCGATTCTATTACAACAGTAAAGCAAATTGGCTCTATAATATCTTTTACTTCCTCCGATCTGGTACACTATAAACCATCACATAAATGCATGCTGATTATGATTTTAAGTATATTTATTTATATCGGGCGAACTGGACAATCCAGGAATTTTAACAATACAAATACAAAAAGTACGAATAGCTGCTTCGAATCGCTTTAAACCAATAATAAGCATGCTGTTAGAGCCACGCTAGCGACAGGCGATATCGTATCGAAAATCGAAAGATCGATACTTCGGTTTCGATTTTTTGAATCGATACAAGAAGCATAAAAAATCGAATGCATCGATACATTTCTTTCGATTTCTCCATTTGATCATTAAAAATATAAGTTACAATTGGAACCCTCTGGGATTTTCACGATTAAATGGTATTTTATATAAAATTCGTTCTCAATCTGCATATAGACTGTTCCAGAAAGTATAAGCACACTTTCAAAATAACAAAAAAGTCATGTTTTTTTAGTTTTAATAATTTTATTTGGCAAACCATATTTGTATTTGTGTTTTATATGATATTTTACTCTCGTTTAATCAAAATATTTAATCATAGCCAAGACTCTTAACTTCCTCGAACATGACTCATTAGCTTCTGCACAGTGGTACTTCCCATCATTTTGATCACTTTTGGCTAATCTTTTTTGAAATTTTTAGATGTCGTCCGCTGGTTTTTTGAATTTTCGAAGCTTTGCTTTGGTTAAAGCCCAAAAAGTCTCGATTGGCCGTGCCTCCGGGCAGTTCGGCGGATTCATGTCTTTCGGCACGAAACATACATTTTGACTTTTGTACCATTCTAAAGTGTCCTTTGAGTAATGACATGATGCCAAATCTGGCCAAAACACTACTTGACCGATCGGCAATAATCGCTTCTGGAGACATTCCTCAACGTATTTCTGAGTGTTCATCGTCTCCGTTGTGATGTACGGACTAGATGTCTTAACACACTCGCATATTGCCTGCCAAACCTGCCAAACCCTTCTTACTGAATTTTTCGGTAATAATTGCCTTCTCCGTTTCGGGGATGTCTTTGTCTTCGCTTACAGTATAGAATAGTGGTCCAGGAAGCGTTTTGTAATCTAGTTTCACTTACGTTTCATCGTCCATTATTATCCACCCAGAATTTGTACACAATATCGAATCGTAGAGTTTGCGGGCCCGAGGTTTCACGGACGCGGCCTGTTTTGGGTTCCTTTTAGGTTTTTTTTCTGCTTCCGGTATGTTTTTAGCCCAAGTCTTTCTTTGGCACGCATGACGTTACTCGACGAGGTCCCTAGTTTTTTCGCAACATCCCGAAGAGAAGTCGCAGGTTTTCGCTTGTAGGCATCCCTGATCTTTTTATCGATATCCGGACTAACAGGACCGGATCTCCGACCACTCTTCGGCGTATCATCAAACGTACACTGTTGTCTATATTTTCGAACAGCAGATCGTACCGCTCCGACGCCAATTTGCTCAATGAGAGTTCGCTCACAGTGCACCATTTGTGCACGATACTTTTTCGTTGTTCCGGAGTAAGACCGCGCATTTTGATAGGTAACACAAAACTGAGCACTTTTTTGATGCTATGTCATTCAGAAATGTGCAAACAAAAGGACGCAGCCAAAACATGTTGAAATATTTCATTATATTCAAAGTGACCGTTAAAATATGGTGTGCTTATTCTGGAACAGTCCTTACGAAGTCATAACGCTGGAACTGTCCACGACGTTGAAATCACGAAGTCGCTGAGAGCACATAAAAGTGAAGGAGATTTTCAAAAAAATGTAGAGAGAAGCAAAAAGAACCGCAAAGGATCTTAAAGCAAAGAAAATAAGGCTTTTGGCCAATGCGCAGAGGGATGCAGCGTGCATTGACAAGCAAAAAATAGAGAGTAGATACCTACGGCTATTGAAGTACTCATAAGTATTTGTGATTAAACTTGACTTATTTAAGATTTTGTTAAAAATTGATCAATAATAAAAATGTACAAAGCTGGTAGACGGCATCAAGCCCATTGCTGGTGTATGTTACAGTTCCATCTCTCTTTGTTGTTGGCGATGTTCCTCTATTTCTCGTACCTGTTGAGGAATTTTTGAGCGCTTTCACAACAAACAATCAAAGAATACACCATACCGTCCGCCGTCCTCTGAATATAATTGTTTCAGTTTTTCTTGTTCCATTTGCAGTAAATAACCTGCCCATATAGGGTGTCCCAGAAAGTCTAAGCACGGTTCGGATGCGCCACTGTTGCTTCCACATGACGTTGAAATAGCTGATCCTTATTGTGTATCATTGTTTTCATTTCAATCTATAACTTGGTGACTCTAGAATGATGGTGAATTTACAGTTATCCGTAATTTTGCTTAATTGAAAGAAGTCAGAAGTATTTCAGATTGAACAATTTCCTCGAAAACTGCAAAAATATCTAAAAAACTAATTTGTATTAACTCTTTTTCCCAGTTGGGTAAAAAAGATTGTGTGGCCACCCTGCATGTTTCCAAAGTCGACACCAGAAGTCCACTCAGTCAATCCGCTTTTTTTTCAGCCTACAATATTATCTAGTTAGTGACCGATAGTTTTTACTACACCCAAAATAAAAAAGCAAGATTGTAATGCAATTTCGCATGATTTGGTTTCATTTCTCGTAATGGATCGCAACTTGGAGAAAGAAAGCAACATTGGTCGTGGGCAAAAAAGCAACACATCAAATCGATTAGAAAAATTCAATGTGTGCGTGATGTTGTACAGTTGATTAGTAGTAGTAAATTCAATGGCGCACAAAAAAAAAGATTTCCATCCGCTACCGAGAGTCGAACCGCGACCGTCAGCATGACGGCTCTTCATTGTAACCATCCAGTCACCACAACAAGTTGAGGTGAACGGAATAAAAGTCCTACAGTTTCTTCGGTTTTTGAGGCACTCAACGTTACAACAATGAAGCAAATTTCGGTCGCACACACTTACATGGCTTCGTTTATTTCATAAACCGCATGGTGACTTGATGAGAGGGCGATAGGAGTCTGATGACGAGTGCAGATAAAAATAGAACACTTGACAGCGGAATAGCAACAGAGGCATACGGCGTAGCGGCGTTCTGTGCCATTGTCACCCATATTGAGAAGTTGTTGACGGTTGAACAAAAACCCAACGGTTGCTGCGACTGTCGAGGCACTAGGCACACAGCGATAACCACTTGCACACACTTGCATGGCTTTGTTTATACCATAAAAAGCTTTGTGGAACATGATGGGCAAATTTGCCTTTTCAGAATCATGCGGATTTCTCAAGATATGATTGCAAAAACTGCAAAATTGCAATTTTGCATTTTTTGCTACAATTTCAATTTTTGGGTGTATACACACATAGAAATTATGAATTATAAAAGTCGAGGAACGTAAAGAAAGATTTCTGTAAAATTATGTCTCCGGAAACTGACACATACGCAATTCGATGAAAGATGTGTTTGATTGAATTTATTTTCTCATCTCTTTCAACTCATTCTTATGTGCTAAAGGACGCTTGCATGTTTCGGTCTAAGAAGACAGAAATTTACATGAAATATTGGTAGTGTGTATGTTTTTTTTTCTCTTTTCGAGCATGATTCTCCGCCAGAGGTAGCCACTTCGTTATTGCCAGATTAGCAGTAATTACATAGAGATCCAGCAGATGATGTTTGGGACTAACATACATCCTCAATGTGTAAGAATCAAAGCAATACCAGCGTCGCTCCACCCGAATGCAGGTCATTTAAGAAAAGAGTAGGCGTGATCTCGCTCTATTAGAAGCCGTTCTAAAGAGCCATCTACGAGTATTCTAATCCACCCCAAATAACGAAGGAAGGATTTGGTGAAACTAGAGTATCTAGATTGCCACAGTCATCTTGATTGATTTCCAAGCTCATCTCTTTTGTACCAACAGGGCAAGACTTGGTCCTACACGCAATGATTTCATCATCTCCAATCCGCTCAACCAATCGTATTGTTCTGTGATATAGTGAGTGGACTGTTATAATTTGATAAAACTCGATGCAGACATCTTCCAAAACTTGAAAAATCGAGAGGCAATCGGTGGGTTATTACCGGTGAGTTGGATGAGCTACCTCGCCCGAAATCAAAATTATGTTTATGGGGAAACCTTTGTGTTGTTGATGTTAAAGAAACGTACGATACCCAATCTTTGGTGCCGCAATAGGAGAAGCTTCAGCAAAAAATAGTATCACAGAGATACTTTCGGAACTTACTGAACGCCACTGCAATAAGTTAAAACTTGTTGCAGTAAAAAAGTTCGATTTGGATTGGGTGGGATTTGTAAAAATAGTATTTTTTCCAGTTGACCGAAGAAATCCACCAACCGTTCATTTCACAACAGTCTTCAATTCAATTAAGCTGATTTTGCTGGTATGGGACAATCTGATGGTAACCCCACGATTAAAAAGAGTTATTGCATTCAGAAAAACCGAGAACTTGATCTTCAGATTACTTCCTCTTTCCGCACTTTTTATGGTACGTACCAAGATTTTGTTCTCGATCAGCCACAGTTTCAACTGTAATATGTTCGTTCCAAACCGCTTCCGCAACACCTTACATTACCTACAATTACAGTATCGGCTACCGTATAAACTCATACAAGTTTGTCATTCTGTAGGCTGGTAGCGAGATGCCGTGATTTTCCACTTTACAAAACCGAAACCTTCAGCTTGAAAACACTCGAATCAATCTTGTGACGCAAATCTCACCGCATCAGGAAGCAGCTGAGTACCAAGCAAACAGCAGCGGAACATTTTCGCTATGCCTCTCCACCTGCAAGTCGAACCGGTAACTAGTTTCATAGTCAGGTGTCGCCCTACCGGCAGTTTCCTTTCAATCAGGGGTATTTTATAATTGGTATACCTTTTTATGGTTGTAAAATTCGTTTTAGGATTAGCTTAAGTCTATTGTCCCAATAAATGTAAAGACAGCTTCAGTAAATCGTGTGTATCAGCTGTAGTCTGCTTATCTCGACACATTGATTAACATTTTGTCTTCCATTGCAAACCAACGCCAAAACCAGCTTATCATTTCAAATTTTTTTATCACCTAGCAAATACAAGCTGGAACGATTGTTCAGTTATCAGCTTTGCACTGATGTACATTGGCCCCTTCGAAGAAGGGTGCATCAATCTTATTCGTAAGCACAGGTGGCTCTCTGAGTGACTGTTGTTTCCGATAACACTTCTGACCAGTTAACCTTGGGAACCCCGACCAGATAAGAGCTTGACGTGTACGAGGTATTAATCTTAATTCTTCGAGGCACCGGCATATCTCACTTCCTGACCTGTTTTTAAACTCGGTAATCCGGTTCGTACCGCACTAATCTTTTTTTTTTTCAAAATTAATCCTGGTCTTGCAATTGATCGGCAAACGGAAAGCAGTTAGAGAAATTTTAAAATGCATACAAAATTGAAAGCTGGCAACAGAATTGTTCGCACAGACTCAGTTGATATCATACGTGAAGGTCTGCCAAGAACTGGTTCTATATGCAACTCCTTCTGCTCTGCGGTTGAATACAAGTTGTTTGTTTATGCGATTTGCAGTCAGGAGTATCGAATGAACCGTGCGGGTCATTGACTCACGTGTAAATAACAAATGAATAGGGTGTCCCAGAAAGTATTAGCACGATTAAAAATCAAAATTCAAGCAATTTTTTCAGGTTAAAATTGAACTTTGGTTTCATGAATCATTTCTTAATGTTTCCGCTCAATAGCATATAAAAAATCTTATTATTGTCAATCACAAGCCAAGAAACACACTTTTGCCTTAACGATGAACACCAGAGAAGTTTAGAAAACTTATCAGATTATTTTGGGTATTTTTTCAGAAGTTCATAGAACTACTCAAGATGTTCAGGGAACTTCCCAAAAATTCAAGGAACTTTCCAGAAAATTGGATAACTTCCAATAGAGAACAGTCAAGAAATTCATGATGCTTTTCAACAGTTTGCGGATCTTCCTAGAGGTTTAGTGAACTTCTTAGAATTGCATGAAACTTGCAAGACATATACAGAACTTCTTAGAAGTTTAGCGAACATGTAAGAGTTCAAGAAACTTCCTTGAAGTTCAGGGTTTCTCATGAACTCAAAAAACTTCTCAAAACTTCAGGAAATGCTTACAAAGATCATGGAACTCCCCCAAAGATCAGGAATCTTTTAGAGAACGTCCCAGAAATTCAGAAAATTTCCTAGAAGTTCAGGAAACTTTCCAGATGCTCGAAAAAACTCCCGGATGCTGAGGGGATTCAGCAATTCAGGAAATTCTCAGTAGTCCTGCGATCTTCCAAGAATTTCAGAAAACGTCCCAGATAAACAGGAAACGGGATTTTTTGAGCATTCGAAAAGTTTAGGAAACGTTCAAAGGATTTTTCCATAAGTTTGGGGAGCTTCCTAGAACTTCAAGGATCTTTCCAGGTGATCGAGAAACTTTCCAATCGTTCCGAAAACATCCCAAAAGTTCAGGGTATTTAAGTTTTAAGAAGAACTTAAACTTCTTACCACTCGATAATTTTTCGAACCCAACCAAAACGAGAATGAAGAAACCAACTACTTTTTAATCAATTTCATAGAATTTCCACCTATTCACAATCTTGGAGATCATAAAAAGTTCTTGTATCAATTTTTCGTCGATTACTTAAATATGTGTGATATTCTGCTTTTTATCACAGAATATGTACCTGCTGGAAGTTAAAACAACTTCTGGGAAGAGAAATCTGATTTTCTAAATTCCCGTCATTTCCAGAAAGTTGTTCCTATTTCATGGATGATCAGCAAACTTTTTGGAAGTTCATCCAAGTTTCCAGAAACGTTAATAATTTTTCGGCAGTTCAATAAACTTCTCTAAAGTTCCACCATTTCTCTTCTCGAAAGGCAGCGAGCAAACTTCATGATTATCTGGAAATTTCCAATTATTTTATTCAACTGCCGAGAAGTTTAATCAACTTCTGGCATGTTCATTAAAGATATTTCCACCCAATCTTCATAGATATTCCGAAGTTCCTTAAAAATAATTTTTTAAAGAGTGCGTTCAGTAAGAAACTTAAAACAAAATTTACAAACAACAGCGATTAGCGATTTAGCGATTTTTTTGCGTTTGGTCTAAACAAATAAATCCAAACCACGATTTGAACCACCGTTGAAGATACCCTTATAAGATCTGGCTACACGGCTGTAACAGGTGAAGTTTGGCGAATTGCGTATGTAAGGGTGTTAACATATGGTGAAAGAAGAATTTGAGCAGCTGTCTTCAATGCCGTCTAACGCTGTTTGCCGGATTCCAGAGAAAAGAAAATGGTTTGGACAAATTTTGGCTAGAACCAAGAAGGAGCTACCAAATTTGACAACATTTGTTGAAAATTGGCTCATCCTGTCGCACAAAAAGGCGTATTTTAAATAAATGGAAAGTGTCTGGTGGTAAATCAAACTGGAAAAAAGTTTGGGAGCTCAGAGATTTAGCTACGAGTTATTTATATTATCTCATCTTAACAGTCGGGAAAATAAGGCAAAAATTCGAGAAAAATGCGGGAATTTTTATATTAAGATTGTGTGGCCACCCTGTGAATTATATCGAGCTATTTTTGTTCAGGTTTGCAAAATGAGAGGGCAAAGAAGATTAAGAAATACGCAAGAATCCAGATTTGCGGCTGCTATCCGTCATTTTGCCTAAATGAAGCAAGTCAGAATTTCAGATTGAAGAATTTACTCAAAATCTTCAAAAATATCTATTAACCCAATTTATATTAACGCATTTTCACAGTCGGAAAATCAGACAAAAATGCGGGAATTTTCAAATTATGATTGTGTGGCCACCCTGTATAACAGTTTCAACAAGGCGAAAGCTCATTGAAGACAGAACTTCAAAAAAAGAAAGCCTGTTAGAAGAATATTTCCAAAGAATCATTATGAATTGTGTTTAAATCGGTCATTTGATTCGAGAGATATGGTAAAAATATCGTTCATTGTTAAAAAATATCACAAATCTTAACGAAATTTGCTACCAAACACATCGCCACAGACTTCCGGTTACGGCATGATTGGCAAAATGTGCTAAAATGCTACAATCTATTTTAGTCAAGGTTAAGTTTATTGAACCATCAGGAAATAGTGTACAACAGTAGTTGCTAGCTAAACCACCATAATTCATTAGCCCCTGCCCCCACTGGTTAATTATTTACCGTCTCTCTGAACAAATAGATATAATTGAACGAATGCAAGGCGTCTAGAAAACGTTCTCTGAAATAACTTACAATGCTAACCAATTGACAACGTCTTCAGATTGACTGTTTGAACCATGAAAGTTCGATCACCGCAACTTGTTTTCGATCATCTGCACAGCAAATGACGCAAATGTGCGCCCTAAAACCAGCTTCTTCAAAACAAACAAAAAAAAGGAATCTTTTTTCTCCTCAACTCCGACAGGCCCACTTCAATCGATGTTGAGATTTATCAGCAAAAAAAGTACGGTCGTTTCAAGTACATGTATGAGCCTGTACTATTTATTGTTTGGTTCTGGTGGTTTGTCAGTTCGGCAAAACAAAATATCCTGCCACGATATATTATTGACTGTGGGGATTTACGTGGTCATTAATCTCTTCCACGCTCGTTCGCAGGTAGTTTTTTTTTGCTCTGCTATTTTTTTTTTAAATATCTGCAAGAATCATCCAATCAGTAGGCAGCAATTACTTGCCATTGTATATGTTGTTGTTTCGTTCCTCCTTGCAATTGCTGGCAAGCAAGAACAAAACAGTCATAACTCGCTTCAAGGTCATGCACGGATCTGAAGCGTGCAAAGTAAATTCTGCACTCCAAATGGGAAGTGAAGGCTTGCGTTAATCAAACCCCACACGACTGGAGTTGCGTCAATATTTCCATCATGTCAACATTTTTTTCATCGTGATGATGATCCAGACAGAAGTGCTTTTTAACGAAATCGTTGCATTCGATGGATCATTCCAAACTCAACTTGCTGCTGGAATAAGTTCTATCTGCAGTTCAAGAAAGGTGGAAATGGAAGGGGTGCTGAAATATGAAATCAAACAATTTTATTGCGTTTTGATTTGATTTCCAGTGAGATTGGCCATCAAGCTGTTATTCCATCAAAATCTGTACTTGGAAATTTCACATCAATGCAGAGTAATTTTTTAAATTCGACGCCTCTCCTGCATCGTGGGTTCAGTTACACTATTGTTGACAATATTTTCTATGCCGTGCAATCTACTTGACGGTAGTCAATACTAGTCAACATCAAGATGAAGATACAGCTACGTCATTTGCACAAATTGGAAGTCTCCAAGGGTTGGAAGACTTTCAACTTTCTTGCGCATGATCGTATTTAGGGAGTTTACAGCAAACTAGCTTTAGGAGACGGGTTTTTCTCGTATCCTTGGGTAGATGGATTTAGAAATTCACAGTCAGTCTAAGCCTACGATTTATTTGGTAATTCTTAAATAAATTCGCCACCTAACCAAAGAGGCCAGGCCCGGGATGGCCACTGCTGTACACAGATGTCGACCCCAACTTAGTCCAACTGCGGTCCATGGTTTACAGGTCGCTTGCTACTTGATCGATCGACCTTGCTCGTTGCGGGCCTGTTTTCCTTGGACCAGTCGGTTCGTGCACGAGAACCATTTTCACTGGACTGACATCCTCCCGACGTGTCCAGCCTATCGTAAACGACCGATTTTTGTGGTGTAGACGATTGAAGGTTCTCCCAGCAACTCATGCAAATCGTGGTTCATTCTCCTTCTTCACGTTCCACTCCACCTGCAATCCACCGTGCTGTATACCTGAGCAAAGGTTTATACCAAATTGTTATAAATCTGTTATCATTTAGGCTGAATAACCTACCAAAATATCAAAAGAGATAACAAACTAATATTCGTTGAACTCCTTTTATTATCATCGAGTTCATTTTGATAACAAGTTTTGTGATATGAAAAAATTTCTTGAGAAAATTTCAAATTATATTATCAACATGATATCAAATTCATACACTAATAACTGAAGTCCATCATATGCTGGTAATATTCCGCATTCGTCAGCATGCTGGTAGAATTCAGTAACATTCTTCAAAAGTCGGCTTTAAAAAATTGATAACAGATGATAATTTCCCCTATCGTGAAACTGTTCAACATTTCATTACGGCAGCATGTATTTCCAGGAAGTTGGAAGACTTCAGTCATGTTCCCTGTGTTTAAAAAAGGAGAAGAAGGGAACATCGAGAATTTCAGAGGCATAACTTCGTTGTGTGCTTGTTCAAAGGTTTTCGAGATCATAATGAACGAGGTACTTTTCAACTCGTGTAAGAATTATATCTCTACGGATTAGCATGGTTTCTTTCCCAAGAGATCAACCTCGACAAATCTCATAAAATTTGCCTCGTTTTGCATACGCAACATTGATGCTGGTGCACAGATCGACACTGCTTACACTGATTTCAAATCTGCTTTTGATCGAGTTGACCATGGAATACTACTTGAACGCCTACGAAGACTTCGTATCTCTGCGGACCTTATCAGCTGGTTTGAATCATACCTTAAAAACGTAGGCTCACCGTTAAAATAGGATCTGAGTCTTCGGAAGCATTCTTAAATTCATCCGGCGTACCACAAGGGAGCAATCTTGGCCCTTTGTTATTCTCACTCTTCTTTAAAGAGCTTTCTACCGTACTACCATCTGGTGTTTTACGCTGATGACGTCAAAATCTTCATGGTCATCAAAACTATCCAGGACTGCTATGCTTTGCTGATTGGTGCACCCGAAACATGCTGACGTTAAGCATCCACAAATGCAACATCATTTCGTTTCATCGCAAGCTCAATCCGATCACGCACAATTATGCCATGAACGGCCAGCCTCTCGAACGTTTTCTTCAAGTTCGTGATCTTGGCGTCACTCTGGATTCGGCACTAACCTATCGATTGCATTACGACGATATTATCAGCAAAGCGAATCGACAGCTGGGTTTCATTTTTAAAATATCTAGTGGCTTTAAAGACCCTCTCTGCATTCGGTCTTTGTACTGTGCTCTGGTGCGATCGATTTTGGAATCCAACTCTGTTGTGTGGTGCCCATACCAGGCAACATGGACAGCTAGGATCGAAGCAATTCAAAGTAAATTCGTGAGATATTCCCTGCGTCGCCTACCGTGGCGTGACCCGTTGAACCTTCCACGATACGAAGATAGATGCAGATTGCTGGGACTACAGACATTGGACCAAAGGCGAAATATTGCGCAAGCTGTTTTCGCTGCCAATACACTAACAGGTGGAATTGACTCATCGGAACTATTAAGTCAGCTCAACCTCTACGCTCCTGAACGAATGCTTCGCCAACGGGACTTCCTGGTGCTTGAACCCCGTAATTCAACATATGGACTTCATGACCCTATCCGCTTCATGTCAGCTAGGTTCAACGTTGTCTATTTTCTATTCGACTTCAACTGTACTCTGGCAACATTCAAGCGCAGAATGGCAGAATGGCATACTACGAGATGGATAGATCAATGAACAAGTTTTTGTTCCTTCAATTGATTGTCGACGAGGACTGCTTCGAACTATGGATGTTTCTTATTTTATACTTTGACCATATCCTACGTTTGTAATCTTGTTTATTTTAATTATGTTTATGAACGTGCAACTAAGCAATGTTTTGCATTGTATTGTATTGTTTTTACTGAATTGTTTTGCAAAAGATATGGCTTTTCCCCGTCATAAACAAATTCATTAAGACCACCTTAGGCCAGATGGAATATATAATAATAAATAAATAAATAACAAAATTTGTCAATGTTGATAACTAAATTTGTTATGCGATAACCAGTGAGTTCAAAATTATATCTGAGATAACAAAACTTGTTACTTATTTGATATCAGTTTGTTATTTTACTAGGGTAGGGGTACGACCTTCCGTTTAAAGATACCCAGGGCGCGTATATTTTTTCGCGAACATATTTCATGTTTAGTGAACTCAAAGGACTACCGATCAAATCATTGGCATGTACATAGATGATCAACTTTGAAGTGCGGTGGACTCTGTTCGATCGAAACGTCCTTCGGAGTACTAAGTAAGCACGATGTCTAGCAATAATGCTTCATTGTATCTCTCTGATGGTGTCGTTGTCGGTGGTCACCAGTGAGCCCATACACAAATTCGTCTATCATCTCGATTTCACCACCGTCGAGTTAAACCTGGGATGGGAGGCAAACATTGTCTACTCATGAATCTCTTCCTTTCATGTACTATGTTTTCACCGCTCTAATCGCATCCTTCTAGCTTTGGCCTTCAACCTGATGTTCGTTTCCCCCAACGTCGTAAAGTTTCGTGTTAAACGTTAAACGTCGTTGGCGAAATCACAAAGTTAGATGGACTTCCTGAAAATTGAAACCGCTATGTTTATCTCCGCTCTCCAAATCACGCTTCCCAAAGCAATGTCAATCAGCAAACAATAAAGCTCATCACCTTGTCTCTAGAGTGTCCCAGAATCTCGAACGACGAACCAATAGCGTCAGTTTACCTGGAAATCCAATCCGTGCCTAATCCGTCAAAGCTTGTCTCGATCGAAAAACTTGCTGAATCGCGAAAATTCGGTCCGTGGAAGTGCGGGCCCAAATAAATCCCGCTATTGCTTCTTTCGAAGTGAGATCAGATCATCAAAGTACAGAACAAAAAATCAATCCATCTTCGATTAACTGATTTTCCAGACTTCTACTATCGTCACATTTCCTTTATCGACCCGGAGATCCTTGCGACACGAGACTTACTTTGGAAAAGGATAGATGTGTAATAGATACTATCTTTTTCTGCCGATCTCAGATCAGGTCTGATGGCTGAAATATTTTTAGTCTCGGAAAACGTGAAGTGATAACTAACCTAACCTACAGTTTGGAGGAAGGACGCCCTCTTATTTCACCTTAAAAGCCGAGGTCAACTTAGTTTGCATACTTTTTTTTTTCTTTTCATCGCTCCAAATCCGTCAGTTGTATTGAAACTTTTCATTAAATTCAAAAACAATCTCTTTTTTCATTTTTTCTGAAATATACAAAAGCTTTTCTAAAAGATGGAGCAGCTTTATGTTTTCGGAAAAGATTTTTTTAAATTGATTTTTATAGCGTATTGTTTTGGTATTTAAATTAAAAGTTTAATCCATTTTCGAGATATTTTAAGAAATTAAAATAAAGTTATTTTGCTTGATTTATATTTTGGTTTTGTAGTTAGTTATATTTTACCACGATATATTTTCACAGTAAACATACAATTTTAAACACGTTTTACACTAAGGTTTTTTTTTGCACAGGGGATACGTTCCACTTTTAGTATGGAAGCCTGTAAAAAAAGACTAAATAGAGTTGATAAATTCACATGCTTAAACATTTTATATTGCCTTGATTTTGTTTGTATGCGTTACCTTTCCATGCAATGGTCAAAATACAGTTTTTAGCTCGAAAATTTTGAGTACTTACACCAGATTTTTTTTTGAAAAACTGCCATATGTTTACTTTTGGCCCAAAACGTAAAATGTGTTTTGAATTAGGTCGATAAGTTGTTCCGTTCTGGAGTTATCGCCAAAAAAAAGCCGTGTAAAAAAACCGTGCATAAAAAAACCTTTGTGTACTTTCACAATTTTACGATTGCATTAAATCATTAACGTGGCACTATCAACAAGGATGTGTATGAAAGAATGAAACTTTGCATACGCGTTTGGCTTAAGAGACTGAGCTTTTTCCGCGCTAACATAGATTTTTGTGACTCAATAGTCAGTTTTAAAAAGGGCGTAAGCTTTTTGAATAGCACTTCAATTAATAATTTGTAGCTCGAAAACCTTTGGTTATACAAAAAAAAAATGTCCAAGAACAAGTTGTGACCCTATGTATGAAGGTTGTGAAATAAATATACACTGAGAAAAAAAAATGTTCGGAAAAAAATCGACAATTAACATGAAAATTTAAATATCTCAAAAACGATTTTTTTGTTTTTTTTTTTGACTGTAAAAACTTGAAGTTATTACGAAAATTTTAGCGAAGACTCCAGGATGGAAAAATGTCAGGGAAATTTTTTTCTAAAACATCAACTTTCGGAGAATTTTTCAAAATTCTAATGTTTGCGAGAATAAACGTATTCTGATTATATAATCAGATTCTTGAAGTTTTTAAATAAATTTTTAAATTTTAATGATAATTTTAGAATTTTTTTCCGAAAAAATTTTTTTTTCATAGTGTATATTTTTTTCACAACCTTCCCACATAAGGCCACAACTTGTCCTTAGACAGTTTTTTATTGTTCAACCAAAAGTTTTTGAGCTGTAAATTATTAATTGAAGTGCTATTCAAAATGCTTACGCCCTTTTTAAAACTGACTCTTGATTTTTCTTTTACACTCGAAGTTGGTCGGTAGGTCATTTCGCCTGGAAACGCTCTAAAGCAAAAGAACCGTGAAGACACTGGCTGCCACATAAGCTGCAATTTCAACGATGACAGAGATTCCACTCAAGTTCCAAATCAGTTGGTTCAAACTCTCATTGTTGTTCTGCGTGAAGCCTCCAAAACATCGCTTCAGGAATGCATCTTTGCTAAGACCTTCATAGATAGGTTTAATGGCAAGCAAAACATCCTCGGGAAGAGCACTGTACGTGTGTTCGAACGAATTCAATGCATTTTGCCATTCGCGCCAGGAGTCCGCGCCGCTCAGGCATTGTTTATGCTGTGGATTCTCGTCCGTCGAACTGTAGTAGAAGAACGTTACCCAGATAGCATTCTTCATATTTTCCACGGAATCAGAGTAACGTCTAGTTGCGATATCGTACACCATTCATCACCGAGCGTTGAAACGTGGTTTTTACCGCTTCGACCTCCATATTTCCAGCTGCACCACTATGGTTTGCTCGACAATTTCCAGCATTCACATGAGCTTCATTACCTTACCTTACCAATCAGACAGAGGCCGGTATGGCCTCTGCTGTACACAGAAGTTGTCTCTATTGTAATCGGTCCATTGCTGTACCTCGCCAGCGAGGCGGAGAGTCGTAAGTGAGCTTCATGCACTTCATCATATTCAGCAGAGTTTAATTTAAAGGGTGTTTCGATCAAAATTTGGTCGACTTAAACTTGACGCATTTCCTTTCATCGTGCATTAACAAATTTTGCACAGCCCTCATTTTGAAGATGTGTGCGTGTAGCATCATTGCCTCTATTTTGATTTTGAGATTAGCACTTCAGTTATCAAAATGTCGTCCAATGAAGAGAAGCAACGCATCAACATTTTGCTCGGGCATGGCGAAAATCCAAACTACTCTCACGCCAAGTTGGCGAAATTGATGAATGTGGCTAAATCAACTGATACCAACGTATTAAAAGTGTTCGGTAAGCGTTTGTCGACTGCCAGGAACGCTGGATCGGAGGGAAATTGAAAGCTGGAGGCCACAGCGACGACAAAAAGAGTTGCTTACTGCTTCGAGTGAAACCCCAACCTCGCAAAGAAGAAAGTGGTGACTCCAAATCGCGACGATAAACAAAACACGTCGGCCAAAGTACGATCGCGAAAGCTGTACACGACGATGCTGACGAAGTTTGATTGCGTGGTACTGGACGATGAAACTTACGTCAAGGCAGACTTTAAACAGCTTTCTGGACAGGAATTTTATACGGCAACCGGACGGAGAAAGGTAGCAGATATTTTCAAGCACATTAAACTGTCAAAGTTTGCGAAGAAATATCTGGTGTGGCATGCCATTCGTACCTGTGGCTTGAAGAGCAACGTTTACATTGCAACCGGAACCGTCAACCAGGAAATTTATCTGTGCGAGTGTCTACAAAAACGTCTACTGCCTTTCCTGAAGCGACACAATTGTTCCGTTCTATTTTGGTCGGATATGGCATCTTGCCATTACGGAAAAAGTTCATGGAGTGTTATGCTGCCAACAACGTTCAAGTGGAGCCCAAGGACAAAAACCCTCCTAACACGCCAGAGCGCCGCCCAATCGAGCAATATTGGGCCATCGTCAAGCGGAACCTTAAGAAGACTCAAAAAGCTGTTGTGAGCGAGAAACAGTTCAAGGCAAACTGGCGTTCTGCGGCGAATAAAGTGGACAAGGGGACTGTACAAAATCCTATGGCAGGTGTTAAACGGAAGACCCGGCAATTTGCATTCGGTTAAAAGGAAGCTTAGCTGAATATTCCTTCTGTATTCTGTATTAACTGAACTTGAAAAAAGAAAAAGAATTTGACTTATTAATAAAAGCACTTTTGATCGCAGAATTTGACTTATTAATAAAAACAATTTTGATCGGAACACCCTTTAGATTATTCCAAATATCAAAGATAAGATTTCAATGAGCGATATTTTTTTATAAGGCATGCTGTTACAAAAGTTCTTTCTACTGTTCTAGTTACATTTCGAAAATAGCAATTGGAATGGTCGAAGAGCTCGGTTTGATGATTTCTGAAAAAATGGCGTATCTTTTCACAATACGACTACACAAAATATTTAAATATAATCCTATACCGCTTACAAGCGCATGCCAGTTTTTTGTGAACATAACAGCTGAAGTTCATAAGTTCAATTTTAATGTAAATGTCATGCTGAAATGCTGAAAAACAAATTGAACCTTTTGATGCTTGTCACGCTGCGCCAGGCTCTAATCAAAAATCTTCAAGCACACGAAAGCACAAATTAGTACGTCAGAATCCGTAAGCTATACTGAAGGTCAATGATGACCCTGCCGCATCATTAGCTAAACAAACGTTGACGAACCATCGCCAAACACAAACTGCTCAACATTTGCAGTCTTTACATAATGATGAACGATCACATCGAGCCGTAGCTATTTGATTAATCACCCTTCTTTGTCGCGTATGTTCTTGAGGTGCACCCGCGGGCAGCTCCTAGACGGCAGTTTGGCTCCATGGTTCTTGACTCAAACACTGGTTTACTATGAGGAAGAACTAATGGTGTATTATAAGTATTTACCTGCTTTTCCTCTTTACCTGTCAAGGTACTATAAAACTGTTGGGGACAGAAGCAACAGTCGGTGCCCACAGGACTTGTCAAGTTCCTGCGAAACGGACAATATATACCCAAGCAGCATTCGTGATTAGAAATGTAAATCACTTTGCCTACACATACGGTAGGGGCAATGATGAAGCAGGTTGGTGAGCCATAAATATAAATCAGTCAGTTGGACACCGCCTAGAACTATTACGATTGAGTGCTGAACTTTCCCGAGGGGAGGGGTAATTAATTGTCCTTCTTGGTGTTTATTGTCACGCTTCGTTTGAACTGCTGAAAGCTTGACACTGGTCTCATGTCTCCAATTTTTCTTGAAAGTGATAAAATTATTCAGATTAAAACGTTACAATCAAAATTTGCATTTATATATTCTTGCTATATCACCATTGTTGGAGCGGGTTTCCACAAGACTTGCTGCATCATTGGGTGACGCGGAGTGTAAAAATACTGAAGTCCTGGTCCGTGAGTGTGATGTACACAGACAGCTTGTTCCGATGATGGGGTTTTGGACTGAAATTAGATTACCAACACGAACACGGACAGGTCATTTGGATAATGTTAGAACCATTAAACTGATTCACAATGAAATCTGAAGGGTGCGAGAATTCTTTCGGAATTAATGATATTTAACGAATATCGATTTTTTTTTGTTGGATTTCAAGGTGAAATTCAAAAAGCTTTCTTGTTAAAATCATTACAAGACGATTAATCACAATCAGGTGATCAGAAGCTTCAATAAGGCGGATGATTTTTGACTGTTTCTACACCACCGATTAGAGAATGCTCTGGAATATTGTTTGCAGCGTTTCAGAATTGTACCTGTTTTTGGGTAGAATCAACCGCTCCACTTCCTTCGTGCTGTAGACCCTGTAACAGTGGCGACTCGATTTTTCACTTATCTCACATATCGGAGAATTTTTTTAAAAGAACAAAACTGTTTGCCATTTTAGAAAATCTTCCTCATTCCTCTTCAAGATGGCTGTGTTAGTTATGTGAAGCATATTGGAACCACTGCACAGTGGTCCAGAATATGAATTTAGCTGGAAAGATACATGTTCAGCCTAAGTTTGATGTTTTGGAGCAAAATTGTCTCCGGTGTTGCTAATAACAAGGCGCTTCTTTTGGTGTGAATGAAAACTGGGGTGGTCCTTATTTTCAGAGAAATCACAAATCGAACTTTTTCATTTGCAGAAATAAAGGCATACATTATTCGAAAAAGTTGTAGAATAAATAATTTCAAGCAACTTTGATGGTTTAATTTTTTCCCTTCCTATCGAATTATAGCATTTTTTCCTACGTAACTTAGGGTATCCCTATAAAAATCAGTTATTTTGCTGTAACTTTTTTATTTAAAATTCTTCAGCAAAGTGGTCTTGCTTGCCATTGATTCTAGAACAATAAAAGTTACATGTTTTGGTGTGCTGAAATTGTCTCTATTATATGTCAAACAAATGTTATTATGGGTTTTGCAAACAAAATAGGTCTTTTTCAAATGCTGGTTTTTCTAGTTGGGGCAAACCAAAAAAATATTTCTTATCAGAATTTCAGGGTGGCCACATACTCGGGAAAATCGGGAAATGCGGGAAAAATGCGGGAATCCAAAATCATCGGGAAATATGCGGGAAAAAGGCGGGAATTTCAAAAGTCATCGGGATTTTTTGTCATATGGAAGGAACCATACTAACACCTTTTTCAAATGATTTGAGTAGCGTTTTTGTCATTCACTCGGTCCACCGATCTCCATTATTCAGCCTGTTCAAAACGTACCGCTTAGAGCATCTTCAGCGGTGGTCTATTTTAACATCTTTATAGTTGATTTGCATCAGCAAACTTAAAAAGATCCAGCTAAAACAGACCAACTTTGCGTTCCCCGCACCGGTGTAGTATTTCTTGTTGTTAAACCCACCAACACCTATCATCTTGTCAATCTTACAATATCCAGATATCAGAAGTTTTGTTTTTTTTTCAGAGACTGAGGATTTTTTGCAAACTTTTTACCATGGATTGGTTTTTTAAACGATATTAGATAGTGCTGATAGTGATAGATAGAGCCACGCCAACCTATGACGAGAAGCACTTTCTGCGACGTTTCAACATGCCAAGGAATATGATCCTAGACATTATGCGACAACTACAGTCAACTGATGACTTTTTCCAGCTGTTGCGATGCAGCTGGATATGTTGGCCTTAGTGTTACATAGGTGTTGGCCTAATGTTACATGTTACAACGGATGTTGGCGTATGTCCTCAGCTAGTTCTCTCGACGAGAACTTGGGGGTTGGTGACCCTGAGGAATTTTTGCAAATCTGTCCTTAAGACTTACGGCCTGCAGTATTTACGCCCACAATATCGGAAAAGGTTAAGAAACTGATGGCAAAAAATTATCCCCCCAAAGTTTCAAAAAAAAAACTAGTACATTCAGTGCACTTAGAAACTCAGGGAACTTATCAGAAGCTCGGTATACTTTTTAGATTTGACTTAGACTTTCCCGAGGTTTAGCTATTCTCCCTGATTTCAAAGGAATATACCATATAATCAGTGAACTTTCCTGAAATTCAGATTGTTTCCTAGAAATTCAAGGAATTGTCCACAAATTCCACTTACCACGAGTTCAGGGAAATTTCCAAAAGTGAAGGGTTCTTCACAGAAGTTTAGATAACTATCCAGAAATTCAGGGGGCTTCCAGAAGATTAGAAAACCTATCAGATTATCTTGGGTATTTTTTCAGAAGTTCATAGAACTACTCAAGATGTTCAGGGAACTTCTAAAAACTTAAAGGAACTTTCCAGAAAATTAGAGAACTTCCAATAGAGAACAGTCAAGAAATTCATGAAGCTTTTCAATAGTTTGCAGATCTTTCAAGAGATTTAGTGAACTTCTTAGAATTTCATGAAACTTGCTAGACATATACAGAATTTCTTAGAAGTTCAGCGACATGTAGGAGTTCAAGAAACTTCCTTGAAGTTCAGGGTTTCTCATGAATTCAAAAAACTCCTCAGAACTTCAGGAAATGCTCACAAAGATCATGGAACTCCCTCAATAATCAGGAAACTTTCCAAAAGGTCAGCAAACATCTCAGACGTTCTGAGAACGTCCCAGAAATTTAGAAAATTTCCCAGAAGTTCAGGGAACTTTCCAGAAGCTCGAAAAAAACTCCCGGATGCTCAGGGGATTCAGCAATTCAGAAAATTTCTCAGTAGTCCTGCGATCTTCCAAGAATTTCAGAAAACTTCCCCCAAGATCGGGGAACTTTCCAGAATTTCAGAAAACGTCCCAGATAAACAGGAAACTGGATTTTTTGAGCATTCGAAAAGTTTTGGAAACATTCAAAAGATTTTTCCATAAGTTTGGGGAGCTTCCTAGAACTTCAGGAATCTTTCCAGGTGATCGAGAAACTTTCCAATCGTTCCGAAAACATCCCAAAAGTTCAGGGTCTTTAAGTTTTAAGAACTTGAACTTCTTACTACTCGATAGTTTTTCGAACCCAACCAAAACGAGAATAAAGAAACCAACTACTTTTTAATCAATTTCATAAAATTTCCACCTCTTCACAATCTTGAAGATCATAAAAAGTTCTTGTACGGTTTAACAACATCTCGGTAATGCTAACTATTCTACAAAAATTCCACGGCTTCCAATTTTTTTTTGAATTTCTCGTAAGTTATTTGAATATGTGTGATATTCTGCTTTTCATCACAGAATATGTACCTGCTGGAAGTTCCCGTCATTTCCAGAAAGCTGTTCCTATTCCATGGATGATCAGCAAACTTTTTGGAAGTTCATCCAAGTTTCCAGAAACGTTAATAATTTTTCGGCAATTCAATGAGCTTCTCTGAAGATCCACCATTTCTCTTCTCGAAAGACAGCGAGCAAACTCCATGATTATCTGGAAACTTCCAACTATTTTATTCAACTGCCGAGAAATTTAATCAACTTCTGGCATGTTCATTATCGATATTTCCACCCAATCTTCATGGATATTCTGAAGTTCATTAAATTAAATTTTTAAAGAGTGCGTTCAGTAAGAAACTTGGAGGCTTATATAAGTTCTGAAATGATGCAAAATAGATCCGGTATAAAACAAAATTTACGAACACCAGCGATGCAGCGATGTTTTTGCGTTTGGTCTAAACAAATAAATCCAAACCACGATTTGAACCACCGTTGAAGATGCTCTTAGAAGATCTGGGCACACGGCTGTAACAAGTGAGGCCAGAAATGAACTTATCTTTCATGTGGTGGCGAATGTGTTTGAAGTTTGGCGAATTGCGTTTGTAAGGGTGTTAACACATGGTGAAAAAATAATTTTGGCAGCTGTGCTCAATGTCGTCTATTTGATCAAACAATACCAAATTTGACAACATTTGTTGAAAATTGGCTCATCTTTTCGCACAAAAAGGCGTAAATAAGCGTAAATAAATGGAATGGTGGTAAATCAAACTGGAAAAAGTTTGGGAGCTCAGAGATTTAGCTACGAGTAATTTATATTAACTCATCTTAACAGTCGGGAAAATAAGGCAAAAATGCGGGACAAATTCAGGAAAAATGCGGGAATTTTTATATTAAGATTGTGTGGCCACCCTGGAATTTGTATTTTTGTTATTGCATATCATGTCTGAAAACTGGAGACCAGCATTTATGTCGGAATTAAAAACTTTCTTCAGGACAGTGTTCCTGGAATGATTTCCAAAAAAAAAAACAGGTAAAAATAGGTTTTTGCTGTAACTTTTTTATTTAAAATTTTCCAACAACGTTGTCTTCAGAATATTTTTAAATCTTAGAAAAAAAAAGTTTTGACGTGTAAATCCTGCCGATGTCTCTTGCCGTTAGCGAGTAATTAACGATTTTCTTATAAAATTACGCCCTTTTCAAATGTGTTTTACTAAATTTGAAAAAAATAACCTATCTCCAGTTTTCAGACATGATATGCAATAATGAAAATACTTTTAAATTCTGTTAAGAAATATTTATTTTTGGTTTTACCACAACTAGGAAAACCAACATTTGAAAAAGGCCTATTTTGTTTACAAAAACCATAATAACTTTTGTTTGACAGACAATAGATACAAATTCAGCACATCAAAAGTTGTAACTTTTATTGTTCTAGAATCAATGGCACGACAACAAATTTGAAAGTTACAGCAAAATAACTGATTTTATTATGGACACTCTAAGCTACGTCAAATAAAAAAAAACAGAAAAAGTTGCTTGAAATTATATATTCTACAACTTTTCCGAATAATGTCTGCAAATATAAAAGTTATATTTGCGATTACTCTGAAAATAAGGATCACCTTAGTTTTCATTCACACCAAAAGAAGCGCCTTGTTATTAGCAACAACTTTGTGGAAGACAATTTTGCTCCAAAACTTAGGCTGAAAATGTATCTTTTCAGCTATATTCGCATTCTGGACCACCGCACTATAGTCCAGATCACGAATTTACGAAAAAACATGCTCCCAGCGCCTAAAATTGAATCTTTACAGCAAAATAATGTTCTACAACATGGTTTGTAAAACTGAGGCCCATTCTTTGATGTTGGTTAAAATTAGGGTTGTTCCCATTTTCACGGAAATACAAAAACTAACTTTTTTATTTGCAGTAATAGACGTTAACATTCTTGGGCAAAGTTATAGCGCAGAAAACTTTATAGAATTTTCATACATAATTTTTTTTGTAGCTTGAAAATTGAAAAACTTCAATAACTATTGATTGGTTGAAGCTAGCGGCAAAGTTTGTATACCAAAGTACGCGTCTTTGAAAGTTCTAAAACTCGGCGCAACACAACTTTACGGTAGAAATTGAAATAAAAAAGTTAGGGCATTTTTATGGTACACCCTAAGTTGATGAGAAAAAATTGCTCTAAATCGATAAAATTTTCAAACTACAAAAAAATGCATGTATGAAAATTCCATGAAATTTTCTGCGCTACAACTTTTCCCAACAATGTAAACCTTTATTACTGCAAATAAAAAAGTTAGTTTTTTGTATTTCCGTGAAAAAAGGAACCACTCTAATTTTAACCAACATAAAAAAATGGGCCTTAGTGATAGGAATCATGTTGTAGAACATCACTTTGCTGTAAAGTTTCAAGTTTAGGCGCTGGGACCATGTTTCCTCGTAAATTCGTGATCTGAACCATAGTGCACTGTGCACTGTCAAACCATAGGTTTGGAAGAATATAATCGGGTTATCACTGTACTTCCAATGAGACACACACACACTTCTATCGCAACCAAATCAGATAACTTTTTATTGCTCTGCATTTTCTGTTTCTCTGCTTCATCATAAAAACCAAAACCCACCCCAACCAAACTGGAAATGCATTCCTTCATTTGACAACCATAATCCGCTCCGGCTTATGGCGAATTCATTTTCGATTCAGTTCCACCATGGGGATCCGCTATCAAAATTCGGCGGATTTGCAATGAACGTCACTGACAAAAAGTTTGCGTTCGCACTAAACTGGCTCACACTGCGATAATAAACGAGTTCAATATAAGTCAACCTCTCATGCAAGCATTTCTCATTGACGATGCGAAATCTCTTCATCTGCGACTGGACATACCATTCGTCGCTGCCGCTGAACTTCACCCAAATATAGAAAACCACTTCAGATGATGTTACGAAATAGTTCGTTGCGTATTGCTTTACCTTGCACTCGCGCATACCGAATTGGACAACTAGCGATCAAGCAAAGTGGTGTATATTGCAAATTATGCTTGCCTCAGGGTCACTCGCTGGTACGCAGCCGATTGACGCACAGGCCATGAAAGCTTTAAAATGCAACGGTTGCGGTCTATGATGTTCGGACGATTTTGTGCTCTAGAATTAGAAAAACCAATAAATTACATTTGCTTCCAGAGAGTAAATCATCTGAAAAACCTAGTTTCCACAAACATATTTTCTACGGGGTTTTGCCATATCGAGCCCACACTGACGAGGCAAAGGTGTGACATCTGTTAGTTTGTTAAAACATCTAGTCGATTTCCTCTCACGAACCTCTGACCTGCTGTTTTGACTGATGGCAATTCATCAATGTGTGCTTCGCGTAACGACAGACAACTAGGCTCGTACAAGATATTAAAGCCTTATCCACTTAGTATTTGGCCGCACAAAGTGAGACATTTATTCGCCAAAAAATTAAGGTTAAGGTTTCATTCTGATGGGAGTTTATTGAACTTCAAAAGAAAAAGCAATGAAAAATTATCAGCATTTCGGATGAATTCTCGGACTTTTCGCTTAAGTAGAGCGGTAAATTTGATCTGCCATCTTTTTCCACCACTTCTGCAAAACAGATGGTTTCTTTTTATTATGTTGCCACATTTCTTCAGCTTGTTTTTGATGATTGCCCAATATTTTTCGATGTGACCAAAAAATTGACAATTTGGTGGGTTGACAGTTTTTTCAATAACGTCAATATCATTCTGCTTATACAATATCATGACATCATAAATAAGGTTTCACCAGACCGTCGTCGTGCGATTGAATGAATTCAGCTTGCGAGCAAACTTGTCTTCATAGACAAATTTGACTCTACCTAGAGCAACGCCCTAGCGTTTAGCAAGGTAAAATATGTGTTCCGGGTTTTGTCCAAAATCCATTTTAACATACGTGTCATCGTCCATCCAAATGCATCCGTTGTAATTCTCCAGAACTTGCTCGTACAGCATTCTTGAGCGGCGTTTGGCAACCAGGTGCTGTGCTTGATGGCATGGTAGGGCTGGAAACCTTTACGCCGACAGATTCGTTAAAATGTACTGTAGGGCCCAAGTAACATTGCCAAAACCATCCAGGTTTATTAAGTTTTATTAAAGTTTTATGAAAGCCACTAGAAATCAATTTAGTTTTATTATGGCAGTAAGAGGTGCCAATAGGTTTCAAATTTAAGGCAGATTTATAAGACCCTACGCAGCTTCTTAACAGCGATCTTAAAACCTTGTTTCTAATACTCCTATCAAAGGTTCTATTCCGGCTTTATTAACTCACTAAATGCTGTTTTAAGACTCATTCAAATTATCTTATTATGGTCAGTTGAAAAAGCATTTTAAACCCATTTTGAATAAATTTGTTTAAAAGGACTTTATAAAGATAACTGCACTCGAAAATGTTGATATTATTGCTTGAATTAGTTGAAAATGGGATTTGAAAGAAATAGAACAAATTTTCGCATTATTTTCTACCGCACCCTGTAGAGGTGGTGTTGGTGGACAAAACAGTTTTGAATGTAGTTTTATCAACAACACGTAAGGAGATCCCAGGATTGTCCCGGACTGTTTCTCGTATGTTAAACTTCTAAAGACTGTATTCGATGAAATTTGGACACACGCAATTGTTCGTAACTTTTTAGCGTGTGGGTAAATATTATTGAAATTTTAACTGAATGTATTTCATTGTGTTGTGTCAATTGTGTAATGAGTTTCGTGAAAATAGGTCGAGTGATTTCAGTGATGGCTTCGAATGAAGTAATAGTGCGCCAACAAATTTTGGGCACTCACTTCGAAAACCCAAACGCTTCTCATCGATGGATCGGAAAACAGCTCGGAATCTCACATTCAACCGTATCTCATGTGATCAAAACGTTCAAGGACCGTAAGGCAACCAAGCGGAAAAATGGTAGTGGCAAAAAACGTGGCACATCAAATCCGGAGAAGGCCAGGATGGTATTGAACTAATTTAAGCGTTATCCCAACATTTCGATCAGGGATGTTGCGAAAAAGGCGAAATTTTCAGTTTGTTTTGTGCAGAAAACAATGAAACGTTCTGGATTACATGTGTACAAGGTCCAGAAGGCAACAAACCGGAGCGATAAACAGAACTCGTTGGTCAAAACTCGTCCATGAAAACTGTACAGGGAGTGGCTCACAAAACCGTTCTGCATTGTGATGGACGATAAGGGAATGTTCATAAACCACGTAGACCGAAATTGGACACTTTCAAACCCCCCCCCCCCTCCCCCATCGTAGACTTTCGTAGACTCCCCCCCCCCCCCCTTAAAGTCTACGTAGACTTTATCAAATATTTTTTTTTTTTATTTATGGACAATGTTCTACAATATGTGGTTGTGCCGGTTTGAGGATGCAAATGCTAAAGATGCCCACACGCTGGCTGCTTAAACCAATAATTAATCAGCGAAAGTTCCCTAGTAGCACACATTTTGCCATTAAGTTGAAAAGAAATATATGTGCTTTTGTTAGTCGCAATCAAGTTTCTGCAACTAATTATGATCGTGGTGTGCTACTAGGGTTCTGGTGGAATTGTCTCTTGGATGTTAAGACCAATGATTTTGACAAAACGTGATTCTATCCGTAGAACTTCCGTAGCTTCGTTCTCGTCGACCTCACAAAGAATTTCTTCCTGGTGTTGCTACAGAATCTTAAGTGGCCTTATTTTCTTCGACGAAATATCTGCCTTGTGGATGCTTTTGCGTTGATCTGCGTTCACTTTTGTCGCAAAATGCAATCCACAATTGTTTTTACTTTAGATATAAAGTTCAGTTTATTTTCTTTTAAAGTTTTCCAAAGCAAGTTGACGTCTTCCCAGACCTCCTAATGTATTTTCTAATTTGTTTCACATGCGCTAAAACCCTCTACTAAATGTTTGCCAAATGGGAGCAAGTTAACTATCAAATATCATCTCATTCACGTATAAATGATAATACTCAATGCCCTAGTAGCACACTTGTTGCAAAAAAGTCAATATAACTGATATGTGACTCTATTAAGTCACAATCAAGTTTCTGCAGACAATTATGAGAGATGTGTTGTGGGGGCGACCCCGGCGTAGTGGTTAACATCCATACCTCTTACGCCAAAGTCACGAGTTCGAATCTCACCCCTGGACAAGTTACAAAAATACCTAAAAGGGATTTGAGCGACTACGATGGGACATGAACCAGCCCAGAGCTGAAAATCTCGATAATAAAGGAAAAAAAAGAGATGTGTTGCTTGGATGGTTGACATCATAATATAACTATTGTGTTGATACCATGCATTCGATCTATAGATGTTGTTAAAAACACGAATAGAGAAACAACCAACACGCTCAAATTACTGTATCTTGTTATCCCTTTTTTCCTCTCGAAAAGAAAATTAGAGACAGTAATATTAGCGTGTAGCATTAAACTCCATTCAGATTGCAACCTACATTACGATCTTGATATCAAATGCCACGCAAATTATTTTTGATGAAAACTTAAGCCTGTCAACGTTAATTTCGGACACTTTTATTTTCGTGTAGATTTTGAATTATTTCCCGGATCGCTGAAACGTTTCACTCATGTGACAGCTGATACTCTCCACTTTAGGTACAACATGTTTACATTCTTGTTACTTCAGTAAAATGGCGTCGAATCAAGTGGGCACGCATTTTTTACGAACGGCAGCGAAACACGAATTTATCGGTACGCGATCCTGCCAAGAAACTCCAGTCTGTTTTGTCACTATGCGATATCCGTCCTGAAATGGTATAGGGTACAAGAGGTCGAATACGTGTCAAAAACAGCATATCCACCAAACTGTCCAGAACTTCACCCAATAGAGAAGTACTGGGCTCTAGTTAAGCAGAAACTCTTCGAAACTAAGAAGAAATCAAATGGCACCGACGATTTCAAGAGAAGATGGAGAATCGTCACGGCGGGCGTTTCCGAGGATACCGTCCGGAACCTGATCGCGGGTGTACCACAGAAAGTTTGAGAATTTAACAGAAAGAAGGATTAACATCTTAATCAACTGTTTCTAATGTAGATATAAATCTATTATTGTGAAATAAACGATCGGATTTTAGAATAATGTGTAAATTTTATTTTGCTTCTATTATTCAGTCTTTAGATAAATAGATGCTAGTATAAAGATAGTCTATATAACGTTATATAGGTTGTAGTGTGAACGGGATGTTATGCTCAATTATTTAATTAGCTGCCATATTATACTGATTTGATGTATTGTTTCAATTTTTACAAAGTTCAGGGCTTGAAACTGTGTGCATCTCTGAGCAAACTTGTTGAAACTAGAACATGTTAGCATTTGAGCTCAATCCAGGACTCTTGGTTATCATAGAATAAATAAATTAAATTTAGAACGCAATCAGTAGAATCCACAATTTGTACGTTTAATAGTATCATTAATATGTTGAAAATAAACATAATATGATTTTAATTTCAAACATCGATGTCCCTTCCCATGTAGCACACTACGACCTTTATTAGTTGTAGTAACTTGATTATGACATAGCAAGTCATATTTATGATATCTCAACCGAATGGCAACAAGTGTGCTACTAGGGTTGGTTTTAAACATAAAATATGTTAGAAAGAAAGCAAGTTTATGTTTGCGGCCAAAATAAACTAATTTTATGTTTGGATTTACCTGGAATATGTTTGTTATGGCGATATTTTTCTCTGCGTATAGGGTTTGAATATCCGTTTTGCAGAGAGAGAAAAAATGTCTACGTAGACTTTTGGTATATACCCCCCCCCCCCCTCCCCCATCGTAGACAAACGTAGACTTATTCGAAACCCCTCCCCCTCCTTAATTGTCTACGTGGTTTATGAATAGCCCCTAAGACCTACATTAAAGCCGACACCAAACAAATGCCAGGACAGAAACACTACGTCGCCACCTCTAAGTTGGCCGTTCCGGAGAGTGTACGGAAAAAGAAACTGTCGAAATTCGCCAAAAAATTCCTTGTCTGGCAAGCGATCTGCGGATGTGGCAAAATGAGTCAGCCCTTCATCACCTCTGGGACCGTCAACGGACAAATATACAAGGACGAATGCCTCCAAAAACGATTTCTGCCCTTCTTGAGATCTCACGATGGCCCGACAATGTTTTGGCCGGATTTGGCATCTTGCCACTATGCCCGGCCCGTCTTCGACTGGTACAAAGATAATAATGTAGTTTTTCTACCAAAAGACGTCAACCCTCCAAACACTTCGGAACTTCGCCCAATTGAAATTTTTTGGGTAATCATGAAGGCAAAGCTTGTTAAAACTCCAAAACTGATAGAAAATGAACTTGAACTAAAGAAAGTGTGGTTAAAAGTAAGTAAGCAAGTCGGTCCTATCATTTGATGAAAAGGGTCAGGGCAAAGGTGCGGGCATTTGGGTTGGGAGAAGAGGTTCAATAAACCAATGATGTCAAAACTTAACCATTTACTAGTACTTTATTTCCAGAAAGTTTGAAAAGAATTGGGCTCGAGGAAAATTTTTGGTGACCTATTTTGTGTGTCCAAATTTCATCGAATACAGTCTTTACGATTGTTTGGTTTTTTATGCGATCCTGTCATTGGCTTCTCGTTGCGGTTACTAGAGGCGCCGCAGTAATTAAAAAGGAGCGGCCAACTACTAAGGGGATGAAGCCTTATCGCAGATAGATACAAATGCACTTGCGTTTTACGCTCGTATGTATTGGTCTTTATATGTTCATCAAAGCATGCTGTGCGCTTGACTGTCATCTCAAACTTACTTGTGTTTACTTTGGTTGGTGCAAAAATGAAAATGAAGGCCCAGTGAAACGGGTTGAGCTATGCGAAACTTTTCGACATTTTTCGTTCTATCAACTGCAAGGAAGAAGCAGAAAACCCAGATCTTTCAACCTGACACTGGACCAGAAAGTGTTTTCTCCAAACAACAAATCAATGTCGATACGTATGTTGGCCAATAGAGTGGGAACAAAATATCCTGAAGATCTGAAGCTGAAAATGTTAACGATGCGGACAGGTCAATTCAAGTAGAGAAACCAGCACCAATGCTGGTACATGCAATATTTTTCTTCGGTTTGCTGTTTTTTTTACGCTATCGAAATTATAAACGTGAAAAGCTGCCTCTATATGAGAAGTATAGTACCTCTTCTCTGTTATAGCCGAAATGAGCGTCGGCGCAATGCATCAATCCATCAGACATCAATGCACCAAATTGCCCCCAACTTCGGCCCATCGAACGTTACTGGGCGATTGCGAAGAGGGCCTTCGAAAAGACTGGTAAAGTAGCTGAGAATATGCAGGAGTTCAAAAAATTTGGGCTAAAGCGTCCAAAAAATGGAACGAAACACTGGCCCGGAACTTGATAAAAAGTGATAAAGTGATAAGTGAAATAAAGGGTGTTTCGATTAAAATTTGGTCGACTTAAACTTGACGCATTTCCATTCATCGTGCATTAAAAAAAATTTCACACCCCTCATTTTTAAGATGTGTGCCTGTAGCATCATGCCTCTATTTTGATTTTGAGATTAGCACTTCAGTTATCAAAATTTCGTCGAAGGAAGAGAAGCAACGTATCAAAATTTTGCAAGTGCATGGTGAAAATCCAAATTACTCTCATGCCAAGTTGGCGAAATTGTTAAATGTGGCTAAATGAACTGTTATCAGCGTATTAAAAGTGTTCGGTGAACGTTTGTCGACAGCCAGGAAAGCTGGATCGGGAGGAAATCGAAAGCCGGGGGCCACAGCGACGACAAAAAGAGTTGCCCGCTGTTTCGAGCGGAACCCCAACCTCTCCGTCCGAGATGTCGCAAAGAAGCTGGGAGTGTCGCCTTCAAGTGTGTATAGAGCTAAAAAACGAGCTGGACTGCCGACTTACAAGAAAGTGGTAACTCCAAATCGCAACGATAAACAAAACACGTCGGCCAAAGCACGATCGCGAAAGTTGTACACGACGATGCTGACGAAGTTTGATTGCGTTTGATTGACATGACGGGGAAACTTTCGTCAAGGCAGACTTTAAACAGTTTCCTGGACAGACATTTTATACGGAAAGGTGGCAGACCATCTGTACCTGTGACTTTCCTGAAGCGACACAATTGTTCCGTTCTATTTTGGCCGGATTTGGCCATAACGGAAAAAAAGGCCATGAAGTGGTATGCTGCCAACAACTTTTAAGTGGTGCCCAAGGACAAGAACCCTCCCAAAACGCCAGGGCTCCGCCCAATCAAACAATATTGGGCCATCGTCAAGCGGAACCTTAAGAAGACTCAAAAAGCTGCTGTGACCGAGAAACAGTTCAAGGCAAACTGGCGTTTTGCGGCGAATAAAGTGGACAAGGAGACTGTACAAAATCTTATGGCAGGTGTTAAATGAAAATCCCGGCAATTCACATTCACTAAATAGGAAGTTTCGCTGGATATTTCTCCTGTATTATGTATTTAGTGAACTTGAAAAAGAAAAAAAAATATTAATAGAAACTTTGACCAACTCACACACATTACTGTTTGCCAAATTTTGATCGGAACACCCTTTTTTATATATATATATTTAGGGCGCACTGTACGGTGCAAAGTTTGTACGCCACCAAACTTATCGTAAAATTAAGGAAACTCATATGCAACTTACGAAACCTACTTTGGAAAACTTTCGTGTCAAAAGTCACACACGCTCACAAGCAGACCTTCCTTTAAATTGACATCACTTTAAATAAATCGCTTGCTAAATCTAGCTAAAAAGTTAATAATATGTTTTCTCATTTTTTTTTTTTTTGTTTCTTCCTCCCATTGCAGCTTTATCGAGCATGATCGTGTAAGCGGTTTCTGGACGTGGTTGTTCGTGCTTTCCAAGCTGCCTGAACTGGGCGATACTGTTTTCATCGTGCTCCGAAAACAGCCACTGATCTTCCTGCACTGGTACCACCACATCACTGTGCTGATGTACTCGTGGTTCTCGTACACCGAATACACCGCCTCGGCCCGTTGGTTCATCGTGATGAACTACTGCGTCCACTCGGTGATGTACTCGTACTATGCTCTGCGTGCCCTGAACTTCAAGCCTCCGCGTTCGATTGCCATGCTGATTACCACCCTGCAGCTGACTCAGATGGTCGTTGGCTGTGCAATCAACATCTGGGCGCATGGCTTCCTGCAGACCGCCGGCAAGGGAAGCTGTAACATTTCCGAAATGAACATCAAGCTGTCAATCGCCATGTACTTCAGCTACTTTGTCCTGTTTGCTCGTTTCTTCTACAAGACCTACCTCACGACGAACGCTCGCAAGGGCAAACGCTCGGTCATGTCGGCTTCCAGCAACGGAAGCTCTTCTGTCGATTACAGTAGTAAACATGCCTCGATGGCTGCTATGAATGCCAATCTTTCGATGGCAGCACAAACCGATAAGGTTAAAGCGCAGTAAGACCGCTCCGGGCTCCAGCACATCTCCCGTGGCAAATGCACACAAACACAGCAAAACCAAGAAAACAATTTTCAACAAGAATCTTCTCCTATCTATGTACGTCGTCGCTGTTGCGTCCACAACAGCCATGCCGTTGGGCTTCTTCGCATGTTACCTTCCTGTTTCCCCAAAGAGAAGGGATTATCACTATCAGTTTTAAGGTATCTTGTGAATAATTGTGAATTTCCCCCAGTCATAGAATAGCGGCTTTTAACTCAAAACTGTAGGTAAAAGTTCAAGCTAAACAATAACGCGGAAGCAGAAAATTATGGAAACCGTGGCTCAAAAAGGATTCTGCCGTAGTCTGCCTAGAAGTAATTCAGCGTTTTGAAATCACCACAGGCCCTTTCCTTTTATTACATTTGTTTATTCTGTTTATTCATATATAGGAGACAGTACACTAGTGTTAAACAAACATTCAGCGTGAAAAACTTTAAGTCAGGAAACGTTTAGCGTTGTAGAAGCGATACAGAGAGATAGAGGCAGAGGGGGAGAGTGACAGGGAGGCAGAGGGAAAAAAGGGGAAGTTTTGTAGGAAGAAGAAGATTAAAGCGTTGGGAGGGATGTCTAGGCTTACGGGTGTTTTCCGGGCCACTTATATAAGATAGACCTGGATGCGGACGATACGGTACGAAACAGAAAAAGAGGACTGACAGGAGTCGCAGCAGCTGGCTTCTTATTTATTTCCCCTAAGTTAGAAAGGGAATTGCGTAAGTTTTTGTTTGATTATTTGTTTCTTTTTGCTTATGGTTATAGTTCTCTCCTCTTGAGAAAAGTTAGAAAATCTCTCGCAAGTAGACTTCATTTTCCAGCCCGGAAAAGGTTTTCGTAGAAAACAGAATGACTCTAATGTGTGTTTGTTGTACCAATCTCTGGTTTCGTAATTGTAGTTTTGATGACTTTTCAATTGTTGTTACTAGATAACTAGGATTTTGAGTAAATACAAACAAGTGACTACCAACAAAAAGATGAGGGAATTTTAGGACGAAGATCACTAGAACTTAAAAAAATGACCGCCATCAATGACTTGGCCATTGATTTTTTTTTTACCAAATCAGAGAAACTCAAAATGTTTACAATGCCAAACTTCTAAAGAATTCATACGAGTCATTGAAGTTTGGCACATATAATCACTGCAGTTTCTGAAATTTGTGCCTTCAAAAATTCGAAGTGCCATTGGCAATGATGGTGGTTACTTTTGTATTCTAGCGACCTTCACCATTAGCAGTTATGGAGTAGTATGCCAGCGAGATTACATTCCAGATTTCAACCAAAGGATAATTCGTAGCTATAGCTAATTTTACACCGTCACAACAATATTGATTTATCGCAAACTTCAAATTCTAATCAGAAATTTCAGAACATATTTAACAATGTTGCGATTCTAAACTATTCCGTTGTTAATCTTGTAGGTTGTGCCGGCATTTCTAGATACTCGTGTGTATTCTTTTTAAATAAACCCTGCTTTCAGACAAAATTGACAAAACGTTTAAAAGTTATGACCAAATTTGTAACAGGCGTCCACGACACACCATGCTTTCAATAGAAAACCTCCTTTCTTGAATTAAATAAAGCAGTAAAAGAATCAGATCTGTTGTCCTCGATAACAGAGAAGGTAGCTTGTGCTGCTCCTTAATCCGATAGTATAATTTATGGATACTTTTCAGAACGACTGTAAGACTTGCGTGTGTACAAGCAGTTGTGATAAGAACAAAGGTCATTGCCAATCACATTCGTTGAATTCCGCAATCATGGGTAAATGGTCGGCCAACAATGAATGCTACCTCCTAGCCGAGTTGTTACTATAACATAGAGGAATCCAGAAGTAAAAGCAAATGAAAAGCATTTCAATCCACTACACTACGAAGCATAATCCATTCGTACTCGATAGGGCCAAGCCCAATCAATTACTATTTTCTCTCAACTTGGTTTATAGCTTTCTTGTTTGATATTTATTTCATTCCTATCGTGGTAAAACGTGCTGCATGAATCGACTATTTGAGAAGACGCAATGCTATCAAATGCAAAAATAAACTGCTCAAAGACGCTGTCAACCTTGTGTTAGCAGCAACTCTCTATTGTTAATTTTCCATTTATGCATTTCTTCCAAACGCTACTGTAAATATATTGTTTCCTAGCAAACCTACCGGTAAATAATGATCCTTACAAACAGCTAGGCAAAAGATCAATCACCGACACTACGTGAAAAATAAATCAATTCAGTGTTAAGGTAATCAATCCCACAGTTGGACATTCTAAAAGCACAGGGAAGAAGGATGTAAAGTTCGCCTACGGATCCAATGAATTGGACCTATCGATAAAAATCTCAAGTCGTACTTTCTTACATCAACTTATATCTGGTGTTTTCATAGGGATACATTTTGCTTCTGGTGAAAAAATGATCAACATCATTTTCGTTGCATATTTATTATAAAACAAAACATAGGCTGACATTAGAGATAAATTGGCGTATGCTAAAAATTCGATATACTTTAAACTGTCTGGATTACACACAAATTTGATGACCATTCAAGGGCAGGCAATATTTATCGATAGACCCAATTCCAGATCCATAGGCCTTTCCCTTACAATCCAAGAAACATTTAAACGGTGTTCCACCCGTCCCAAAAAGAAATCGTTAATCCCTCAAAGATGATAATTCGTCTCATTTTTCGCCTTAGTAAAACAAAAATTGTCAAATCAGGAAACAAGTCATGGCGAAAGTGATAATGCAATTCTCTAATATTCGAAGTTGGAATACTACTTTTGTGTGCTATACTGAAAAACGGTTCAAATTTCAAGTAACGTTCAACATATACAACATAAAACATATAAATACACCCAAAACACACGAACACACTCAAAGTAACAAAATGACAGGTGCTGCGAAGCAGAATAATCAACACAAACCAAACCAAACAGTGCTAAATTTAAAGAAAAAAAATCCTATTGTAAATAAGCCTAAAATACATGCGCTTTCATTGTCGTTACGCTTCATTTCCCGTTTTTTTTTGTTTTGTGCTACATAAACATGATAAAAACCGTTTTACCAACCCTGCAACATTCCTGTCTAATGGATGGAGTTTAAATCAAGGAGCTAAGGAAAAAAAATAAGCAACAAAACAATGGTCGCATTTATTAAGTAAAGCACTTTTCACTTTCTTTTTTTTTCTTCAAAAAAAAAAAACAAAACCCAAACCACTAGTTATTTCTGCTTCAACTCGTGAACTTTGAGTTACGCCAGCAGAAAAAAAAAGTGGGAACATGACATTTATCAAAAAATAAAAAAATAAACTATCACCACTTTGATAAACATTGCTTTCCTGCTTGGCAAACATTAAATTTTCTTTCATTGTAGGTCTTTTTTCAGTTTGACGTGTGAAATTGTAATACACAAGCTTTAAAAAAGTACAGACACAAATACACAAACACAAAGCATATTTATTATTATTACCGGGAAATTTCCATCAAACTTCGCTATACATTCGTAACTATCACACACCATGGTGGTTGAATAACAATTAACAATTAAAAACAACAACAAACAAACAAAAAACACATGAAAAGCGTGTTAACAAAAAATATGGTTCATTACTAGCAGTGGTATAAGAAACAAACAAAAAACATAATGAAAAAAACCTACCTATAGTTCGTAAAACTGTAAAGTTAAAACAAACAAACAAAAAAAAACAATTCAAAGCAAAAAGAATTAAACATTGCAACTAGTAAAAAAACGGAAAAGGAAAAAATAGAATAAATAAATGAAAGTGGTTCTATATTGTTTCCTCTATTTCTTATGTATGATGAACAAAAAGCAACAAGAACAAAAATTGCGAATGAAACAAAAAAAAAACTTATAAATTTACTGAAAAAAAAATATTCATTTTGTATCAAAATAAATTTATTAAGATTGAGAAAAATGAAAAAGGCACATTTTGCACTGTCTGTTCAGTAGTTATATCACAATCCTCAAAAAGAAAAAAATCTGCACACCCACCTTGATAATCCAACGTGGTCCGCAATAAAAATCGCAAAAACGTAGAAAATCGCCAAATCAATCGTGTATGATGTGCTCAAACGTTTCAGGGAGCGAAAGAGCGTGGATCGAGTGCCTCAAGGTATGCGTCATAGTGGAACATATGACCGCAAGCTGAACCAGAAGGTGTTGAGAACCGTCAGAGCAAACCCTGGACTATCAGATAATGACATCACATAAAAATACCGTTCGAAGAATTCGTTTGCGAGCAGGATATCGTTCTTATCGAGTCAGCAAGCAACCAAACAGAACGTTGAACCAAAGTTTCGTCACCAAAACTCGAGCTCGGAAATTGTACCAGCAGGCTTTGACGAAGTACCAAGGAAACCTACGTTAAAATGGATTTCCGACAGCTTCCCAAAAATTCTTCATGATGACGGCACAAGGAGATGTTCTTGCGAAGTTTAAGTTTGCTTTTATGGACAAATTTGTCAAAAAACTGATGATTTGGCAAGGGATGTGCAGCTGCGGAGCAAAGACCAAAGTGTTCGTGACGAATAAGAAGATGGACTCGCAGTTGTACAAGGAAGAATGCCTCAAAAACCGCGTACTACCTTTCATTAAAGCCCATAAAGGTCCCGTGAAGTTTTGGCCAGATTTGGCGAGTTGTCAATACAGCCGGGAAGTCATCCAGTGGTACCGCGATAATAACGTAGATTTCATCGATAAAAACATAAATCCACCCAACTTCCCACAGTTCCGGCCCATCGAGAGATTTTGGGCAATAATGAAGCGGAAGTGGAAAAATGGCTCGAGACGCGACTCGGATGACCAAAATGTGGAACAAATGTGCCAAGGAAGTTGACTCCGGAGGTGTGCAGCGTTTGATAGGAGGAATAGAGAAGTAAGTGTAAATTTTCATTAGAAACGAAGAGAAATGATTTGTATTGATATTTTTTCCTTAAAGTACAGTAAGTTAAATTTGTTTTGATGTATTAAACTTATTTGTACGTCAATCCGTTACCGAGATACAGATGATTTTATTATGCCGGATTCTAAATGGACATAGCTTTAGTTAGTGCCATCAGGTGGTCATCAAGAAGGGATTATAACATGGTTATACCTTCTTAGTCTGCCCAGCGGTCAAACACAGTTACCATCGAGTAATGTGAACAAACAGGATAGCTTCCCGGTTAAGAGCTTTCAGCGCATAATAGAAGTTCTCAATATCGTCATCCTCCAACGCCTGCAGACTTCCGCTGACTCGACGTGCATCTTGCTGCGCTTGAAAATTGGTGACCAACCGCTGGATGCCATCTATCGATTGTCGCAGTTGATGCTCTAGTTTGTCCAAAAAATAAACAAATAAATTTCTCATTTTCTTGTTGTTCACAATCTCTGAGTTAACTCGTTCAGCCTTTCCCAAGCCGAAAGTCTGTTTTCCTGAGTTCCAGTAAGCACTGAACTGAAATGTGCTCAGTTATAACCTCGAAATCGTCCGGATCGTTGCTAATCGGTGTTAGAGGTAGAGAGTTCAAAATTGAATCAAGGTAATCATCCGTACTTTTTTCGGGACGAAAAGCGAACTGACGATAGTCAAGAAGACCCTACGACTCCATTTGAATAACGAGTCGATGGTTAACCATCGTCTCAAGAATCTTTCCCATATAGTTTATTTATTTATTTAGTGAGCACCAACAGGCTTAATTAAGCCCCAATGGTGGTATTAAAAATATGACGGGTACAAATATGACGTGAAGCATCTGCGCAGAGTCTGCCGAGGAGATATGGTAGTCGAACATTGTCGAGACTCTTTCAAAAACACGCTGCAGTCCTCCGATCGCACCGTTCATGCTATAATTGTTTCGGCGAATTGGCATCCTCAGCATTATACTATTGCGCAATGACCTTGGTTCAACGTTAATAATCTGCTCCAGCATGGCGCTGCAATCAATTCGGCCTTGTAAAATGTCTGCAAAAAAGAGAGCCCTGGGTGTGTCACGACGAAACCGAAGTGGTGCAAGATCGATCAATCGACAACGACTCTCGTAACTAAACGAAGCGGGTCTCTCCACAGCAACCTTCTGAAAGCGAAGCGTACAAACCTGCGTTGAACAGATTCGACTCTATTCCCGCCATTAATATAGCTCGGATTACTGACGGCAGAGCAATACTCCAGAGTCGATCGCATCAGGGAGCAATAAAGGGATTTCAAGCAGTAAATATCGGAGAAGTCTTTAGCTATCCGAAAAAAAAGCCTGGAGCTCTTGACGCCTTGTCCACGATGTACGAGATGTGAAACTTGTACGTGAACTGAGAATCCAGTATAACTCCTAGATCTTTTACGTAAGTCGTACGGTTGATTACTGTGCCTTGAAGATTATAGTCGAAGAGAATCGATGAACCGAATTACGTACGTCATGGTTCGCTGCAACTTTGTCCATTGGCTGAACCTGGAATACTCTAACAGCGTTGGGTGATTGTAGTGTACCCAAGGATGGAAAAATTCAATCGCGTGCATGATTGCAGCCGATTCCGTATTTTGCTTCGACATTTCTTTTTCGATCATTCGCAATCGCATGGAAAAATTTCATATGATCTCTGCTGATTGTTTATACCACTGAATCCATGAATCAACCAAGCTAGAGAATGAATGATTCAATCAAAGCGAGCCACGCAATATCCGAATTCATTTTGAATCATGTGAATCATCTATTTGTTTGATAGAGAATCATCCGTGAATCAAAATTTCGAATCAATATGAATGCAAGATTGCATTCATGGAATTACTTGTTGAGTGTTATAGAAAGATTTATTCGACAATTGAAGAGAGACCAGAGTGAATGTTATAGAAGCCAACTTAATTCTATTAGCGATTTTGCTTAGTAATAAAAATCATAACTTTTTCATTTCTCAACCGATTTTTGACGCTGAAGTTCTGTTGGTCGCAAAGTTGTTCTGGATTCAGATAAGGACATTTTTGATCGCAAATTGTGGACCATTCTCAGTGATAAATCATGTTATTTAAAAACCAAACAATAAATTAACATGCCCAGTAGACTTGGGACCGTCGTTGGCTTCCCCGGCAACCTTCCGGATTCCGCGGTCCGGTTCCGGGGACCACGTTTCGTTCCGACAAAACATGGACTTCCGAATTATCATTTTATACTGATATTCAAAGCCGAATACGATGTAGTACCAGAGAACCTTCTGAACCACCGTAACAGTGACCAGTACTCTGATCACCCGTGATCCGGTTCGGTAGATTGTTGCCCGTTCCAACAAAACATGGGTGGGCTACATATTATTTTACATTGATATTCTAAGACGAGTGTGTTTAAGTACCGGAGCACCTTCCCAAACGTAATCTAGCCATAGTTGTCAATAACTGGATCATCCGAAATCTGGTACGGAGGACCACTTTTCATTCCGACAAAACTAGGCTTGCGACATATGATCGAATACTAATTTTCAAAAGCGAATAAGATAGAGTACCAGAATACCTTTTAAAACGTGATCTGAGCACAATTATCAGTATCCGGGTAATCCAATATTCGGTACCATTGACCCCTTTTCGTTCCGAAATCAATAATCAAAATAATCCGGATACTGATCATTGTGCTCGGATTACGTTTGATTGAGTACCAGGAAGTATTCCCAAAAGTATTCTAGCCGCAGTGAACAGTATCAGCACAGACGTAATTTTCTTTCTCTTCACTCAGCTTACATTCGTTTAATGCTTAATTTGAATATAAATTTATAACTTATTTTATAATTTTTGAATAATTATAATTTTTTAAATATTTTCGACTTCTTGCCAGCTCAGATCCAGATTTAACCAAAGTCGGCATCAGTCAATCCAATGCAGCATTGACGATCGGATGTTAATTCAGAACATGCCACCTAAAATTTCCTGCTATCAACTTATCGACATTCTTTTACAGCCTTGCAGCAAAGCTTCCCATCAAGCTGTTCAATCACCTGCAGCAGGGTGGTGTTTTGGCAGCACCGTCATTTCATTCTAAAAATTAAAACAAAAAAATGTGTTTTGCTTATAATTTTACTTCCAACAGTACTTACTTGGTTTATCACTGTTATTGAAAGATAACCGTGGAGCAAAACGCGAATAAGTTTTTTCGACAAGCAGCTAGCAACAGCAAACAGCAACATCAACACACAACACCATAATAATCATAGCCAACTTTTGTACTATCGAGGCGATCGTGGCGATTCAATCTTCGTGAATCAATGAATGCATTCATAGACGATTCTTTTATCTGTCATTCATAATACAATGAATGCATTATGGGAATGATTCAACGCATGAACAAAATCATGCGTGACCGATGTCAAATTTTTCTTCTCTGTTTTCTCCAGGGAGCTGGCGAGAAGTCATTTTGCTTTAGCCAACATCTCTAATATCTAACGTCAAAAGATTCATTGTTTCTAAACAATAGTGGGGCTCGTACCCATAGAAACAAACGTCAGACGGGCCTTATTCAAATAAGGCCCGCGATATGTTGCATACTGTCAAACGTTAGTAACAAGGATAGGGTTGCCAGGCCCCTGGTTTTCTCTCTTCTTCATTCACTCCGGTGTGTTCTGATGTTGGGAGAAGATTACTCAGATTGAAATTCTTCCAAGAATTTGCGTGTTCGTAAATTATTTAAAATTGAACGTTATTCGATGCGATTTTTTCCATCACTGAGTGTACCTGTACCTTTCGCACTTCTTCATGGGTTGCAGCTACGGAGGGTTGTTGCGGCCAAGACTCCGCATCATAGCGCAGAAATTCAAGTACTCGAAACCAAGGACTATTAGATTCCAAGATCGGCCCGGTTTTCCATTTCGTAGCAACATCCGCAATATTCAGCTTCGATGGTACCCATCTCCAGTCAAGCGGGTCACTTAGAGTAAGGATCTCTCCAAAACGAACCGACACGAACTTGTGAAAACGGCGATGGTCAGAACGAATCCAGGCCAATACCGTAGTGGAGTCGCTCCAGAGGAAACGTTGAGCAACTTGGTAGGTATGATAGCCCAGAATCGAAGCATGAAAGCGAACTCCTAACACTGCTGCCTTCAACTCGAGCCTGGATCGAAGGGATTGAGAGCGTCTTCAGAGGAGCTACCTTGCTTTTTACTCCCACAAGTGGCAGCTGAACCTTACCGATTTTCACCAGTCGGAAATATATGGCGCACGAATAAGCTGGATCAATGGCGTCCACGAAAACGTGGACTTGCAGGCCTTCCAAGGTATAGGGAAACGGGGAAAAGTAGCAACGTGGTATCATCAGTTTATCCAGCATCGGGAAGAGGTCCACCCACTGGCGCCATTTTCGATAGAGGTCTTCGTTTATTTGCTCATCGCAGCCTGTCTCGGAAGCCCATGTCCCTTGAATAATTATTTTCCCGTGAACAAGCAAATGGGAGATCAGCCCCAGTGGGTCAAAGAGACTCATAACGACCTTCAATACTTCTCTCTTGGTAGGGACGTGTACCGCGTCTACGATAACACGAAGATCATCTCGCAGACTTACCGTGTAGGTGAAACAATCCTCCCTGGAGAGCCACTTCTTCCCCAGGACAGATTTGCACGTTCCTTCTCTTTCAAGCATCAGAGCCTTTGAACCGTCAGCAGTGATTTGCTCTATCCCGTGAAGCAGTTCAACTTAGTTAGAGCGGAACCCCCGAATCTCGAAACCTCCCCTTGCATGAACAACTATCACTTCCTTAACGACATCAACCGCCTCTTCGACAGTCAGGAAGCTGTCCAAGTAATCATCAACATAATGGTTTTTTATTATGGCGGAGGCCGCACGTGGATAATGGCCAGAAAACTCTTACACATTGATGTTTTTAACATACTGCACAGAAGCGGGTGAACAAGTTGCGCCGAAGGTGGCTACGTCCATGACGAAAACCTGGATTTGCTCGGAGAGACTTTCTCTCCAGAGGAAGCACTGCGCTAATCGGTCCTCCCTACGAATAAACAGTTGGTGGAACATCTCCTTGATATCACAAGAGACGGCCACGGGAAACTGACGAAAGCGGCACATAACAGCTGGCAATGTTGTTAACAAATCTGGACCTTTAAGAAGATTGGAGTTGAATGAAACGCCATTCGTAACTGCTGCTGCGTCCCAAACTAGCCGCACCTTGTTCCATTTTATTCGGATGGACAACGACTCCTAGCGGGAGCAACCAGACGCGTTTCATATCTGCGTTTGCCAGTTCAGAGTCGGTTATATTGTGTGCATAGCCCTTTTGCACGTACTCAGAAATTTTCTCGCAAACTTGCTCTTTCAAGGATGGTTTTTTTAGCTTTCTTTCTAAAGAATGTAGGCGACGAACTGCCATAGGGAAACTATCCGGAAAATCCGGATTCTCGTCCCGCCATAGAAGACCAGTTTCAAAGCCCCGATTGGCCCGCTTAGTCGTTTGCTCCAAAAGTTTACTAGCTCGACTATCCTCCGACTCCAGGACATCGTAGGGTCCAGTAACACCAGTGTCTTTCAACGCAAAGTAGTCTCGTAGTTTGTCGTTGAGCTGATGGTCCCGATCTGATAGTGTAGAAGCATGGAAGTTGACCGAAAATGCTCCAACCTAGACGACACTTTGCAGCGATTAGTCCACCTTCTCGCAATTTCAGTGGAACTCCCAGATGAAGATTGTCTAATCCGATCAGCAGTTTTGGCTGGACTTGATCATAGTCATCCAACGGAAGACCCCGTAAATGTGGATACTGTTGGCAAAGCTCCTTGTACTTCAGTGTTTGCGGAGGCAGGGCCAAACAGCTGACCGTGCGCACTTGGCACAGTTCGTGACGAGCACCAGCACGTTTTTCTGATATGTCCAGCTGAATTAGTTGAGACCCTGCTTCCTCACGGGTTACCTTACCCGTCCACTGTAGTGTTAGCGGTTCTGAAGGGCCGGATACACCGAGCCGCGTAGCGATCGTCTTCTTTAGAAGGGTAATGGAAGAACCCTCGTCGATAAAGGCGAAGATGGATTCGGAACGACTTCCCGCATGTAAGACCACAGGAACAATGCGGAACATAGAGAGACGACCACTTCCTAGCGTAAGGTGGTTTGCAGTCATATTGGAGGATGGTTGCGACGAAGACGGGGAATGAAGTAGTTTATTATGCTTTTGACGACATCCCTCAATCCCACAACCTTGTCAGGACTTACAAGGCCACTTGCCATAACTGTTGAGACAGGTACGACAAATCCCCGTTTTATTAACAATTTTCCACCGTTCATCAATACTTAAATATTTGAAACGGTGACAGTCAACAACTCGATGCCCCTCTCGTTCGCACGCTGCGCATGGCTTACCTGCTCTCTTTTAGGATGCTGAGACCGCCGAATGCGCTTGTACCATGCCTTTCTCTTTGGACCTCTTTTGTTCACTCTTGAAGCTCCGACTGGTGCTCGGAAGATCGAAAGATACCTGACTTGCAGCAGCCACCGGGTTGACCAAATGAAAAATTTGGTTCGCCGCCTTCAAATGATCCACGAGGTTCTGTACGGTCAATCCAAATTCCACTACGATTTCGAGACGATCATATCTAGGATCTGGAGCACGGTGAACTTTCTCGATCAGCGATCGTATCAGCGTCTGCAAGGTGTTGATTACTTGCGGAACACTAGAAGGAAGCTGTATCTTACTCCGTACCGATTCTAGCGCCGGCCCCTTCAAGCATCGTTGCAGGTGGATAAGGTTTTCCGCATCGGTGTACCCGCAGGCTGCCGTAGTCTGTTCGAAGCTGCACATGAATATTGGTCAATCTTCGGGATTTCCAGAGAAATGTTGCAATTCTTTCCCCATCACCTGTCTCGCTGCCATTTGGCTTGCTTCCAACGGTACGGGATGTGCCCCGAAATGCTGGCATTGTAAGGTTGACGGAAAATGCGAGATGCCTCTGCGACCCGATGCATCGATGCCTGACCGATACATCGAACAGTTGACTGTCGAGATGACTGTCCTCCACCGTTAGTTTCAGGCCATTGACGAGGCTCATTGAGTAACTGTGATATCGGGATGTCAGGAAAACCCGACCGTTACCCAGACGGCATGAGAACTTCCGGCAAGATCGTGGATTGGCTAACCGGTATCGATGGATGTGCTAGTCCCGCGTTAGACGTCATCGGGGGAATCGGTGGACCCGGGGGCGGCATTGACAAGCCAGGTAGCGCTGATTGCTGGACAGGCGTGGGATTTACTGGTAGGTGACGATTTTCCGTTCCCATCTGATCGGCTGTTGGCGGCGGTGGGTTCGTTCTTAGCGAAGGGACTATTTTTCCGGAAGTCGAGCCCAAATCACTGTAGTGCTTTGGAAGGGCATTCTTCCAGCCAGTCGGATATCCTTTGCTAAGAATCACGTATCGATCCATCTGCTGCCACACTCGCTCAGTTGTCAGACGATAGTTTGTTTCTTCTCTAACGACTCTTTCCTGATCATCTGCTGCTTCTCGCGAAACGACTTTTCATGATCCAGCTGTCGTTGACGGATTCGGGCTTCCTCCTCCATAAGAACTTTCCTCTCCTCAAGTCGACGCTTCTTTCGTCGTTTTCTTCTTCATTGCTTCCTGGGCCTGCAGTTCTTCTTCCTTCATAATTTGCTCCTCTTCAATCAACTTCATTTCAGTTCGTAGACGAGTTGAACGGGCACTGGAGGTCGTGCTGAGTACGACCGATGGGGAAATCTGCAGATTGGACGCCGGATCGGGGACTTTCTAGGCCTGCTTGGGAACGGATTTGGCAGTTGACGATCGGTGAGACCTGGTATCGACTGGTGGAACTTTGAGATGGCGAGACGACGATGACGGATCCTTCCTCTTGCATCTCTTGCACACGTATACCTTTTCTTTCACCGAGTCATCCACAATCGAAGTGTTCCCAAAGCCCGCATTTGTCACAGGCAACCCATTGCTCATCTTCCAAGTCGGGTTCCGTGCAGGACTGGCGGCTGTATCCCGTGAGTTTACAATGTTCCTCCATTCCTAACCCCATAATAAAATTCAAGACATGAGAAAATGTGTGAAAGGCAGTTTTAACGTCGTCAGCGTCCAGAATTGTGTCCCAGTCTAGGTTGGCCAGCACCTCGGTTATGCTACGATAGTCGGCTTTCCGGAAATCATACGACACAAGCGCTAGAAAGTCAGCATAGTCGTTGTCCAGACTTTCAGGAATGGGAACGACTAGAGGTGGGTGATGTTGGACATGCTTAACCAAAGGGGCGGGGCAGTAGAGATGAAAGGAGCGGTGTCTCGAGCAATTACAAAACAGAGGTCCAAGCTGCGGTGATTTTTTGAGTTCTTCCTTTATCAGATCGTTTTGTGGAGCTGTCGTTCCGGTTCTTCATCCGCTGTGAAAATTTTGAAAAGCTAATCGAACGATTAGCCTCAAACTATGTTCATGACATTGTACTATTGGTACATTACTCTGGAGGTGAGCCCTTCTTCGAATTTTCCTAATCGTGATTACTCCCAAGACTTCTCTAGTTTACTGTAGTTTTATATCTGACCATGAAGCTCGTGGAATACCAGATCCACTCGATTTCATCAATTTTTGCAAGTAAGTTTGGCCATATCACATGTGACAGGAAGTTTTACACCAACGGCTCAAAAACAAATGATTCCACTGGATTTGGTGTTTTTAACGAAAATCATAGCACCTCTGTTATATTTTTTCAGTTTTACGTATAGTCTCAGCTCACTTTAGGCTATTCGTTCAATGAGGCCAGCGTTAGCGAAATACGATCTCTTTTGAGTGCCCTATCAAACATTTCCTTCACCATCATCTTGGTTTGGGCCCCTTCTCATTGCTCCATTTCGGGTAATGAGAAACCGGACTCACTTGCCTAGGTGGGCGATATTTATGATCGGCAAATCGCCTTCAACGATTTTTTTGCTATTTTCCGTCAACAGGCCTTGGTCAGCTGGCAACGAAAATGGGATGCAGGGGACTTGGGCAGATGCCTAGGTATCGAAAAAATCGTGGTTCAGAGGGTTGGATATTAACCGGGACTTTATCAAGGTAATGTGTCGTCTAATGTCCAATCACTACTTGCTAGGTTCTCAGACACCAGTCAATGCGGCTGGTGTGCAGGTTATCATGATATCAACCAGTTGTCTGATCTGATCTCTGCGCAGCCCTACAGGCCCGAGGGAAACCAGAGATGTGCATCACAAATAAACAAGTTAAAAAAAAAGGTAGGTGTTAGGTTGAATTTTGCTAGTTTTTCTATGTTCTGGATGTGAAACATGACATGGACCCATAAGTATGGGACCTATGCGACCATGCGAGAGAAATCGACTTCCATAAGTATTCTAATCAGAAGAAATAAATATTTTGATTGATCCGCCTTGTTCAATAAGGGGTGATTGTGACATGACCATAGTTTGTTAAAATCTATGTTCCTGTTTTATTGATACAATATGAATTGCTTGCCGAAACCCATTATTCTACTAGAACCTTACGCGGCCACGTACACAAAAAAGCTTTCGGATAAATATGATAAATGAAGATGTTTTTTTTTATTGATATCTCATTTCAAAGTATATAAACAACGAATATAATATACACAAAGCCTTAGTGAACATTTTCAATTTTATTTGAGTGGACCAGATTAACTTTTAACCTTTCCTGTTGGTTGAGTAGATTCTATCCCTTTTGTTGAACTTGTCAATAAATATTGGAATATTCGTTGAACTATTTCCGACTGATTAACATTCCTTATCACAATTTCGATCTAACCAAATTTTCCATGCACCACAAGTTTAAATGTATGGTAAAACTGGCGAGTTCGAAACCGCATATATAGTTATTTAAACATTCCATACAGAATCTACAAAGCAAACACCGACTGGCTAATTCTTTTCATTGTGAACACTGCTAGTATTTTCAAATGTATTTCTCTAAATCTTACCTCCTTGTGTTTTTATTCAGCCTGTCTCAGTCGAGCCAGACGAGCTGTAAGTTCGTCCTGTTCAGTCGATGCCTGAGTGGATGCTCCGATAGCGGTAGAAGCTGGCCCACTGGGTAGCTCCATATTTAATTCCAAGCTAACGAATTTAAATTGTGAACGATATTACTACTCTGGTGGAAAATACCGTCAAGTATATTATGCTTACCCGGCTTCGTCAGCAACCCTCTGCATAAGTGATTCGACGTCGTTCTGAGGCACAGATGTTGTAGTTGTCTGCGACATTGTATTCTCCATGTACGAGCTCTGTACATCCAGATCCTCAAACTGCGATTCAAACTTATCCATAAGTCCGGAGATTTTCTCCAGATTCATACCCTTCATCGCAGCATCCATGGCTTTTACCACTCCAGCCATCGAGTTGGTCACCTGGCGGGTTGTAAGTGCAGTCTGCACTCGGCTTGCTACTGCGTCCACCCGGGCGCTCATCCTTAGATAATTGAGCGATTGGTTTTTCTGTCGGATAGCATTTTCTGCATGAATTCTGGCCACTTCCGTGTTACCCTTTTGAATGGCTTTTTTCGTTTTCAGGATTTCCACCTTTTCCTCTTTCTCGCATTTTTTCGCGTTCCGTTCCAAGTCTTTGACAGCAAACTTAAGGTTAAATAAATGTTCTAAATAACAGTGCAGTCAAGGAAAATATTTATGTGAAACAGTAAAATAAACACTTGGAAACTGTAAAAAAAATCCGACAATCCGATTTTTATTTAATTTTTTTCGAAAAGGATACTTTCCATCGCTGACATAGACATCTCGTTTCCCGTTTTGAATAGCTTCTTTGGACGGCTAAATGGGCAAGAAGAATAAATTGTTTATTTTTAAAAGAACGATAAATTATAGTAAAAGTCGTATTAATCAAATAAACTTGGTTGCAGATGAGTCACAATCGCAGTGAAATTTTTATGTTTTTGATTGTTTGGGATTGAAAAATGACAGTGTTTATGAAACATCAAATTGTTGAAAGATGCGAGACGATATGTGGCGGGATACACTGCACTAAAAAAAAGACTGCCATGGATTGCGTTTTTATCTTAACAGTACACAGAGAGGAATTTGATGGTCAATTTTACCATTATTGGGGGTTCGGATGACTATTGCAGCATAGTGATTTTGAACCGACTATGAACATGGTAAAAAATACCATAAAAAATAGTTGATCCAACATTTGCCATAATGTCGGAATAGTCCTCGTTACCATGATCATAGTCAATAATGCCATGAACGTGGTGAATTCGTCTATTTTCATGGTTATTGTAACCATTACATGCAATAGTCACCTTGACCATGATTTAATTGTCAGTATAACGCTGGGGGTGCGACACATCTAAATCCAGATTCAAGATGATCGAAAAATCCCACGCTAGCGAATCAAACTTTTAAAAATCTAGGTTCAGCTTGTGAATCTTAATCCATCAACTTGCATCGTGCTGCATCTTTTTGCAGTAAATCTTTAAAATCTTCATCAAAATCTTTAAAATCTTCTTTCTATCTACTAAGCGTGCACACTTCGTACAGAAGCAAAACAAAAAAAATCCTGCATCTGAGATAGAGTCGCGCCCTCTGGTAGAACGATAGAATTTTTCTCAGAGTACGTTACTACACTACACAGAGACAAGCTTGATAGTCAATTTAACTATTATTGACAGGGACCTGGCGGGCAATCATTTTGTTGTAGCCAACATCTCTAACGTCCAAACATCAAAAGATTCATTGTTTGTAAACAATACTGGCGTTCTTCCCGGATAAAAATAACAATACAATTGCAATTTAATAATATACAATAACACCGAAATTTATTGCCGACCATGAATTTTACTGTTCATGTATCAGATGTTCATGTAACCAAAAATGCACATTGTATTAACAATAGATCTACTATACATCCCATATGCTAGAATTTTCAACAATTGTGAAACAATACAGTTAATAGTAACTAACTCAAATTTGTTCCGAAAAAAGTGATATTTTTTATTGTTAAGATACATAACAACCCCCTTATTCTATTGTTGATATCTCAATTAACAATAGATTCTATTGTAGAAACAGTCAAGTCCTAATGTTTTCTTATCGTCGCGATCAATACCATCAATTGTACATAGTATTGATTCTATTGTATGGTTACAATACATTTTATTGTAAATCTATAATACTTTTTTATTCGGGTTACCCGCAATAACAACCGCCAGACATGCCTTATTCAAATAAAGATCGTGATATGTTGCATACTGTCAAACGTTAGTAACAAGGATAGGGTTGCCAGGTTATTGAAAGAGGATGAGTATGGCCAACTCTAATATACATACTTAGAAAATTTTACAGTATTCGGTAATTTTTTACCGAACTTTCAACTGCTGAACAGTTCGGTAATCCGATTTACTGGATTTCGGTAAAATTTGACAAGTTCCGGTAATCCGATTTACTGGAACTTGTCAAATTTTACCGAAATCCAGTAAATCGGATTACCGAACTGTTCAGCTGTTGAAAGTTCGGTAAAAAATTACCGAACACTGTAAAATATTCTAAGTGTGTATATATACCATAAGGGCACCTCCAATCCTGATGGGAAACTGGTATAGATCTAAAAATTTAGATCTGAAGGGATCTAAATTCTTGCACCGCGGTGTTCTATGTTGCGTTTTATACCACAATCTGATTTAAATTTTTGCATCTTGTAAGAAAACTGATCCAAATGATGCATGTTTTGGATCACTTTTTTTGGCTTGTTCTATTTTCTGTATAAATGCTGGCAACATTATTAAAGTAAAAAAAAAGAATCTGGCTTATCTGTCAAGTTGTCTGGCCCACATCTAAACAAAAATCGCACTGTAGCGACTGTTCTTCTGACGATTCGCGAATTTCCCGCAGGTCTGTTTTCATTCAGTATTCATTGAATATTACTAATCAGAATGAAACCGATGAAGCAGCTGTTCTGTAAATTTGGCTTGTTATTTTGATGCTTCACGAAAATGCTGGAGTTCAAAGATTTTACGACGAGATATCCATTGCCATTGTCGAAAAGGACAAGAAACAGCTGATGGTAAGTTTATTTATTGTAATTATTCAACACACTAACCAACCGTCACTTAAATACTCCTCAGGAACTGGAAGAAAAGAGCCACCTTCCACGGTACTGCGAGTGTTGGCTTCATGCCTTGGATCACTTCCGGGACGGATACCGGTTTTTGACCGATACTATTCATGTTGATCTGGCGTTGCTTTTCACCAACTGCTTCATGGAGATGTCCGGCCAGGAGCGGTTAGATTGCGTGTCAGAGCGGACCGAGGAATTGAAGCGGCTCTGTATGAGCGAAATGAGTGACCGTGCCTTCTTTGTGTATACGGAGTTTTTCACGCAAACGCAAAATATGTGTTTTTTTCTGCAGAGCGAAATGTGGCAAATACAAGCGGATCAAACAATCGATAGGCTAAGCGTACGGTCCAGAGAAGTTAGCGAGCAGTTGGGAAGACATTTGTCAAAGACTCTGAACGGGTCCCAGGAAGTGTTAGATAGACTCATGTTGGATTTAAGGAACTCCGCCAAAGAGCACCAGGCGTTTCTGAATGAACTGTTTCGAGAATTTTATTTGCTCCATAGTTGGATCGTTGAAAAATATGTTTTCGAGAATAGGGTGTTATTCTATTTCAGCTTTTTGGTCGCGGTGATGGTGGCCACACAAAAAGAACGGGAAGATTACAATCTTATTCGATTCTGAACCTGATGGGAAGTGCACTAGTAGAATTAAATTTGCTGCTGTTGTTCCCGGTGTTAGATGACATACAAAAGGATCGTATCCATTGGTTGATCCGAAAGTTGTTTGCTCTAACTGGATCTTTCATATTCGTACTCTACTGCTATTGGTACCAGGATGAAAATGCAAAACTCTTGAACGAATCTGTCAAAGCCGTGTCCGGGAAAACTTTCCCGAAGAAGCACAGCATTCGAGTCCAAACAAAGGTGCGCTTCAGAAACTGCATTTTCAGAGCGCCTGAAAAAACGGGTCTGCAAAATATGTCATTGGATTTACTGGATAATTATGATGCGAACATCGGAGTTGATAAAGAAACTGAAGATTTGGCTCTACAACAAATCAGTTGAATTGGATAAGCAGAAAAAGGATCAGGTTGACACTTCAGTGGCCGGTATGGAGTTTAGAAGAGCAAAGGGGAATAAAAACAAAAGAAACAAGGACAAAAAACTTTAAAAAAATGATCCATTTGATTTGTACGGAGAAACTCCTTAAGGACATACACGACCGAGTCCTTTCTCAATATAAATTATAGGTAAGAATTATTTCTACTTCAAGTTTTAGAAACTGAAAATCACAACTATATCGAAACAAAAAGGGTTCAAATTGCTAACCAAAGGATGCTCCAAAGGAGCAAGCATTTACCAAAAATATCATGCATGAAGTCTCGATAGTAATTGAGATTTGTGCTCAGCAAAACGCGAAGTGAGAGGGACTCGGTCGTGTATGTCCTTAAACGAGGTGACAGTTGTCACCTCGTGTATAAGATCATATCGTCTCGACTCACACACCACACAGAATAAGGCTGCAGGAATCACCATACCTCTTACGCCAAAGTCGCGAGTTCGAATCTCACCCCCGGACAAGTTACGAAAATACCCAAAAGGTATTTGAGTGACTACGACGGGAGTGTACACTAAGATACATAACCACTGTGTGGCCTTAAATACTTTTCGTTTGTTAAATAAACTTCATTTATTTCTCCGAGGGTTCTGTTTATGTAACAGTATTATATGGAATTTTTCAAATAAAAAAATAAATATGTGTGGATTATTTCCCGTGTATGTACTTTGCTTAACGGAGGTAAAAGAATAGAGACAAAATATTATAGCAAAAGTTACATTGCGTCCCGTTTTACCCTTAAGTGGGATTCTTCCCTCATCAAATGATTGAAAACTATTAAAAAATGTTTAATTCGGTTAAAAAACTTCGATTGGGATTCATTCTTGTGCTTGCGATTGCTCAGCAACTTTTTGTGCTTGCCCTTGCCCCTAAAACTTTCCAACTATATCCCTATTCTTAACACTACCACTACCTGGTGACGGTAATCTGTCTCTGGCATCGTGATTCTCTCAGCAATCACACGGTTTCTTTCCAGTTCATTTTTCATATGTCTCATCTTCCTCGCCTTCGAACCATCACATCAGCTCATCTCCGTCATCACAACACTCAACACTCCATCGTCAAAATAAGTCATCTTGATACACACGGCGCGAAGAATAAGCACAATTAACATTGAAACCTTTCGGATAATTTGAAATATAAACTCAAGCCACCCATAAAAAGTTATGCGAATATGAATAATGTGAAAACGCAATCTGATGCTGAAACGTTACCTACGTTTACAAATATGCTTCGTGTTCATGTTCATGTAAAATATGGCCAAGCGTTGGGACCTACGGCTCCCTGTGCACCACGCCTACAAGATCAACAGTAAGATTCCCTTTCAGTACAGCTGCACTTGCTCGTTCAACATTGTCAGCTGCTTCTCCGTAACTTGCATCCTATTCAGAAAGGTTCCCATCGTCGTGTCCATTCGTGAGCTCGTTTTCCTCTTCGCCAGATGTTCCGCCGCTGTAGGCATTCTAAACAAAGTCACACATGAAGCAGTACATTTGGCAGGCTTTTTTAGAATATCCAGATCGCATTTTACCGGATAGTGTAATCGCACGAAGGTCAGATCCGAAACTATTTCGGTTAGAATGCAAGGGAACTTTTCGGCCGGTAGGGGACTAACATCTGATTTTTCTCGGATGATTTCCAGCCAACACCTCCAGCCGAGCGGAGTTTAGGTACGCCAGGTAGGGCGATTCGATGTCCAGGTCGAAGATGTTCTTGTACAGCAGTACGATAGTGTTGTCGTAGAAGATGGAAATCGATTGCTCCAGCGCAGATCGATCGGATGTCTGGATAGGGGTCAATTAGAAGCGAAAGACAGCAACAATAATCGAGGATGTAGATAGCCAGGCCATTCAGGGCCCACCAGCTGGCTAGATTGTTATTCGATTAGATTCGGTCCGTTTCGATGCGCTGCTGGATGGTTTTGTCTAGAAATCAATGGAAATATGCTTAGGGGGACCATGTTGAGAGATACTTACATTCAGCAAAAAACTGCAGCCCAAAGTCGAGATCCTGCAGCTGTTGGAAGTTCGTTTGCAGCGTCGAACTAAATATGTCTGGGTTGTCATGACAGTAGCAAGTCAAACAGCAACGGAACCGATAGTGTTTTTGGAACACCTTTTTATTCGCATGAAATTTGCAGCGGCTAAGCAAAACACCGAAATATCAACAAAACAAGATGACGTATGACCATATCAAGTTGCCATGGTTGCCATCTACATTTCTGTAAATACATCTAAACGATTTAGATCAGCGGTGGGGAATTCCCTTTTTTGATCTAAAATTTACCGATCTAAATTTTTGAATCCGTTTCATATCCTCAAAAAATAGATCAGAATATCCATCAGGATTGGAGGTGCCCTAAAGGAACGATATTATATATGGTTTGACCATACCGCTTACAGTTGGAATGATACCCCGAATTGGTGGTTAGGCCTCGATATTGATATCATCGGATGTGATTGATAGATTACTTATAAATTTAAAGTACTCTGTCTATATAAAGGTCGGTTTCTATCCCAAACCCATGTGAAATTCCGTTTACTGAAACGGAAAAGTGAAGAATCGAAATGAAATTTATGAAGCAGTATCCACCTGAAAAGAACGTAAAATAAAATTGGAATTTGTAAGGTTTCCTCGCAAACTAATGGGAGCTGTCATCATTACTTCCGGAAAAGTATCCCGCTCGATTATTCCGTAAGTAAAGGTGACATTTCACATGTATGCAAATCAATAGGGTATTATAGGGGTATGTGGATTATAACATTGTTCGATAGCAAATATAATAATATACCGGCAGTTAATTTATTTTTTAAAATAGTTTGAAAAAACAATTTCAAAATATTATGAAAACATTTTGATTGCAAGACAACATCATCCTATATTTCACCATGAAACACGCTACAAAAGACAGACTACCTAAACCAACGAACCAACCATTGATTTCTAGCAGGTAAAATTCGTTATTATATTTATCACTGTGTAGGGTTGATTCAAACAAGAATGCTAAGATGGAATAGTTCGACACAAATTTTTCATTAGGGCCTAACTTACAAACGTAAACAATGGCTTCTTCCTTAAATTTCTCGTTATTGAAAACTCGCCTAATCAATCCACCACGATCATTTCGAAGATGAAGTGTTCACCTATCCGATAGAATTGGAGGCTTACATGGGAAGCTTTTGTGCCACGAGAAATTTACGGAAGAAGCCATTGTTTACGTTTGTCAGTTAGGCCCTAATGAAAATTTTGTGTCGAGTTGATATAATATTTTTTTTCATTTCAGTGTCCTTTTCAAAAATTAATAACGGTCCCTTTCGAATAAGTACTCCCAGTAAATGGGCTGACTGATCTTGTTATGCTCATGTCGTTCCCTCGTTGTGCAAACAAAAATCAAAGCACCTTGAAAACAAGGGTACACGGAGAAAAAAGTGTGATTCAATCAATAATATTTCATCTAAAATCAACTATATTTATGCATTGATTTTTCGATAACCAATGTGCATGATTGTAACAATCATACATTTCAAGTTGATTTAACTATTGTATGCTTGAATCAACTTTAGTAAAATGTGGTTGATTCAACTATACAATGGTTGTGTCGAAAAAAATATTGATGATATTTTGACAGTTGGCTTACAGTGCCAGTAAATTCAACCATGATTATAGTTTACCCAACTGAATAACAATAGTTGGTTTGAATATTCTTGGGGTCAGTTCAATTTTTTCTCTGAATGAGATTTTCAGTTCCAAAATCGTTTGAATGAGAATGCAATCAAATTTATCACATAATTTGGGATTAATAAATTGATTAAATCTTATTAAAATCGGCAATGCACCTCTTTCTGTTAGCTTATAATGGTGGGGCAGGAGAGCTTCTACTTCTTCACGCTCTATGATCCTAAGAGCTGAAACATCGTAGCCATTTGCTGAAAAAAATCACAACTTCTTTGTATAGTTGTTGGTACAATGACCGAATTATAAAAAAAAATACCCACAATTGAATACCTTCATTGCTGGTGACTGGTGAATGATTAATTCAATTGTTGTTCAGGTTGTTGTTTTTATTTTTTGTATAGTTGCTGCAAGCAAACACATGGTTTGGAATTATAACATTTTTGGTTTGATTCAGCCCTATGACAGATGTGTAGAAATGATGGCTCTTTTAACTATGCAGTATGGTTGATTCAATTAAAAAACTGCTTTAATCTGAACATATTTTGTGGTTGAAACAAAATTGTGTTTATCAAAAGTGCCAACTAGCGATATTGTTATTTCAATCCCTCGTCATTTCTTTCCGTGTAATGTATATTGCCAGCTGCAGGCTATTGACAAGCCTATATCAATAGCAGTGATTGACAGTAGACAGGATGTCCTGGGCCCAAAATGATTTTGGCCCGCTGTCAGCTGTCAAATAGAAGTCTAATCATTTGTTTTGGTTGTTTATTTTTATGTAAAACACCACAGAAAGCGATCTTTCTGCTTTGTATGGTGTGCACAACGAAAACGAGCAACAACAGACAAAATGTAAACGAGCAACAACAGACACAACTGACAATGTTGGCATTATTATGACAGCTTAGCTTGCTGAGATGTTGTCTACGTGAAAAAGTGGTCCTTGTCATAGGCCTGGCCAGTTGTCATACACTCCCGCATCACTTTACTCAATTTTTGAGTACAATTGTATGCTATCTCTTTGTTAAAAAGTGGATCAACTCAATTATTGAGTAGATCCACTTTTTACGAAAATTGAGTAACATTTCCGTGAGAGAAAAAGAGATAGCATACAATTGTACTCAAAAATTGAGTAAAGTGACGCAGGAGTGTACACGGAGATTTTAGATTACACATTTTATGTATAAAAATCACTCACCTTCGGCAGCTATATGAAGCTGTCAAAAAGATGGGTGATTTCTAAACATACAATGTGAGTAAAAAGTACCCACCTTGTAACCGCTTCATGTAGTTCCAGAGGTGGGTGTTTTTGATTCTTTTATGGGTGAAAATAAACTTCGTCAAAATTTGAAAACGTCCATGGTTTATCAGAAGGACAAGTATAATTTTTTTTATACCATTCCGCTTTGCTCTAGTGTTAAATATTATTTCCATCTCTGAGGGAAGGGAGAAAAAGGGCCTAGAAAGTTTCCGTAAGCAAGAAAGGTTAGTGATTTCATAAATTAGAAATACATCTCTTTTGAATTTATAAAATTCTGCAGTGCTCTGTTGACGGATGCCTGGAATTTGTACTCGGTTCCTTAGTAAAAATAAAAAGGCATATGAAAGAATGGCACAAGCTGATCACAAGCGCTAAGAGTATGCTTCCGATAAGATGTTCCTGCGGCTGCATTCAATGGACTTTCAAGCATTTCCAGCATTATATAATTGCGAATCATCCCAAGTTTCTAGCTACTCCATTGACGACGCAATGTAACAATTTTGCCCAACTGTGTATAATGTTTTAATTAAAGTTCATCGATGTAATAGTACTGAAATAAAATATCATTAAATTCATTGTGCTAATTTCTTTCTTAATTTCTTAAGATTTTCTTGAACAAATTTTGAAAATAGTATTTAATCGGCTTTGATTAGATGGGTACTTTTAACCCATCTAAAAAAAATCTGGCTTTGACAAGATGGGTGAAAAGTAAACATCAATTTTGACGTACAGACCTTGTTCCCACTTATGGGTAAAACGCTTTTACCCACCTTGTGGGTTAGTCCACTTATTTCCAAGGTGGGTGAAAAAACACCCATTTGTGGGTACTTTGATTCCTCCGTGTAGTATTCTCACAAACACGCTCGTTCGAGCTAACTCAATGTTGAGTAAATTTTACTCAATTTTATAAATATATCTAAAACTTCAAATACTGAGTAATCGTATTTTATGAATTTGATTTATTGTTATTCAAAACGCAAGAAAACTGCGCCAAACTCAGTTTTGAGATAGCTACATATTACATTTTTCAATAATATAAAATGGGTCAGATAACGACGTTGTCAATTTGCGCTTCGGAAGTTAATTAAAAATCTAAATCGTATTCGAAAATAAATAACCAGTGGCGACATCGAGCAGATAGCAGCCACTGTAGATGTGGGAACATATCTTAAAAAGCTAAGCTATTTTACCTTTACAGGGGTTTGTTGATTTTGAATAGTATATTACATTACAGATAAACCAAACATTTTCGAAACTCTTTCTGGCGGTTGAGTCGATTTAGAGAAGAAATAATGTTTAATCAAAATTTCTTGTCCAAACCGGATGAAATTTAAAAAATTAAAAAAAAACTGGTTTAACCAAATTATCGGATTTAATCGAACAAAATCGCAATAAGCGATTCGCATCACTTTCCAATCGGCTAGTCTTGAGCTCATTGCTATGAAAAATAATCGACGATTTTTTACGATTTCATCGATATTTCGATTAAGTCGATTTTTGTACAGTTTCATCGATTATTGTGCCGTTAACCCATTTAATTATGTTTTGTTTAAAGTGTTCATTGGCAACATTGGCTTTCAGCCTGGCCAAAAAAAAAAGAAGCAGCAAAACGAAGAAAACATAGATTTGCGTTTGAAATTTTGATTTGCTACTTCGATTTTTCACCGAAATAATGGGTAAACCCTTGTTTCATACCCATTTCCAAAATGACAAACATTTTGAAAAATGGGTAAAAAATAACCGATTGCCTGACGAAAAGGCTCTTTACCCATTAATGGGTTAAATAGATTTACCCATCAAAGGAGTTAACCCACTTAGAGTTGATGCACACGCATTTGCGGTCACGCTGCGTTGCCGCGCGTTTTTCTTGCGTTCGTTTCTCGCCACGTTTTCCTACAGAACCGCAGCGGCAACGCGGATATTTGACAGTTCTTTCTTCACATATACCTTCTGCAAAACAAACAAACCGACTTGTTTTTCTTCGTCCGGTTGCACCTGCTCACAGCCCATCTCGCTGACCGAAAAATTGAAATAAAAAGTTTGTGATTGCAAACGAAGAGGAATTGGATATAGGAATTGGAAATGTTGTTAACATTTGGCACAATGGCCTTTTTCATAAATTCGACGAAGAAAGAGTGAGCAGAGTTCATCGCGTCCCAGAGAGAGCGTATGTTTGTTTTTGTCGTCGGTGGAAACTAGTGCTTTGAAATGGAAGGCAAGCTAAAGGCGAAGAAAAGTATAAATCATAACATTACGAGTATTGTAGTTATATGGCTAATATTTCTCTTTTCCAGTGACCGTGGCAGAAGTGGCCAGTTTAATAAACGCTCGGATTAATCACAACGAAATGTTTGCCAGCAAGTTTTTCGACAAAAAGGAGGCCTGGCGGTAAGAACTATTTTATTCATGCATTAGCGAAATATTTTACCCATTTGAAACGATTTTCAGAACCATTCAAGAAACATCGGGGCTGCAACACTTTTCTTCGAGCGGATCAAGATGAAGTGGAATAATTTGGCAAAGAAATACAAGGTAAGTATACTTTTATAGATCGTCAAACAAAGCCGTAAAAACACTTTTCATTTCAGCAACTCATCGCTCCCTCAACTGGAGGTGGCACCGAGAACGGAGAAGAGAGAGCCGACCAATGGGTACACTTCATTGAAATGCATGAATTCATGTCAACACAGCATACCTGTTATCCTCCACTCATAGTCAACAGCAACGGGGACGTGATCAGAAATGCACCTAAAATTCCGGATACTGTTCAGGGTAATATTGATGATCCTGGGGATTTCAACGTCAGTGATTACATCGTTTTCGATCCGGAACCATTTCCCTGTACTCCCGACGATACGCATCATCGAGCCTCCATGCCAAATTCTACCATTTCACCTGTGGCTGGACCTTCTGACTACGAACATCATCCAAAGAGTCCTGGTGTGCAAGATACGGAAAACAAGATTCAATCCGAGAATAAGAGGAAGAAACGATACTTGCAGCAAGACATGTTTGAGTATTTTCGAAAAGAATCCAAACGGAAGAGAAAAGAAAGCAAAAAATGTCTTTTGCTCTTGAAATCAATCGCTCAGTCATAGGATATTACTGTGCCTTTCGTCAATTCCAGTTCATCAGATTCAGATATGTAATATGTGAGAGAAGCGTAGCAATAGCTAATTCGAAACCAACCTGAATTTTAAGCTGTCCTTTGTCAACTTGATTGATTTGATGGGAAAATAAAAAAACGATCAATTTATCCTGTATACATTTATTGCACTACAAAAAATGATGCGTTAAATTCCATATTGGTTGTTTCGTGAGTTCTGTTGATTTATAATAGCTTCCAATTAACCCAAAAGCTGCAAACGAAAAGCAATACCTTCCCCTGTATCGGAAACAGGTTGATATTCAGTTTCATTTTGATTACTTTGTGTAGGTTCTTCTGGTACGTCCCAATCAGCTTCCATTATATCGTTCATATCCACACAGATATTATGTAAGACACAACACGCTACAATAGTTTTTATGCAGTTTTGTATGTTCAGTTCTAGTTCCTTATTGAAAATACTTCGCCACCTTGTTTTCATCTGACCAAAGACACACTCAACAATGGTTCGTGCTTTACTGTGGACATTGTTTTTTAAGTGCGCCAAGCCTCCTACCAACAGTTTCTTTAAATGGAGTAACTATAGCAATTGGGTACAGGCTACATGGATAACCACTATCACCCAGTAAGTAGTAACCAGGAGGAGGGTACAATCTCTTGTAATATAGTGAACTATTGTACATTACTCGTGTATCATGAACACTACCGGGATAACCTATGCATATGTCAATGAATTTGTAGTTACTATCACAAACGGCTTGGCATTGGATAGAATAACTTAGTTTACGGTTAATATATTGGTCATGAAGAGAAGTTGGACATTTAATACGAATGTGGGAACCGTCAATTGCACCTACAGCCTTGTCGAATATTGGTGTTCTAGCTCGGTTGCAAAATTTGTATGCAATATTAGCCAGTTCCTCTTCACGAGGATATTTGATGATTTGTTTCATTAAAATGTTAAGCGTAAAATTTAGCAACTTGTCACAGATTCTCTTTGTAGTGTTTCTAGGGACGTCAAACACTGCACCAACAACTCGACGGCTTGTTCCTGTGGCTAACCAGAAAAGGAAGATAGCAACTTCTATTTCTAATTCCCATCCAGATCGTTTTTCAGGAATCAAGTGACACCCTTAGGTGATCTTTTATAATATCCGGATTTAAATTCAATATCTCCGTCATGACCCTGGATCCAGGACACTTCATGGCATATCTCATTCCCTTAAAAATAAATTCATTTTTATAACATGAAATTTGCATTCCAAATATTTAGTCTTACGATTCTTGGAGATGGAAGCATACAATGTGTAAACATTTCAGCTGAATTATCATCTGGCTTAAAAAAATAATAATAAATCACAAAAATCAATGTAAAGATGTATATTTCTTCCGACAACATGATGTTTCGAGTTTTTCTCAAGGTTTATTTTTCCCAGGACTTTGCGAAATTTCTGATCAGCAACATTCAATTCGACAGGGAGTTTTCATAAGGGCCAATGTCGCAAACGTAAACAAAGGTTCCTTCCGCAAATTTCTCGAGAATGCTAACTTAATCATACACGCAGCAAATAGTTTTTTTTAATATCAATGATATTCTGTATTAAAAACAACAATAAAAATGATCATTCCCCGGCTTGTAATTTTTTTTTTGGTGAATACAACAATAAATCTTTATTGATTCAACATAAAATATTGTTGTTTTCAAAATATGTCAAAAAAGCAAAGAAAAATATATTTTGTTGTATTAACAATATTTTATTTATTTACAAATACAGAATTTTTTTGAAACAAAAAACGAAACAGTTTCTGCCAATAATTTATTTCTTTGAAACTAATCAAAATAATGTTGAGGCTATAATTGATATTTTATACACATTTAGAAAATAAAACCGAACTCGGTTGAATATCAACCGAGTTTTCATCTGCTGAACGCTCGGTTGTCTGTTCGGTTCAAATTGGAGCAACCGAGTTCTCGTTAAATTTCTATTTTCTAGCAAACTGTCAAATTTACCGAAAAACTCGGTTGATAAAAATAAATCCAATCAGTAATAACCGAATATCGGTTTACTCAAATGCTACCGAACACTGTCAAACAAACCGACTTTTCTGTTGCATTCACGGAATTCGGTTCTTTATAGCAGAACTGGAATATTGGGTTGAAATAGTTTCGAATTTTAGTAATAAAACTAGTTTTGTCAGTTAGGTACATTGTTTATTGAGCCTCATCCTCATAATCCTCATGCATTACTCAACGACGTGCATTTTCCTGTTGTTTTTTTTTATTTTCACCTGAAAAAACGACACAGTAGGGAGAATTTTGGCAAAACACATTTCACGCGCACACGGGAGATAAAATGGCTGACGATTTTTCAGGTCTTATCAAGTCAGCTAAAATAACCGAGCTTTTCGGTTGACATAGCTATCGCGGAATTGACTCAAAGATAAGTGTTTGACGTTTAAGAATATTCAGCGAAGGCTCGGTTCAGTTTACGGAGTTTTCTTGGTTCTCGTGTACCGTACTCTTGAATATCCTTACTTTACCGTACTGTTCGGTTCATCTTTCATTTTTATCTGTCAAATATATCATATAGTAACCAAAACTCGGGTTTGGTTCTAAAAAGTCACCCGAAAACAGTATATATAAACGATTTATTCGGTTTCTTGTTGGTAACCGATGTGGTTCAGAAGAAAATTGAACCGAGTTCGGTGTTATTTTCTAAGTGTGTACAAGAAGAATTTTATTTTTGTTTAATGAAAATGATTTTGATTGGGATTAATTTTTATTCAACATAAGAATGAATTGACAAACAGGGGAATGATAATTTTTATTGTTGTTTTTAATACAGAATATCATTGATATTAAAAAACTTTTCGCTGCGTGTATGATTAAGTTAGCATTCTCGAGAAATTTGCGGATGGAGCCTTTGTATACGTTTGCGACATTGGCCCTTTTGAAAACTCCATGTTGAATTCCAAATAACTATGCATCTGTTAAAATTTCAAATGGGTCGTATTCATAGTTAAGTTGTATCTATTTGAGGGGAAATAACCAACAAACTGTCAAATTTTAACCAAAAGTTAAAAAATTTCGCCAAATGGTTCACACCCAAGTAACCACAAGCATTGTATTATTGCACGTATTCAATCCAAAATCAACATCGATAATGCGGGATCGCATCAAATCAACAGTTGTCAAGTAATATAGCGTTAAATAAGCTTGAAAAAGTAATGATGCATTACCAATGCAATAATGCTACTTTAGCCATGTCTTATGGCATTACAAAAGATATAGCATTAGTTCGATTTTAGTGGGGCCCTCTTCAGCTTTAACCCAAGTAACCACGAGGCTGTAAGAGCATGCATATATAGGGCATATGCATTACGTCTAGTGCATCATTAAAGTTGGATTAAAGCTGAAAAGGGCCCCACTAAGATCGAATTAATGCTATATCTTTTGTAATGCGATAAGACATTGCTAAAGTAGCATTATTGCACTGGTAATGCATCACTACATTCTTAAGCTAATCTAACGCTTCATTACTTGACAGCTGTTGAATTGATGCGATACCGCATTACCGATGTTGAATTTGGTTTGAATAAGTGCAATGATATAATGCTTGTGGTTACTTGGGAATCCATCTTCAATGATGCACTAGACGTAATATTATGGTTTCAATTGAAAATCGAATTTATCGACTAGCGACAATCGATTTTACTCTCGTTCTGTACGTTATACCTAATGTCGGAAGTAGTGCGCTGTATGGCACATCAGATGCGCCGTACAGCGCACTACTTCCGACATTAGGTATAACGTACAGAACGAGAGTAAAATCGATTGTCGCTAGTCGATAAATTCGATTTTCAATTGAAACCATAATATTTATTTAATCTATTAACACCCCGTTCGCACTACAATCTATATTACGTGATATAGAGTATCTTGATATCAGCATCTATACATCTAGTTTTCACTGGAAATAACTTGCATGGCATTTGATATCAAGATACTCTATATTACGTAATATAGTTCGTAGTGTGAACGGGGTGTTAATAGATTAAATAAATATTATGGTTTCAGTTGAAAATCGAATTTATCGACTAGCGACAATCGATTTTACTCTCGTTCTGTACGTTATACCTAATGTCGGAAGTAGTGCGCTGTACAGCGCATCTGATGTGCCATACAGCGCACTACTTCCGACATTAGGTATAACATACAGAACGAGAGTAAAATCGATTGTCGCTAGTCGATAAATTCGGTTTTCAACTGAAACCATAATATTTTCTGTGTAGTCGACATTTCAAAAGGCGGGCTCGAAAGCGGGTTCCAAATTACCAACATGTTTCCATTTTTTTCGTGTTCTCGCGCTACCCCGTGTTTTTCTCTCTTGAACATTGAACGTGCGCTACACAGTCTTTTCTCTTCTATCGTTGCTTCGATAACATCCCGCGAGTTGGTGCTTGTTCAAGTTGAAAAACGTGGTTTGTAGGAAAAGTGAATGTGTTTGTGTTTTTTCTTTTTGTAAATAAATCACATCTACTTGAGAGTTCTCCCCAACATCGACTCACCTATCGAGTATTCTGCGGTTTATTGTGGAGTGAAAGAGCCCAAACGGCTCCAAACTACTTTGTATTCGTGTTGTAGCAAACGTAGCGAACAGTCTCCTTCTTTTCGCTCGACAAAAATGGCTGCTGCAAGTGAGACGATAGTGCAGGCTCTTGTTTGGGATTATCTTTCGAAGAAAGATAAAACGCTGGCAGAGGTATATCAGAAGAAATTTAAATCGGTAAGTGCAACTTATTATATAGAACATCAATTTCAGTTGGTTGTCGGTTAAATTCTGTTAGAAATGTGAATTTTCTCGTGTGCTCCCCGGCAATTGAAGGGAGGATACACGTGTTTTCTCTACGACGCATTTTCATGTGGGTTTGTATTGCTTTCCGGTTAATTTAATAACTTCTTATTTTTGTAAACTAAAACATAATGCGAGCTATGAAAAATACGTTAGATAAAGTTATATTTCGATTTGATATTTTGGTGGAAACAAATTCCTGCAAATGGCGACGATCGATCGACCGCGTGTTGATTGGAGAAGACCTTGAAGGGGAGCAGTGCAAGGCGTGGATATGCGTCGAAAAGAAAACAGAATCATCAACATCACACTACAAATTCAAGGCGGAGCGATTGTTTTCATTCAAACTTTCATCCAAAAAATATTCTTAAATGGGCCAATAAGCTGAACTCCAAAATTAAGATATTTGCTCCTAGTTGAAGAAAAGTGATCGAAAAATATGGTTTAAAAAGCAGTTTTTTGATCTAAATCTGAAAGAAAAGTTACCAGATTAAGTGACTCGTGTGTCACAATGAGGTCGTAGGAGATGTTCAGGAGTATTTCGTGGATTATTGATTTCCTTAACACTTAGTAAATCTCCAATAGCAAAAAAAGAGATAATTGCTTACTTGATACGGTCCTGACAATGACCACATTGAGGCACGGTCATCTCAAATATTGTTAGTTGTTTTGCCATTCATTTTATCTTATTGTACATCACATTACTTATTAATTATCTTATTTACCGCATTTTAATGTATTTTTATTTTGGTTCGACAGCCCGGCCTTGGCAAAGGTTCTCCACGTTTGGAGGATGTTGTGAAACAGTATCAAGTTTTAGCGCCCAAGAAGATAGCATTTACAAAACCAGCTGCAGAATCTAGCTCAGATGATTCCTCGGAAGAAGAGGAAGAACAAGCTAAAAAAGTTCCCACAAATGGAAAACCTGCAACAAATGGCAAAGTAGCAGTCAATGGCAATGGCGTTAAGAAGGCTTCCAGCTCTGAAGATAGCTCTTCAGAAGAGGAGGAAACTGTTCCGAAAAAGCCCATCGTTAAAGCTACACCAACACCCGCTAAGACCCCGGCCAAGGCAAAGAAACAAGAATCCAGTAGTGAAGATTCATCTTCTGAAGAAGAAAACCAGAAAGCTCCAGTAAAAACTCCGGCCAAGACTCCGGCAAAGGGTACTCCGGCAGTTGCCAAAACACCGGCAAAGGCCACTCCAGCCAAAAAGGCTCAAGAATCCAGTAGCGATGATTCGTCGGAAGAAGAAACTCCTAAAGCGGCAGCTAAACCTGTTCAGGCCAAGATGCCAGCCAAGAGCACTCCGGTACCGGTAAAAAAGAAGGCCGAAACCAGTGACAGTGAGTCGGATTCCGATGATTCCGAAACAGAAGCCAAGACCCCAGCTAAGGTTCCTTCTAAGGCAGCACCAGCCAAAGCCACCCCGGCGGCAAAGAAAGCTCCTGTAAAGAAGGCAGAGTCATCTTCAGATAGCAGTTCAGATGATGAAGAGGAATCTAAACCAGCTGTCGTTAAGAAACAAACTCCGGCTAAGCCTGTCGTAGCAGCCAAGAAAGCAGAATCTTCCGACGATTCCAGTTCGGAAGAAGAAGAAGAAAAAGCACCCAAGAAGGTTGTAGCGACGCCTGTTGCCAAACGTCCGGCAGCAGCCAAGAAGCAGGAATCATCGAGTGATGATTCTTCCAGTGAGGAGGAACAACCACCAGCAAAGAAGACAGCTGCTGTAACTCCCGCTAAGAAACAGGAATCCAGTGAAGATTCTTCAGATTCTGACGACGAAGCACCGGAAGAGAAACCCGTTGGTAAGAAAGCACCAGTTGCGACTCCAGCCAAAGGTGCCCAGAAGCGGAAGGCTGCCAAGGATGAGGAAGACGAAGATGAAGAGCAAGAGGAACAGCAACCGCCAGTCAAGAAACCCAGCTACGACAACTTTGTCAAGGCTGGAGATGGAAACAAGCATCAAAACAAGGTAGGTGTGATTATTGATAATTCGAGCACATTTTTTGTTTGAAACAATTTGCTGGTCGAAAATCCACTCATCACTGCCCACCGATAACTACCTATATGGGAAACGTTCAGGAGTGCTTTGTGAGCACTTAATTTGCTTAGCACTTAATAACTTTCCCAGATCAATTAGGAAGTAGATGTTAATTTGGCATATTCTAAATATGATTATGTTGAGGACATACGCTTCGTACAAAATCTTAACTAAACTTTGTTAGTGAATGGGCTCAATTGATGGGTGGTGACCTTAATGGTGAATACGACATCGACAAGTCCATCTCAATTTGAAGTTTGTTGAAAGTAATTTTCAGACGTATAGCTCAAAATGTTGAGGGCATTTTTATCGTTCTACTAGATTGAATAGAGAATTATTGAATTAGAATGCTTGTCGTATTTTGAGAGATGATTTTCTTCATCTGAAACGTGAAGTGACGATGAATCTAACCTACAATTTGCACAGAAAAAGCTTTCGATTCAATTTTACTGTAAATGCTTGCTATGATTCAGTTACAACAGTGTCTACTGTAGGGTTTAATGTCCTTTTCGGTGGGTATCGCGTAACCTCACTCTCTTCACCTTACAAACTCAAATTAAATGCATAATGAACCCTCGAAGTGGTTGAAAAAGCTATAAATCGTATAATTCACATGATATTTTGTTCAAAGCAATCAGTATAATGATGATTGTTAGTGTTTTGAGAGTCAGTGCAGAAGAAGATTGAGGTTATGGCGACGCCACTGATCTTTATGGTTTCATATTTCCACTTGTTGCGTCTGGAAGCTAGAAATTACATCTGAAGATGGATTCTCGATTCATCATTTGAGTACATTTCTGAATAGAGTTTTATCAGCACGGACGAATGTGTACTCATAAGGACCATTTTTAACATTCCGGTTCCCCAGCATATAGAGTAACTGGGTGCTGTTTAACTTTGCCAATAAACTTAAAAAATCAGCATTTCAGCGCCAAAATTAGATTAGGGTCAATCTGCTTCTGTAAACGATTGCTTTCGTAGTCATTTTCTCTTGAACAAAACGTCAACAAATTAAGCGCTCTTTAAGGAAGAGAAGCTTTATCTCTATCCGCTGATATATTCAATTTGAAGGAATTGTTTTCAACTTACGATAAATTAGCAAATAAAGTGTTTGTTTACCAAAGGAGATTCGCCTTAATCAAATGTTGGCGCTGATTTGACATATTGTCAAAATCAGCAAGAGGCATGTAAAATATAGACCGGACAACGCAAAATCATACAATCTGCCAACCCTGAAAAATGTCATAAATTTGAGCAACTGATCTGGCACCACTTGTATTTGTACAAACTTGAAGTAAACAGCGCAATAGGCTAAAAATCACAGGACTGAAGCGGCTGTCATCCACGAACAACAATCATGAAGCCGAAAATTTGGTGCTGCGTGTGGTGCTAATTTGACAACTCGGATTTCTTGAAGGCTGTAGGCAGCAAACACAATATACGCGTTGGAAGTTGGCATAATTTTCGTTAATTTGATTCGAGAGTGAAGTCTTCCGTGTTGTACTTAGTGCAGTGATTATCACAACGATAGTATTTTTTCATTGTTCATCAGCCAGGTATAATAATGTTTTATCTACATTACTGATACTAGTAGGTTGATAGTAGAAATATTATAAGAAATTATAATCCACTGTGAACCGAGCTTAAAATGTTCAAATTATCACTAGCGCTACACCAAAAGTAGCAGGCTTCAAGAACTAACGCCTGCTTCAGTCCTCTGCTAAAAATAAGATTCGGTTTCGATGTTGGTAGTTTGTTTTGATTCCGTTTGAAGATTTTCATTAAAAAGCATAGCGAAAAGTGCCGTGTAAAAAATGAACATTTACTGAATATGGAAGTAGAAAATCCCTTATTTGTTCATAATTTGCTTTTGTCAAAACAATACTTGCTCCTTTAAAGTGAATAAAAGGTTGACAGTCCGTTTGGCTGCATTTTTGACAGGTCGTTTGGCTGCATAAGACAACTGTTGTCCGGTCTATATACAGTGTCTATAATGTAAAAGGCATATACGTTTCCTGAAGGATTGAAAAGTTGTTAAATTCTACGGAATTGAGTCGTAATTCCATACAAACTAAGTCAAACGTTTTGCACAATGTGCAGCAACATCGCAATAACGCATAAGACATAAAAAAATAATTTAATTTATGTATTGTGCAATGAAATATTCCAACCGAAATCTGATCGAAAGCCCCCTCGAAATTTATTTACTTCTAAAATGTCAGCCTAGTTACCGCGCAGCATCCGCTAACGGCTCACAGTGATCGGAAATGCCTTTTTTCACGGCGAAATTAATAACTCCTAATGGTTATGTTTCCGAATCATGGTGTCTTGTACAAAGTTGTATTTAAACAAGTTGTCCATCTTGTGGTTATAATTTTGTAGTTCCAAAATTTATCGCTAGGGCGGCGTCATTGCTGGCCCACAATTAATACGTTGCGGATGCGTTTGCGTTTGCGTGAAATTGACAGTTTTCCCATAGGTTTTCTGTCAAATTTACGTCAACGCATCCGCAACGTATCAATTGTGGGTGAAGAGTCATCCATTGTGGGCCATCCATTAGGAGTTATTAATTTTACCGTGAAAAAAGGCTTTTCCGATCACTGTGCTGCTGTGCATTTAGCCCATTTAGCGGACGGTTATGTACCAGCAAAATCCATCGATAAAATACGAAGATACAGAATAGCAAGGTTGACTTATTTGCATGTTAATCTATTGAGGATGATTCTCTAATGAGCTAATTATCAGGCCATCACTGTAATTTGGAGCTTTGACAATCTTTTGACAAACTTCAACAAAGTTCCGACAATCCTACAGGAGTGCTATGTGGACAATCAATTCTCTTGGCACTTAATAACTCTCCCAAAGCAATCCTAGGAAGCAGGTGTTAATTCGATGTAATCTATATTCAGATGATTATGTTGAGGACATCATCTTCGTACAAACATTCTGAAAATAATCAAAATAAATTACGCTGATTGCCGAAATCGCTTGAAGTCGATGATGAGAAATTTTTCGATTTATTGAAACCACTGAATAGGAAGGAAAGAAATAGAGAAAAGCACTTGAAGTAACAAGCCAGCTTGGGTTACTATTAAAAACAAATTTGAAAAAAATCTCATTGTGAAACTAAAAGCCTTGCGGAAATCAGTCAGAGAGTGCGTTATCATGTGCTAATTTTCTCCATTTCTTTCCTTTATTTTTCATATCTGAAACGTGTTTGCCTCCAGGACAAAGGAGATCGCAAGTCGTTCGGTGGTTTCAACAAGGATCAGGGACCCGCCTGGGAGTGTGACAAATGTCAGTTTTACAATGACTCCGATGTGCGATCATGCGGACAGTGCAAGAATTTCAACAAGAATGCTGACGATTCAAACGACTGGGAGTGTGCCTGCGGATTCAAAAATTTCCCGAATCGTAGATTCTGCTTCAAGTGTAAATCGCCTAATCCCAGCGGCAAACCGCAAGGAGGTCGTCAAAGCTTTGGCGGTGGAGATGCTGGAGGTGGGCGAAAAAGTTTCGGAGGAGGTGCAGATGCCGGTGGAAGAGGGGGTTTCCCTGAGGACTGGGACTGTCCAAGCTGCGGAGTTAGTAACTTTGCTAAGCGTGGCACATGCTTCAAATGTTCAGCGGCCAATCCAAACGGAAGCTTTGGCGATAATTGGGAATGTGCGGACTGCAACTTCTCCAATTTCCCTGGCAGAAATGCTTGTTTTAAATGCAAGAAACCGAATGCAAACGGAGGAGGCGGTGACGGAGGTGGTTTCCGCAAGAGCTTTGGAGGAGGTGGCCGAGGAGGTGGTGGTGGTCGAGGCGGTGGCGGTCGTGGAGGCAGTTTCGGCCGTGGAGGCGGTGGCCGTGGAGGTGGTTTCCGCGGAGGAGCTCGAGGAGGCGGTGGCAATAGAAGCTTTTCGGGAGATGATTCTGCGGCACATAACAAAAAGATCACTTTTGACGAGTAGGGCTCTATAACGCGATATAATTTGCAAGATAGTTTTATGTTATATTCGTTTTTCTCGAGAATAAGATATGTGTAGAGGAAAGCATTTCGTAATCTAAACTCTATGCCACGCCGTTATTGCTATTATATAGAAGAATATTCTACCCTGAGAGGAATGCTTCTTGATCCATGAGTCGTGAATTTTATTCATTCGTTGAATGATGGTCACACTCACAGTGTACAACGTATAGTTTATAAAAAACACATAATATGTATAAAAACCACGATACACAATATAACAACCAAAAACAAGATTTCCTGTTTCTTTTTTTTTATCCTGACATCCCGTTAAGTAGTTGAGAAATTCTTGTTTACGTGCCGTTCTCTGTCTTATATACTAATTTAAAAATTTTAAGTGTTTTAGCCCAATGGGCTCTTCAGCTTTGATTTATGTGTTTTATGTGTTTAATGTGTACAGTGCGTTTGATATTGTTAGATCAGCCCTTGGGGCATTGTTAGTTTCAAAATTTGATAACCTACTAAAACTAAAACTACAGCTACAATTCAAAATCCTAGGAGTGGGGAATCAGATTCCGAATGATCGGGAATTTTTGTCATCGAAAGAACCATACTCACACCTTTTTCAAATGATTTGAGTAGCTTAGAGCATCTTCAGCGATGGTCTATTTTAACATCTTTATAGTTGATTTGCATCAGCAAACTTAAAAAGAACCAGCTAAAACAGACCAACTTTGCGTTCCTCGCACCGGTGTAGTATTTCTTGTTGTTAAACCCACCAACACCTATCATCTTGTCAGTCATACAATATCCAGAGATCAGAAGTTTGAGTGGTGGTGAGTGTGTGAATGCATGCATCTCATTTAAAAGATATTAGATAGTGCTGATAGTGATAGATAGCGCCACGCCAACCTATGACAAGAAGCACTTTCTGCGACGTTTCAACATGCCAAGGGATATGATCATAGACATTATGCGCCAACTAGAGTCAACTGATTACTTTTTGCAGCTGTTGCGATGCAGCTGGATATGTTGGCCTTAGTTTTACATAGGTGCACTGCAGCCTAACGGATGTTGCCTTATGTCCTCAGCTAGTTATCTTGACGAAAACTTGGGGATTGGTGACCCTGAGGATTTTTTGCAAATCTGTCCTTAAGACTTACGGCCCGCAATATTTACGCCCCCAATATCAGAAAAGGTTAAGAAACTGATGGACAAAAATTATCTCACAAAAGTTCGAAAAAAATCTTGTAAATTCAGTGCACTTTTTCTAAGGGAACTTATCAGAAGCTCAGTATACTTTTTAGATTTGACTTAGACTTTCCCGAGGCTTAGCTATTCTCCCTGATGTCAAAGGAACATACCATTAAACCAGAAAATCGGGGAGCTTTCCAGAAATTAAGGGTTCTTCCTAGAAGTTCAGGCAACTTTCCTGAAATTCAGATTGTTTCCTAGAAATTTAAAAATTGTCCACAAATTCAAGGAGCTTACCACGAGTTCAGGGAAGTTTCTAAAAGTAAAGGGCTCTTCACAGAAATTCAAGGGGCCTCCTGAAGTTTAAAAAACTTATCAGATTATTTTGGGTATTTTTCAGAAGTTCATAGAACTACTCAAGATGTTCAGAGAACTTCCCAAAAATTCAAGGAACTTTCCAGAAAATTAGAGAACTTCCAACAGAGTCAAGAAATTCATGAAGCTTTTCAACAGTTTGCGGATCTTCGGATTTGTGGAAACTTCCAATTATTTTATTCAACTGCCGAGAAGTTTAATCAACTTCTGGCATGTTCATTATAGATATTTCCACCCAATCTTCATAGATATTCCGAAGTTCATTAAATTAAATTTTTAAAGAGTGCGTTCAGTAAGAAACTTAGAAGCCTATATAAGTTCTGAAATGATGCAAAATAGATCCGGTATAAAACAAAATTTACAAACACTAGCGATGCAGCGATGTTCTTGCGTTTGGTTTAAACAAATAAATCCAAACCACGATTTGAACCACCGTTGAGGATGCCCTTAGAAGATCTGGCTACACGGCTGTAACAGGTGAGGCCAGAAATGATCTTATCTTTCATGTGGTGGCGAATGTGTTTGAAGTTTGGCGAATTGCGTTTGTAAGGGTGTTAACACATGGTGAAAGAAGAATTTGGGCAGCTGTGCTCAATGCCGTCTGACGTTGATTGCCGGATTCTAGAGAAAAGAAAATGGTTTGGACACATTTTGGCTAGAACCAAGAAGGAGCTACCAAATTTTACAACATTTGTTGAAAATTGGCTCATCCTGTCGCACAAAAAGGCGTATTTTAAATAAATGGAAAGTGTCTGGTGGTAAATCAAACTGAGAGATTTACCTACGAGTAATTTAAATTAACTCATCTTAACAGTCGGGAAAATAAAGCAAAAATGTGGGAATTTTTATATTAAGATTGTGTGACCACCCTGAGTCTGTACCGATTGACTAAAGCGATCGTCGAGCATTTTTATCTCGACCAGACCTCAGATGTTCTTGTCCTCTGAGGGGTGTTCAGGATCATCCCGAGGAACTTATTTTGAACAGGCTGAAGTTTCAGGTGATGTGGTTTTGCGCAACTCTCCCAGATTGGCATGCCATACTCGATGACTGGAAGTATGATTTGCATGTAGACAGCAAGCTTGTTTTTCATGGATAATGTAGACCTTCTGTTGATTAGTGGGTACAGTAGCTTCAACAGAACGCTACACTTTGTGACAGTTTTGTCAACCTGCTCCCTGAAAATAAGCCTGCTGTCCTGCTGTAACGCCAGATAGACAGCTGATTGGGTTCATTCCACCGTTGCGTTGTTTAGACTAATTTTTCAATCCTCAGGCGGAACAAGTCTGGGAGAATTGGAGTGTGGGAAGAGGATGACCTGGGTCTTGCCGCGTTGATACAGTTCTACCATTCGGTGGCTGGTGATCAGTACAATTCAACGTTACCGGATAATTTGTTTTGGGGAATGTCCTTATGATTATATGGTGTTCACATCACCAAGGATGTTTTCGAATATTGCTAAATGTACAGTTGCTGGTAACAAAAAACCCCTATCTTGGTCCATATATGATTCGGCGAAAGGTTTCTGACATACAGCTGAATAACATGGATTACCTGCCAGGGTCCAAAATGCCCGAAATTTCTCCAGCAAAGAACTCGTTATATAAACTTGCTCCTAAAAAAACTGGCTAACTAAGGGTAATTAATTTTTAAGAGTCGGCAACTATCTTCAAAGGATGGAAAGTTAATGGATCATTCCAAGGAATTCTGAATTTAGATAGTTATTGGAGATTTTTTAGATATTTAATGGAGAAGTTAATTAAGCAGATCATCAAGCGCTTTGATCGGAACGATCCAGTTCTAACTTCAGTGCGAACGTAGACCCCTAGAAGCTGCAGGAGTTCATCTCGAGTATTAAACAACATCCGAACTTCTTTAAAGGCGGCGAGGAACAGGCCATCGAACTTGAGTTTCGTAAGCTGAGGACGGCAATCGAGGTGGAAGAATCGGATGACTTGAAAACTTGTTGGAGAAAACTGCTGTGTTTTAAACAAGCTGACTTGGGAAGCAAGCTGGCTTTTAGGTGAAGTCGAAGCAACTCGATGGTTATAAAACCAATCATAGTAGTCTTGAAGATTTTCGAATTAAATTTAGTTTTCTTCACGTTCTCATTCAAACCAGCGGGCTTTCTGCCCTTTCCCCCTCTAAAAGGTAGAAAAACCGCCACTTCCGCTTATATTCCTGAATAATTTGTAGACATCGTAAGTGAAATAATTTCTATTCGATTTTCCAGGAAATTTCACATGGGACTAGCACTATTTTGTCGATCTTGAGCCTCTCCGTGCAAAGATATCTATGAATTATTCAAATATACAAGGGGCAGTGGGGTAAAATCAGCTAAATCTTTGTTCACAGAGCCGTGCGGTATATAAAACAACCTCTATTCTATTTCTAATGCATATTATTTGAAAACGTAAATTCTATCGCTAACGACCCATCAATAGGTACACACATTCAGTGCGACTGATATGCCTAGAATTTTCTGCTGCAAGGCAAGATTCTACGCATGTCAGCCCCACTGAATATTTTACCTCGTATTTTACATACAAAAATAATCTTATTGTAAACTCAGCAACATCTTCAAATGCCAATCATAAATTTGTGGGGTTTGCCACAAATATTACCAGCACTACACAAAAACACTGTTTTCTCAACTGCAATTTTTGCTATATGGGACAGTTATGCTTAGAACGGCAGTATAGAACAACCCCCAAGGTAATCACCGATTCCTTTCAGAATAAATCATACACACAATGTAAGAAGTTATCTGAAATTTGTATTTCGTTATTATTTTTCGATTGTACGTCATTTCCCGGAATTTCATTTCCCCGAAGTTCATTTCCCGGAAATTCATTTCCCGGAAAGTTCAAATCCCGGAAAACTTAATATTTAGCTAAAAAAAGTTTTTTTCTATAAATTTATACAAAACCTTATTTCGTTTTATAAATATAATAATTATGATATTTGTTTGATCTGTTTATTTCATATATATTCTGCAAAAGTAAGCAGCAGGCCCGTAATATTCAGCTTTTCCTTTTTTTCTTTACATCAAAAGATTTGAAAGAACAGCTCATGTTTAAAAAAAGGGTAAATCTCCTATGAAAGGTATTTTTTTTCATATCTTAAGTACAAAAATTATTTGAGAGAACCATTTATATGAGATTCACCCTTCTTTTAAACATGAACTGTTCTTTCAAACACACTGGTCTATCCACCTCAGGCAAATATTTGCTCATTATACAAACAGTGTACTATTTGCTTTTCTTTCACACACTTCATACCTGCAGTACATTTTTGTCTTTTTTCTTTTATTGATGACCTTATATTATGGTCAGGATTAAAGCGTTTGTTTATTTACACCGAATCAGTCACGTGGTCTTTTGGCATCTCGGTTATAATGTTTAAGAATATTTTAAATGAAATGACTAAAATTTAGCCTGAGAATGGCTATAGTGTCGATCCACTTTTTTAAGTTCAAGATATTTGTGGTCCGGTATATTTATGGCCTCAGTATATTAAAAAAAAATCTCACTTCAAAAACATTGTGTTACAACGAGCGTTTAAGATTGACCATATTTCTATGCGTGAATGGATATAGAGATCAGACAGGCTGGCTTGAGTTCATTATTTGAATTAAAGGTTCGGAGGATATTGTCGACAGGACTATCAAGAAGACGGAAAGGAAGGAGAGAAAGCTGCGAAAAGCCATAAAAGCCTATCTCAAAAGTGACCTTTCACAATTTGACCATGTTCAAGCATTGGCACTAATTTTACAGAATAAATAAAGTTTTTTTTTCTACCTTGTTTCCAATAAATTTCAATACATAAGAATTTAGATATACTTAAAAGCCACATTTTATTGTTTTATCAGTTGAAGATTTGTGAAAAAAAGAAAATTAACTTTTCCTGGAAATTATGCTTTCCGGGAAATGAAATTCCGGGAAATGCCGTACAATCATTATTTTTCACTTCAATTTTGTATTAATTGGATCGTGTATTGAATAAAATGATACCAAAATTTAAAAAAAAAATCCCGGCCTAGTAATACAGGATGGGTCATAAAGTGATCTGGGACAACATAGAACTTCAGCTGCTCAGAATGAGCTCCAAAAGTTATGTATAAAGCGGAAAATTTCCTATACTTCGGAATCCTGAAAACATTTCATTGGCAGGTATTAACTCGCTGGGTACAATGGATCGCTTAACTAGATTGATCGGACTACCGGACAAAAGAAAACTACTTATCGGATGCACTTTTTTGTCAGATAGAAAAGCAACACTCATCAGGTCCAACTCGGAAAGAGCTGCATTCAGCTGATTGTTGGGATTATCAACTGGTTTAACCCATTTCCGTCCGCTGTTGCGTATACGCAACAGTGGTTTTGAAACATTCGTGTATGCATGTACGTTGGATACGATCAAAACAAATTAGTTTGTTTTAAAGGTATATCCTTTGGCTATCTTACTGACTGTGTTCACACACACCAATAGAAAAAAAAACTCACAAATTGCATTGTATGAGTTGGTACATGTCTTATGGACACAATTTCAATCATAAACTAGAAGTTACTGGTTATATTTTTTGTCGTTTCGCAATGGGAATATGTTCACAAAAGGCCAAATATTATTTGTAGCTAGTTAACCATCCATTAAAGTGTGGATGAGTGTGTACCATTTGAGCTTAACATGTATGTTGCATTCTATTTGTCGAGCAATGCGCCAGTGTTGCGTATACGCAACATGCTGTCACGGTGTTCCTAAGCGTAAAAAAAAACCTCTAAAAATGCTAAATTTCATTAATGCATCCACAAGACTTATATTTTGATACGATATCGTCGAAAAAAATGTGTTGTGGAAAACGGCGAAAATGGGTTAACTCGACGGAAATCATCTACTAGTTGCGTGGCGCTGGTTTGGGGCAATTCTTTATTATGTGATCACCAGAACCACAGCGGAAAAAAGATCCTGGCTCTCGGCGAGGCTCCGTACAACGAGCGGAAACATGCCCTTTACCGTAACAATTGTAACAGCGTAAAATAGAATCGGAACCACTCTTAGCCTTTGTTTTGCTACTTCCTGAAGCTGGAACGGATGTTGTTGCACGAGCGGAACTGGTACGTATTTCACGGAGCTGCGCATAACGTGCAAAATGTTTCAGTGTTTTCATGTCTTTGGCCGGATAGAGTACGGGAATCAGCAGAGCGATCCTGGAATTCATCGACAATCATTTGTACAGTTTGCGCCTCATCAATTTCAGCGCGCAAAGCAATCTCCTGCATCCTGAGGATGTATCCCATTACCGATGTCTTGCAATTGATAAAAGTTGTTTTCCTGAGCCGGTCGATGATTTCTGTCACCGTGAATGAATGACGAATGTTTTGTAGGAAATATTCCCGAAATTCGGCGTAAGTCAGAACGGTCTACACGTACAAAACCATTAGGCTTCCGTATCTGGTTCCATTAATCTGCGTATGCATTTCAGTCGGAAATATATATCTCCTCCCATTGAATCACAAGCACTTTCAAAATCATTCAGCCATCTCTCAGGAACGTACGAATCGCTACCAGTGAACGGTTGGACAAGGCACCTTACATCTTGAAACTCTGGAGGTCGAACAAAGCGTAGCTTGTTGCCAGCCAGTTCCCGACGTAAGCCGGCGATTTGTTTCTTCTTCTTCAATACCCGGATCTCTTCATCCTCGCCGCGTCCCGCTTCGGACGAGTCCTATCCTACATTGGCAAAACAAAACACGCAGTTTAGATTTCACCGTTTTTTATTTCGTCCAAACGCGTCAGTTGCCGAGTTACAATTGATTTTGTTTTTTCTCTTATCTGCAGGATTGCCATTAGTTTTTGAAAAATATCTGGCATGTAACAAACAAAGATCTGACAAAATGTGGCAATTAAGCTTATCACACCTGGATGTGTAGTGTGCCTTCTCGAAATGTGTTAGTGCCTTTTGGAAGAGAATAAAACTACCAGCTGTCAAAAACATAAAAAAATGCTAAGAAAACTTTTAGGTTATCTGTTGGAAAACAAATAATTTTTACATGGCGATAGACACGATAGTGTGCGTGCGTTAAACGTCACTAAGCTTAATACACGAAAATGTAAAAATCTGGACTAACATTTTAAAAGGGTCAAAGAGGTCACAAATAGTACACATGTTACACATGTTGATAGGCCCTTTTCAAATGTTGTCCCAAAATGAGTCATTTTTTAACTCTTATATTCGCATACTTCAGTAACAGAATAACACTATTTGACCAGAGCTTAAAAATATCATATTCAATTCTCAAATTGCACCCTGACTGAGACAAAAAATTAGTCATCACGCACTGTTCCTAGCGAACATGAAGTAAACACAAATTTGCCTTCATGAATCTCTTGTGCAAGGTGAATCAACTTGTTTTGTGTTGCTTTACTTTCATCATTCATTCGTTCCAGAAAGCAGTGAATGTACATAAGCGCAAACAACTCATTCAATTTCAACGTTCTACCGTGAAGAAGAAAGGACAGTCATTCATTTGGAGAATCAATGAAGTGAAAACACCAAAACTTCTCGAATCGATCCTGCAAATGCCTTTTCTCAAAAAAAAAAAAAATGCTCCAAAAACTCTGTAGCGATTTCGGCCATTGCTCCGCTTTTTGGCTTCCTTTGCCTTCAGCCATGTTCGGGAATATTTGAAAAAAAAAAATCCTGAGCACAGCAAAATAAGTAAACACGAATGTTTTGCGTGACTGATAGAACGAAATGAAGAGAGCGAAAATTGTACACACTGATTTTTTTTTACTCAGCGTTCACGACGGGTGTCAATTTTTTCGAGCTCCTTATTTGACCAATGCCCAATTATTTGACACTTAATTCATACATTTTTTGACGGATTACCTAATCGCACAAAATAGGTACGAATCGTTCACAGTGGACGCGAAGGGCACACAACATAGTTGCACTTGTTATTAAGCGGAATGCAGCTTCAATATGACAAATTTACATGAATGCGCAAACGAATCAACGTCCAAGGTGACTCTAATTTCTTCAGTTGGTAGGGAAGACGGGTTGAGTAGCGGGGCATCAAATGAGATTTTGCTATGGAGCGAAAGAGTAAGTAATACTCAATAGTGTAAGGGCTGTATCCACATTAATCCGGACACCTTCAAATCATTGTAACTTTTGAAATATTGCACGTAGGAATGAAAAATTTCACTGTAGTATAGCTGAGAGTCTTTGATGAAAAAGACTATGATTGATGTTTACATTTCATGTTTAGTATTCAAGATGGCGACGAAAGAAAAACAAGTGCGCGAGCGAATTTTGTACGGGCGTTTGGCAAATCCTGACTTGTCAATACGGGATCTTGCAAAAACATTGGATTTGCCTAAATATACTGTTCACGATGTGCTCAAATCATTTTTGGAACGTTTGACAGTGGAGAGGAAACCGAGAAGTGACAAAAACATTGGACGCGCTGATCCTGTCATGGACCGAAAGAAGAAAAGGATATTAACGAAAAACCCAAATCTCTCCATTCGAACGGTGGTTCGTAAAATAGGGATGTCGCCTGGTTTTGTCCAAAAATCAAAACAACGTTTGGGACTTAAGTCGTATGAAGTAAAAACAGTTCCAAATCGCAACGACAAACAGAACTTGGCAGCACAGGCTCGACGTTTGTACTGCGAATATTTGTCGAAGTTTTCATGCGTTGTTATGGACGATGAAACTTATGTCCTGGAGGATTTCAAGCAGCTTCCAGGGCTGGCTTTTTATTCTGCCATGGCCAGAAATGTTACAGCTGAGCATTTCAGAACGAAGGCATCGAAATTTCCCAAAAAAATACCTTGTGTGGCAAGAAATTTGCACTTGTGGCAAAAAAAAAAATCTTTCGTCACTACAGGCACAATCAACAAGGAGATCCCTCAGAATTAGTGTCTGCAGCAGCGATTTCTACCCTTCATCAAAAGTCACAAAGAAAAACCTTTGCTCTGGCCCGATTTGGCATCATGCCACTATGCTAAAACTGTGATGGAGTGGTACCAAGCAAATCAAGTGAACATTGTACCAAAAACCTCAAACCCGCCAAATTGCCCAGAGCTACGACCAATCGAGAGATATTGGGCTCTGATGAAGCGGAAGCTTTTTGCAAAGAAGCAAGGAATCAAAGACATCAAACACTTCCAGCAAATTTGGACAAAGGCGGCTTCTACGATTCCTGAAGAGTCTGTACAAACCCTAATGGACGAAGTTAAGCGCTAAGTACGAAAATTTTAGGCAAATACCGAATAACTATGTTTTGTCTTTACGGATTGTTAAAACACATCCCATGAATCTGAAATAAACAACAACGACGGAAATATAATGCAAAATTTATGTTTTATTCATGTTTTGAGGTGTCCGGATTGTTGCGGATACAGACCTTAGTACGCACTAACGACAGTTGTTGATTGCATTTTCGCCTAGGAGTGAAGAGTTATATATTTATGTAAACGGAATGGGCTGAACGTTTTGTTTACATACATTAGTACGTGCACTTTTCCCCCGAAACATTGGTAAACAAACTAGAAATGAGAAGAAAGATTAGTATTTTCCATTTAATAGTTGGAATTGAATGGAAAATACTAACTTTGTTGAATCCTAGAGGGTTTGAGCTGTTTAGTGGAATACTTGTAACTTTAAATTAGAAGAAAAATTAGTAATCTCCATTTAATTCCAACTACCTTTGCTTATCTTCGACAGATACGCGTATTTCGTCTACAATGTGCAGACTTCTTCAGTGTCTCGTACTAATAACTCGACTTAGTTAGTACGAGTTATTAGTACGAGACACTGAAGAAGTCTGCACATTGTAGACGAAATACGCGTATCTGTCGAAGATAAGCAAAGGTAGTTGGAATTAAATGGAGATTACTAATTTTTCTTCTAATTTATAGTTACTAACTTTGTTGCTTATCTTGACAGATACGCGTATTTCGTCTACAATGTGCAGACTTCTTCATTGTTGTGCACTAATAACTCGACTGTCGAGTACATTGGTAAACAAACCTTGCAGACTGATGCTTCGCATCTCAATGGCATAGAACACAGGCCTGGCAGTGTGAAACTAATCACCTCCTTTAGTCGTTTGGTTTAAAATGGAACTGCGAGGCTTGTCCACATTAATACATCAAGGTTCATTTTTTTTTCACCACTGAAAATAATATGAGCAGTTGAGAAGCGTGGATATAAAATAAGCAGTCATGTAAATTAATCAACGCTTTAGTGGAATGGGATTGTACGACGCTTTGTTTTCTAATCTGTTCTAATTTCAAAAAGTTTTGCCTTATGGAGGGTTTCTCTTTTTGTTTTTTTGTCGATAAAAAGTCTGGCAGTGCCAAATAAATCTGGCTAATGGCACCCCTGCTTATACCTACTTTCCTCATGCATACTTTACACATACTCACACTCATACCGGAAATGATGAACATATTTACTCTCACACATATCAACTACTCAAACGCAGTGCTGCCAATTTTGCAATTGCGAACATGAATACAACACACATAAATAAAAAGACACAAAATAATACATTCAAAATAATTTATTTTTCTCTAATATTTAAATGTATGTGCCAAAACCATAATGCCAAATGAAATTGGTTAATTGCTTAAGAGTTGTTCTAATTTTCTAATATTTATGCGAAATGTTTCTGATGAAACGTTAATGCACCGACAAACCGACATGAAACTCAATCTTCACTATTGATCAAGAATCCATAACGACCGATTCAAATGTGCAGCGATCCCATCTGTCAAAACCTATAGAATCATGTTATCTAGATCAAATAAATTTGTCCAGAATAGCTCAGACATGAACCTTCTTATCAAGTTCCCAAGAGAGTTCGTGGCTTCAATAAACGTTTTCAGCGAACACGAAGATAGATGTCAGTAAGATGATTTGATTAGAAATATTGAGACATTTTCTATTGTCATTCATGTCGGTTTGTCGGTGGTTAATGTACTGGTTTTTAAATCCAAATAATCTTTCTCAACATGTTCGGTGCCAATGCCAAATTGCCATTATGCCAAAATACATTTATACCAATTGAATTCTGAATGTCTAAGCTGTGCCAAATTATAATTATGCCCAGTGAACCTGAGCAACTATCATTTTCGGCTATTTATGCCAAATAATCACCACCGACAAACCGACATGAATGACAATAGAAAATGTCTCAATATTTCTAATCAAATCATCTTACTGACATCTATCTTCGTGTTCGCTGAAAACGTTTATTGAAGCCACGAACTCTCTTGGGAACTTGATAAGAAGGTTCATGTCTGAGCTATTCTGGACAAATTTATTTGATCTAGATAACATGATTCTATAGGTTTTGACAGATGGGATCGCTGCACATTTGAATCGGTCGTTATGGATTCTTGATCAATAGTGAAGATTGAGTTTCATGTCGGTTTGTCGGTGTAATCACTATGCCGCCAAACGGTCGTTATGCCAAATGACCATTGATTATCCTATAGCTTATGCCAAATGACATTATGCCAAACGAGCAAAAAAGACTACTCTAAAACACTTCAATCCTATGGAACTTATGTTTTATCAACCATCCAATAACCAAAACATTGTAATTGCCTTGATACACGTTTGTTAGCATAGGTTTTCGTTTAGATGTTCTTTTAGAAAAATGTACCGTCAAAGTATGTCAAATGTCAAAGTAAGGATCAAATGTCAAAAATGTCAAAGTAAGGAAACTTTATTTGTCGGTATGAATTTAAATTAGTCAGATTAAGCTCAATCGAAGATCATGAAAAAAAAATCTGTCAAATTCATCAGTATAATCATTGCAACTTGAATGTTAGGAAAATTGTAAACCACGCTCAATTAATACAAAATAAATAGCCGAATGAAGGAGTTAGGCCGACATTACATCCCATAACCCTAGTAGTGTCCTTTAAAAACATTATGCGAACAATTCGATTCGATCCCCTGTACAATTGAATGTTACTTCGGGTGGGAAATTTGATCGACTACCCTTGCGCATAAGCGTATCATTGCGCTTGCCACACCGGAACTTATCGTCAGTGCTTGCAAACCTTAGACAATAAGCCTACCCAATATTGATACCAGATCCAGGTTGCCACTGAATTTATAACTAGAACGAAAACAATATATCATAGCGCAAAGATTTAAATAGCTTGACTTGACTGACGGGCTAAGTCCGTTTATTTGTTCTCTTGTCAACTTCCATTGTCTCTCTTATAAATAAATGTGTAGATCAGCTCTTTAACTACGAACGATTAACTTGACTATTCTAGTTCTCTACGCCAAACAACAACAACCAGTCATTTGAAGCAGATGGAAACGGCAGTAGCAATAAAAAATTTACTAACAGTGACGAAAAGCGTGGAGTTAATCGATTCCGTCGGATTAAGGAAGAGACTGTCTCCATCGATGACCGACTACGGGACAACTCCTTCGATGCTAAGGTAAGTGTGCTGTTTCTTGACCATTTTAAAGGTATGCTGTCATTAAAATCTACGATTTATTGATCCCCTATAAGTACTTGTCGGGTAATTGTTGAAAAATTGCTATCAAAGATGTTTTCCAGTAATTTCCTACAAAAAAATATCGAACAATTGAAAAACCATCGGGGATTAACACTGACAATAGCATCCCTGGCCAAGACACAGGACACTTACCATTGGTGTTTTAGTTGTTCTTTTTTTTGTGTATGGGATTACTAAACATGTTTTGTTTCATTTTGGCAATTTTCCAGCAAAAATTCATCAGCTTCGCTAGAGATGTTGATTACAATGAAGTCGAAACTCACCAGATTGGAAGTTGGCAATGTTTGATTTGTAAAGCCATGAATGCGTTGGATAGGAGATCCTGTTCTCAATGTAAAACCATCAAGGCAATGGCATCCTCGAAAAGGTCACTAAAAGAATGTTGGGCTTGCTTGGACTGTGATTTCTTGAACTTCCACTTGAACAAAAAATGTGGCCGATGCCAGAAAGAAAATCCTGATTATTCATCCATTCGGCAACAAGGAATTTGGGAGTGTTCATCATGCGAAAACCTGAACTTCGCTAGCAGAAACGAGTGTCACAAATGCAATAAAAAAAGAGTGAACATCCAATACGAGCAATGGGCTTGCGAGGGTTGTTGTATGCTTAATTTCAGTCATAGACTTCGTTGCCTAAAATGCAAAGATCGAAGAAAAGCTTGGAAATGTAATGGCTGTGGACATAGCAATAGCATTCGTAAGTTTCAATGCTCGAAATGTCAAAACAATGCTCCATTCAACGGTGGAAACAAATCATCACCATCAAGATCAGGACGATCAACAACACGCATTCTACCCGGTGACTGGAATTGTTCAAAGTGCAAGCGGAACAATTTTGCTAGAAATTTGAAATGCCACAAGTGCCTTGAGTTGAAGCCGATTGAATAACATCACGCATAGGGGATCAATAAATCGTTCGTTGAAAATTAAATTCGTTACGAGCAGGATTAATTAATTGATTTCTATGTTTTTCCCACATTATACAGAGAAACGCACGTGGTTCGTTTGGCGAACGGGCTAATGATATACTAAAGCACACTCGCGGTAAATCATTCCGTCACGAAAAAACGAAGAAGAAGCGCAGTGGTTATCGCGGAGGGTTCATCGATAAAACGGTTAATTCGATTAAGTTTGACGATTAGTTAGAGAGGTAGAAAGTTCAAGCGTATTTAAAGCTTGCTAAAGTGATTAATTTAGAAGTCATATTGTCAGTGAGTTAGTACCAACAAGTTTTTTTTGTTTCGTTATTATCGATTTTCAGCATCGAGCTGTTTCATCTCTTATCAGTAACTTCTATCTTTTAAGCAGGGTTATCTGCCGTTGTATAAACGTTTTTATTAAACGATCCAAATGTTTCTATCCTCAAACAAAGGAGCATTCCTAATTATTAAATATCACCTGTCCTAAGCCGATTCATTTGAAGAAATTTTCCTTTGTTTGCGAAGAATAAATAAATGTACGATGATAACTGGTAATAGATTTGTTTTTGATGTAAAGGGCGATACGGTCAAAATTTGGTCAATATCAACTTGACGTATTTCTTTCAATTTTGCATTTAAAAAACCTGAACACCCCTCATTTTGAAGGTGTGTGTGTAGAATGTTGCTTTTTTTTGATTTTGGAATTCACTCTTCAGTTGTCAAAATGCCGTTCAAGCAAGAAGAGCAGCGTATCAAAATTTTGCTCGCGCATCGCGAAAATCCGAGCTACTCGCACTCAAAGTTGGCAAAATCGCTAAAAGTTGCCAAATCAACCGTTACAAATGTAATTAAAGTGTTTGGGGAACGTTTGTCGACAACCAGGAAGTCTGGATCGGGGGGAAGTCGAAAACCGGAAGCCGCTGAGACGACAAAGAGAGTTGCCGGTAGTTTCAAGCGAAACCCTAACCTATCTCTCCGAGATGCCGCAAATAAGCTGGGTGTCACTCATTATTTTGATTTGGTGCCAATGTAAGAACTGCAGTACACTTATGGAAACGCGACGCGAGATTGGACACAACACTTATGATTCTTACAAACGAAAAAGGAACATAAAATGTACCTTTTACTGTCGACCGGTTTCGGGCTCGATGCTGCCCATCTACAGGACGATGTCCAACTGATTACATAAAGAGAACGATCACAACTTCATACTAGATATAGTACACGTCAAACATATAAAGGAATCATTTTATTTTCCTTGTCGTCAAATTGAAAAGGGACGATGATATTGGAGCATCATCTTCGTTCATCAGCGGCTGCTCAGTTGTGGCGATGAACATGGATTCCCATGCATTCAAATGGGATACTTTCCCGACACATTTTTTTAATTTAGCTCGATCCCAGTCTATTGCATGATTATGCTCCATAGAGTGTGCAGCTACACTCGATTCAGAGTCCCTTCCATTGTCCACGGCGTTTTTATGTTCCCTCAGACGAACTTTCATTTTTCGGCGGGTTTGGCCTATATAAACCGCTGGGCAACTCTTGCAAGGGATTTCATAAATCCCTGACTTCTCATCCATTGGAACTTTGTCTTTGAGGGAACACAAAGTATCTTTCAAAGTTGGGCCGCTCTTGTAGACTGCCTGAAGACCATGTTTTTTCAGAATTCTTTGCATGGCGTTAGTTAGCTTTGGGTAAAACGGTAAGCTGATCCTTTTAACTTCATCCTTTTCTGGTTTAAGTGTAGTGGCGTTTTGTCGATGTTTCTTTCTTTCGTGTTTCCTTATTATTTTATGTACAAATTCTTCATCGTAGCCATTCAGCTCAGCCGCACAATAAATTTTCCTCCGCTCCCCTTCAAATTCTTGTTTTTCCATTGGAATATTAAAAAGCCGATGACACATTGAGTGAAACGCGGCCTGTTTTTGAGCACCAAAATGGTTTGAGTCTGATGTTATATACCGGTCCGTGGATGTGGGTTTCCGGTATATACCAAATTTCAGAAGGTTGTTGTCTTTCCTGGTTATCATCAAATCCAAGAAAGGAAGTTTACCATCCATTTCCTTCTCAACCGTGAATTTTATTGTGCTGTGCTGGGTGTATCGTCTACAACCGTGCATCGAGCCAAAAAACGAGCCGGACTATCGACTTACAAGAAGGTAGTGACTCCAAATCGCGATGATAAACAAAATACGACGGCCAAAGCGCGATCCCGGAGGCTGTACACGACGATGCTGACGAAGTTTGACTGCGTGGTAATGGACGACGAAACCTACGTCAAAGCCGACTACAAGCAGCTTCTGGGACAGGAGTTTTATACGGCAAAAGGAAGGGGAAAGGTAGCAGATATTTTCAAGCACACGAAACTGTCAAAGTTCGCAAAGAAATATCTGGTTTGGCAAGCCATCTGTACCTGTGGATTGAAAAGCAGCATTTTCATAGCTTCCGGGACTGCCAACCAAGAAATTTACGTGAAAGAGTGTTTGAATAAACGTCTGCTGCCTTTCCTGAAGAAACACGGTTGTTCCGTACTGTTTTGGCATCTTGCCATTACGGTAAAAAGGCCATGGAGTGGTACGCCGCCAACAACGTGCAGGTGGTTCCCAAGGACAAGAACCCTCCCAACACGCCAGAGCTCCGCCCAATTGAGAAATACTGGGCTATTGTCAAGCGGAACCTAAAGAAGACCAAAAAAACTGCTAAGGACGAGCAGCAGTTCAAGGCAAACTGGCTTTCTGCGGCGAAGAAGGTGGACAAGGTGGCTGTACAAAATCTGATGGCAGGGGTCAAGCGTAAGGCCCGGCAATTCGGATTTGGAAAAGCGGAAGCCTAACTGAATATTTTTCCTGAATTTTATACTAATTGAACTTGAAAAAGAAATTTAATTTGATTTTTTAAATAAACGATTTCACCGATTTACACGCGTTTTCCCTTGACCAAATTTTGACCGTATCACCCTTTATTCCTTTTCTACAGACCACTATGTCGCGTGCAAGGATTTGTGATACAAACATAACGACTGCAATGCAAGTTCCAGAAAAGACCGGATATACTTCACCGACGTTCGTAACTGACGACACCAGTAGCGGCAAATTCATTACAATACAATCTTCCTTTTGGGGTTATCTCACAAGAAAGCCGCGTCAATTGAAAGTTCCAGAATATTGGGTTTGCCTACAGTGTTACATAATTAATGTAAGCTCTCGGACGAAGTGCGTCGCCTGCGGAAACAGAAAGCCGGTTGTCAGAAAGGTACGCCAATTAAAAAAAAAAGCTGATTAGTAAAAACTACACAAAGCAGAATATTAAAAAGCATTGTTGTCGATACTGCTGGCAGTCCATTTCTGTAGTTTGATAAATAAAATTTTGCTAACCATCACTACGCGTTCAGCTCCCATTCCTGCTCTTATTGCTTACTTGGAAAGATACAAACTATTGTTGCCAGATCAGTGGAGGTAATCTATATCATAACATAGGGTATTAATTTGAGCTTCCATTTTACGACTATAACAAAACATCATCGCGGGAAAATTGAAACTAAAATTTTGCAAAATACTACAGTCCAATACTAAATACTGCAACTAGTGCTCAAGCGGCCAACATAGGCTAGTGCTTCTAAGGTATTGGTCGTAGTCGAGGTGACGTTGGGAAAGGGTCTAGTCTTGACAACCAAGCTGTCACGCAGCTCCCGCTAGATACCCTAAAAAAAAGCTGATGATTGAAGAAACGAAAATCTCATGACAATTGATGATTTCTTCGTTCCAAACATAACGAGAAAACCTACGTCAAATCTTTAAACAGATGTGTAAGCAAATCGAAAAAAAAAATCTATAGAACTATTAATTATTCCTGGACAGTAAATCTGCCAGGAATGTTCGTTTATTTCATGTCACAAACATATCAAGCTATTTTCTTATATTGTGAGTTTTTAAATTACAATGAACTGCTCATGATTGATAGAAGAAAAAATCTCCCATAATAGTTTATTTTTCCTGAACATTTTCAAAAATACTAAGTTTATTCAAATGATTATGGATTTGAAATGGATTTGAAATTAGAAAGAATGACTTCTAATTTGAATAAGAAGAAATCCCCCATTAAAGTTCATTAGTTTTATGTCGAAACAGTTTTGAATAAATACTAAATTCAATTTTAAGAAAGATCTGCTTGATGCTGTATGAGTGCAAGAAGGAATGAACGTTCATTGGTTTCATGTCTACAAGATTTCAATGAATAATAAACTCAATCCACCCAAGATTCCTGTAATTCTCTGCTGAAGAACCGTCCAAGCCGGGCCAACGCGAGGGCATTCATGAAACTTGTGGGAGAGCGTTTCAACTGTGCGGTTTCCACAATGTGTGCAGTTCTCGTTTTCTATTCGCCGCATGACGAAAAGCAGTTTGCGGTGTTCAATCTTCTCGTTCATCAGCAAGTAAAGTTTCGTCCGCTGTTCTGAAGAAAGTTTCCTCGAACCAATGTTTCGCCACGCGTGTGGCCAGTCAGGAGCCGGATTGTTGCGTTCTACCCTTGGCAGTTCGGTTTGCTGGATGAAGTACTGGTGGATTGGATCGGCGGAGGGGTTTTGTTGGATTTGGAGGGGGATTTCGGATAAATTTGAAAGGATGTGTCTAAGGTCAGGAAGATCTATTGAGATAGGTGGGCAAGGATTTGCGTGGAAAAGAAAGGATCTATAAAAAGGAATGGATTCGATCTCCTGCAGATGTCGATTGATTGAGAGCGACTTACATTTAAGCGCTGGAAGTTGCAGCTTCGCCCTCCATTCTCCCTGTTGCGTGCGAGTTGCATCATTGGTACACGCCCTATCATCCCTCTCCAGAGGAACGTTCTCATTGCTGCTGTTATTTTGGCTGTAGTACCGCCAACGGTGGTAGAATTGACGCAAGGTACCATATTCTATAGAACTGAGGAAATAAATCATTCGATTTACATAGTAAATGCGTATGAAATTTTACGGTAAGAAATAAATATGAATTTCATACGACTGCGCAATGAAAACATCTTATTGAGGCATGATATGATTTTTGTTGTACATATTTATGGATTCCATAAAGCCGTCGTATGAAATCATTAGATATATAGTATGAAGGTCATATCACAGTCGTACAAAACGCATAACGTTTGAATATGATTTTTTTTCGGATCTGTTATGAAATCCAATATGACTGACTATGCTTTCTAATATATGTTAAAGTTAACGGAAACTCGCATCAAATTAGGAAATACTTGTATTTAATAAATAGAATAAACATGTTATTCTATTTAATAAATCAGCCATCTTCCTAATTTAATAAGAACTATTTTTAGTTGATACAAAACAAACACGTTTAGGATTTATACATTTTGTTTTATTTACAAGTTAATGCTAAAATTTTGCTTACGTCTAAAATAATAATCATTATTAATATTATGTACAGCAAACGGTGGTCCGTCAACCGTATCAAGTAAAATTAGAATCATGTTATTTGTCCTCTGTATCGCTTTTTCTGACAAGAAATGATTATCGTAAGCACCTGTTATCCACTTTCTAGCTGCTATATAGATTATTCCGTTTCGTTCGATGAATTCTTCAATTTCAAACAATTGATTTTCTGATCCTATCAGTTTTGTTATGAAGTGCCCTGTTTTGAACAGAGTTCCTTTGAAAGTGCAAGACGAAGCAAATTTGATGATTTCTTGTACTTCAAAAGGATGTGTAGAGTCGAGGTTTTGTATGTATGGTCTCGTTTCAAGTTTATATGGCTTAAAATTGCCATCCATGTTACATTTCATGAATGATTTGTGGTATACATCATACGTAAATTGCAAACATGATTTCACACAGAGCGTGTAACCTATGTTCACTCGGGAAGTTATAATGTAGGAATATTCTTTGAATGCCTGATGCTTTGATTCATGCCGGAAACACATCTTATTAACAACCGGTCCACTGTCCTTTATAACTTTAGGATAGTGCACGAGGAAATGATGTTTCGGTTTTAAGTGTTCATCGAAAAGTTCTGTATACAAGCAGTGGTGAGATCTTATTAGCTCATGTAATTCATCTAAGTCGCGGCTGGTAAATGATTTTAAAAGTATTTTGTCTGTCATTTTGATTAAAATTTTACAGTATTCCCAAACTGCATCATCTGTAGGAATGAATTGGCCCACAATAAATGAAAAATTGTGACAAAACGATCGCATTTCATCAGATGACATCCTCATTGTAACAGTTTTTGACTTTGTACTGAAGTCTGATATGCGCCGTAGTCCAGAGTCAGTAGATGATTGCCCAACAAAATATTTTCTCATATTTAGATCAACAATTATGAAATATTTTTTCTTAAAAATAAAATAATTCAAAGCACAAGTTATCCCATATTTACAGACACCTTCACTGAATAAATCATGCATGCCATCGACACTTGTATTATTAATAACGTGAAATGACGGCAAATCGTTGAATTTCGATATTCCAACTATTCCTGTTTCAGAATGCTTACTTGTTTCAACATCTTCGTTATAGTTATCGATCGTTCGCAAACTAGCTGTGCATTCTACACAATCCTTTTGAAGTTCATGCTTAGGTTTACGACAAAATCTACAGTAATATGTAGCATTACAGCTACTTGACAAAGACAGCAAAGAATGAACCCCCAAATTATCCCGTTGGAACAAACAGAGAATAAATCTTACCCTAACATCTACATCTTCCAATTTCATTATCATGCCTTCTTCTTCGAGTTTCTTAAATGGAATTATTAACATTTCTATTAGCTTATTAACTCCTGAACTTTGAATAGCCATTTTGCGTGGGGGAGGTAGCTCATCAAATCTTCCGGTCCGCCTCTAAGCATCTTTATGTGAGGTACCAGGTGGGTTTCCACCGATTGCCTGTCGATCTGCCAATTTTGGAAGACGTCTGCATTGATTTATCTCAAATTATAATAATCCGTCCACTATATCACAAAACATTGCGATTGGTTGAGCGGATTGGAGATAATGAAATCATTGGGTATAGGACCAAGTCTCCCCCGGGTGGTGCGAAAATGATGAGCTTAGTAATAGAAGCGTAAAGTTGCCGGAAGGCACGAGATGCTTCCAGGGACGCTAAATCCACAAAATCCTTCAATCGTAGTTTACGGTTTAGATTGCTCTTTGGGACGCTCAACGTGCTTGTTGCGGATGTGAGTTCCAGTATTAGGGTTGTTTGTAGAATGTGCACACTTTCGGTAGTCCGGTTTGGCGTGGGATTTGACCGAAAACCAATTTTTTTTTTTTAATTTTTTTTTATTTTTTTTTCTTGAACAGATAACTGCGAAGTTTCGCCGGGGCCCTTAAGGTGGGGTTGCCGAGCGCTCGGCTGTTGAGAGTTCGGTGGAATTTCGCAGGTTTCTGTGGGAAGATCTGGGTGTGTAGTTGTGCACATTCGGAGTTTACGGAAGAATAGTGCTTCGAGCATCTAATGTGAACAGTTGCGTTGATTCTTTCTTATTTAAAATTTTCTTATAGGGTTTGGCGCGTTATCTATAGTTTTCGGTGTTTTGTTTTTTTTTCGGCGCCGCGAGTGATCGAGTCAGTACAGAAAAAGATCAAATGACGGTATGACGGTAAATAATTAAAACATCCATACTATTAGTTCACCATATTTGCCGTATCACCACGGTGTCGATGCCTTGTTTATAACTGCTTTGATATCGGTTATAGGGTATTATTTTAATTTCGGTTATCTGTTGTTCGGCGGGGCGAGTGATAATGTGAGCACGGAAAAACAATAAACTGAATCCTACAAAGTGTGAGCTGTTTAGTGGATTACCTGTTAATAGAGGGAGAGGAGGGATTGGTGTTTTCCGTTTGATTCCGACTACCTTTATTGCTTGTCTTGACGGATGCGCGTGTTTCGTCTGCAGTGTGCGGACTTCTTCGGTGTCGTGTACTAATAACTCGACCAGTCGAGTTATTGGTGCACGGCACTGGGAGGTCTGCGCATTGTGGATGGGGTACGCGTGTCTGTCGGGATGGGCGGTGGGAGTGGTTGGATTTTGGATGGAGGATACTAGTTTTTCTTCTCATTTCCAATAAAGCTGCTTCTCGGTGAGATCTGGTGCTTCGCCGGGTGTGGTGGGCCGGTGGTGGGTATTATTATTAGTTGTGATCTAAAGTATTCCTTTGCCATACTCGCCGGTCCGCCATGTCTTGGAACGGGTGAACCACTATCCCATTGTGTGATTGGCTGCAATATCTTCCTTACTGTTGATATAGATATTATAGATGGATCCAAATTGACTATCAAGCGTTAATATAAATTTCCTTGTTTTCCTAGTGAGAAACCACCAACACACTTTGTTAGTGGTTTATATTTCACTAGACAGGTAACATAATAACTCTTAGTATCTTTTCAGATAAATGGCTAAGCTCTTGAAACATCCGGGGGACTACAAGGATTTCGCTTGTATCTTTGTTCTTAGTTCTGTTTCTTTTCAGGAATCAAATAGTTTATTTCTACCAGGTTTTGAAGACAATATCTAGTGTCCTGATTTTGTTTTGTTTTGTTTTTCGTTATGCTTGTCTCTTTTCAGTCACAACTCCTTCTCTCTAAATTTTCCCTATCAATCTCCTCCTATCCCTAACCAATGCACGTAAGCTAATGGGACAACGGGGCCTGTTAGTGAAAGTGGCGGCATGCTATACGGATTAGTATGCACACACGCTGAGGCTAAGTAGGTCCTCACTAAGCTTAAGTGCAGATCGGCGGGTAGTTGCCTGCCAGGGTGGGGATTGATCAATAACAATAACAATAACTTTGAATAGCCATTTTGCGTATTATACCAGCAACAAAAATGTTACACAATTTAGATGCATGTTCTTCCGGGAGCACAGGAAACGTATAATAAACTCCACACACAGAGTCTACTTTATTGTGTGGTCCTTGTGCATCGTTTATCTCAAAGTCGTCTGCGTAAATCCAAAGAGGGATAAGAAAACTTCCGTCTTGTTTACAAGAATACTTTTGCTTGATTTCTTTCCACACTCTACCGTTAACATAATGATTTATTTCTGATAATTGCTCTAATGATTTTAGTCTTTCAAGGGTTCTCTTTAATAAATCTTCTGTTTCAAAAAACTTTCTTATTTGGAAGTCAATCGGGTTCAGTACTAAATAAGGCTTACGACTAGATATGTCTTTCTCTGGGTAATCCACTTTTCGGCAACTATTTTCGTCTAGTTCAATGACTGTGGGAAGCTCAAATATTCGTCGGTCTGTCAATACTTAAAAAAACTTGTAATCACTGTTTATGAATTTGAATGGTGATTTCATAGAATTCAACAAAGTTTCCAAATGATAATTTATATCAGGGCTATCTACCGTAACGTCTAAAGATTGAATACCCTCGGCAAACTTTGTACATATGCCTCCAGTTGCTTCTTGGACGTCTCGGACATCTTGTCTCGAAAAATTGTTCTTTTTATGTAAAGCAAGTGTGAATGATATGGCTGATTTTTGACCTCTTGGTAGTTACGATTAAAATTATGTACATCTTTGATGTTATCATCTACTCTTTGAATTTTTTCAGGAACATTGTGACATTCTTCCGATGCTGTGCTTCTGCTGGTGCTAGGCATTTCCAATGTGAGCAAAATGTTTTGATCCTCGATCAACGGAAAAACATGTTGTTTGAAGTGGCGTTTGAAGGGATATGTCTTAGTAAACAGTTGAGGACATCCGGGAAACGGACAACGATATTGAAAATTCGATGGTGGTCTATGTTCGTCGAGATGTATTAAAAATGTTTCCACGGATGAAAGCTGCGCTGAACAGTCTGCTTTACAGCATGTTACGTACATGATTCAATAAATTTGATCAATTTGTTTACGGCAACGTACGAGCTGGTTTTCTCAGATCCATAAACAAAGTTTAAAACGAATTCCCAAACCAGTTTGGAGATCTTCGATGGTGGCACTCCGAGAACCAAGGAGACTTTTACATAAACATCTATTCCTCGCACTATGCTTGGCAACAAATAATAATGTTTTCCGAATGCAACAATACACTCCCCGAATGCAAACACACCATTCTCTCCCAATACAATATGTTTTATGGGAACAGTTGCATCTTGCTCTGCACCGTTGAGCTTGTTCAATTCTACGTAGGCTTCTTCCCTTGTCTTGACCATGTGAAAAACGTCACTCTGTGCTGTAGCAATTGTTGGCTTGAATCCGTTCGCAGCTTTCACAGGGATCAATACTGTGTTCAATCCTCGAAGGACTGCAAGTAAACGGGAATCTGAAATAAAAGTACAAAATAAAAATTCAATAGAACATTTTTCTTTAATTAAAGGTATGCCGTTAATTATGTAGCTTTCATTTTTTTTTTCATTAAAATATTACATCTGGTACGTCTGTTTTTCGTTCATACGTACCAATTGAATTTTCAACGTTTGTTATTACGGGCAACAGTTCGGAAACTGACACGTCTTTTCCGTATCTGGAAATATATTTGCTGATCGGCTCAAGTAATTGCTCCCACTTCTGTTGACTTTCGGATGGATCGCCGAGCCCTAGCAAATTGTAATCAACATCAAGCTAAAATTAAAAGCGTTTTTAGTCAATTTCGCTTACAAATTCATAACCATAATAACTTACAAGTTGAAACCCAAATTCGTCTCCAATGTGTGGGTACTTTTTCAAAAGTTTCGGTATTTTCTTCCAGTTTTTGAGTAGCTCTTTTCTATCCGGAAAAGTAATTTCCCAATAAGACAGGACACTAGTCCATGGTTGTCGATTGAGCTGCAACCATGAAATTGCATTCACAACTTCTGCACTTATGTTACACTTCGAAGTGCCAGAAGACGTTTGACGAGTCTCTTTCACCAGAAGTTTCTTGTGTTCGCTCTGGCGTATGTAGTTTATTCTACTATATAACTTACCGCCCGGGTTTCCTTTTTTTGGAATGTAATACGTGTCCTGTTAAAAAACAAAACAAAAATGAGATTTCAAAATGGAGTGATATTACCACACTGTATACCTTTTGTTCCTTCCTGAATACTTTCGTAATGATGGATGCGTAGTCTGATAGTTTGTCCGATGTTGTCTTTCGCTTTCTTGCAAGGTGATATTTCGCCACAATTTCTGTGACGAACTTTTGCCCCTCTGAAGATAGCTCCAGATCATCCGCTCTTTGAAGCAGTTTGGTTCCAAAGACAGACTGACTGAGATTGCTTCTCAAAGCCTCCGGCGAAAAGTTTTCTGGGCCTTCCAAGTTGTTCGTCTGTAATCCACAACGCAAGTTAATGAGTTAAATAAAATAAATGTCAGGGGTAAGTAAGTGTTCAACAGTAAAACCTCTTCGTAGCTGCGTCTGGTGTCTGCATTCGTGCCAGTGTCGCTATCCTGGTTCACTCCTCTGCCTTTGTTGAGACCGCTGTTTTCGCCTTCGAACTGTTCATTTCCAGTTGCGCCTTTGTCATCAGTTTGCCCGTCAGCCTGTTCTTCTGGTTCTTCCTCCTTGTATGCAATGTCCGGTGCAGAGCGTGATTCGGAACGAGGTTCGGAGCGAGGATCGGAAAGGGATTCGGATGAAGTAGCCACTGATTTATCCACTAACTCTTCACCAACGAGTACAACATCGCATAGGTTCTATGGGCAATTTAAAACTTAATCGGAAACACTTTATAATAAAATTGCAGTAAACTTACGTTTCGTTCGCGCCACTCGGATATCCAGGTCCAAATCAGGTCGTATTTCCAAGTAATACTCGCGAGTGCCAACGCTTGGAAAACTTTCTCTCGTGGCCAAGTGATTAGGGCCGCTGGATTGACAACACACTCTGTGCACAATAATAATACATAGATGAATATGTGGTAGATTAATAAATTAAACGACATCGCAAACTTACCACTAAATACCGGAAGCGGTGCAGCCGGAATTGCGAGATCTTCGACCAGTTTCTCCATATTCTCCATTTTGTTTGTTCTGAATAACGTCAAACGCTAAACGTCATACGAGAATCGTATGATTTTTTTCACACAAGGTCAACATATGAGGTTCATTATGGAATTCGTATGAAATTCATACGTGCTTCGTATGAAATTCAAATCTAGTTCGTATGTATTCTATAAGCCGGCTATGGAAATCATACGACAGGCGTTATGAATATCGTATGTTTAGTTTCCTCAGTGTAGATGTGGCGAACGTATTAAGGAGAATAACTTTCTGGTGCAGAGTCAGCATGCGCTGGGAGTGTAACCACATTTGGTGCGCAAACTTCCCCACTTGCGCATTCCAGTTCAATGTTGTCATCAGCCGTATCGAGTTTGCAAAGGCGACACCCAAGATTTTAACAACATTAACTGTTTGCAGCCCGGGGGTGTTGATTGTGTTGCCTTCGCAAAACCCGACATTGACAGCAACAGTTTTACGCAAGTTCAATTTTGCGCCAGCAGCTCTCTCAAATCAGCTAAACAGTTCATTAATGCGTCTGAATTGCTCCGTTGTAGAAATTATATACGTCACATCGTCCGCATACACACACACGCAGTGGGGACACCTCTCGAGCCTATACACCAGTGGATGCAGGTGAAGAACGAAAAGATGCATTGAGAGGGGGTCCCCTTGTCGTACCGAGCGTTGGATCTCAAATGATCGAGACTTATTTCCATTGATCAATAGCCGTGAGGTGGACCGGCTGGCGATGAGTGCGAGAAGAGTGATGAGATTCGGGTTGAACCCAATTTCAGTCATTCTTGCGAATGTGTACGAGTATGGCACTCTATCGAATGCCTGCATGTAGTCGTAACTCAGGAGTTTCGCTGGGAGGCGGTGCACACTGTTGCCAAAGGCGTAAAAACGTGATCGAAATTGTTTTGACCCCGAAAACAACGTTTTTTGCTATAGTTTCTTCTGCAAAGTTTTTTCATAAATTATTTTCCATATTATGATGATAAAAATTTTGGTGATTTATCTCCCTAGTAGTGAGAAAAAAAATTTATTTTCTAATTATTGCAAATAAAAATAAACTTTATTCGGCAGAGTTACAGACAATTCAATACAAAACAACATTGCTGAAGCACACATATGCCTATCTAGTGGTTTTAATGTAAATTTGGGGAGTGTTCTATTGAACATCCCTCTAATTCAGTTTTTTGAATTTATCATCTCATGGAGATTTTCTACAAGTTTTGAATATTCAACAGTTTTGTTTATCATATAAAAACACACAAATGTGTTGGAAACAGTATAATTTTATCTCTTATAGTTTTTGAGATAATTAGGGTTTTATTTGAAAAAAAGGTACTTTTTCAGTGTAAAAAATCATAGTAATCTGCAAATTTCTGCAAGCGAAACTATTTGCATATGAAAGTATGAATCAGTCATTGTTAAATCCAGATACAACCGCTCGTCTCTCGCTGTCCCTTGGGGGCCAAAGCCAATGTTCTCCAGCCACGTACGTTTCATTTATTCGCATGAACGTGTGCGAAAATCTTCGTTGAAGCGCCAACATTTCGCCTTTGAGCCGGTTAATTGTTGTTTTCAATTCTGGGTGCTGGTAGTACCCGTCGTATGCTACCCTTAGCTGTCCATAGAGATGCTGGTGCTCATCATGGAATTCGTTGAAGACGATTCGAGATTTGCACATGAAGAACGCTTTGATTTTTGGTTTCGTAAATGCAATCCACCATTCGATCCATGAGCCATAGTTTCTGCGCTGCCGGCTCCAATATTGCCACTTATATCGGAATTCCTCAATGTTTTCATCGGTCAGAAGGTGGGGACGAAGGGACCAAAAACCACGGCCATGCTCGTGTCCGAGGTGGGGGAGGCAAATTCGGAGTGTTATCGCTTTGTGGTCGGTGAACGAGCAGACATGGGTTTGCGCTGCTCGTAGGTTGTCGCACAGACTGCTGCTCACATAGATGCGATCGAGGCGCGACTGTGCATTTCGGCAGACGTATGTGAAACCTGAATCTCGCGGACATAGTTTTTCCCACACATCGTGGAGCTGTAGTTGTTGGATGGCTGTTTTGAGGGCGGGGCTCGTGTTTGGGCTACTCGAATCGCATGCTCGAAGTACGCAGTTAAAGTCGCCGGCCAGAATGACGTGTGGAGTGTTGTGGCGAATCGTGTGATCTACGTTGAAGAAGATGACAAAGCCAGGCAAGGAGAGCTCTTCACCTTCAACCTCCTGTAGACACACGATATCGAGGCTTTGGCTGTTGATGAAGGTTCGAAGCGCATTTATTTTCGTAGGGTTTGTGATGGTGCTCGATGAGATGTTGTAGGACGTGTTAGCCATTTTAAGGAAGTTCTTCCTCTCCCGTCCCGTCAACGACGTCATCCCGGCGGGCCTTTTTGCCTGCTGGTCGTCGTCTGCTTCGTCTGCTGCTCGTGGAAGTGGAGGAATCAGATTCGTTTCCGTTGCCGTTGCCGCTCGTGCTTTGCGATTCCGTTGTAGTGTTCGGTTTTTTGAAAACGTCCTCCAGAGATACCACAGCCTGCGGTAGTGCTAGGAACGACGTTGAAGAACTTTGTCCTGAGTGTGGTTGCGAGTGTATGGTCGCCGCGCATGCAGCTGGCTGGGTGCTTGTGTTCGTTTTCGGGCAAGGGAACACGCTCTGGCACGTGGGCTGTGGTAGCCCGGGAAAAACGCCCGATGCGAGCGGTGGTGGTGTTGGTAGAGGAGTAGTAGAAATTGGAGCGGTTGGTTTCGCGGTCAGTGGCTTTGCACCAGCTGGTCTAGGTCTAGGTCTAGGTTGTTGACCGGTTGTTGACCTATTGCTCTGCCAGTTTGCTTCGCCACATTCGCGTAGCTTTTTTGGAACAATAGCTTCTTGTTTTGGACACATGAGATGCCCGAGTGTGCCTGCTCTTTGCAGTAGCGGCAGGTTTGTAGTTGTCCCTTGTAGGCAATATGCGCTTCTTCTCCTTCGATGGAGACCCAGGAGTCGACGTTTCGCGCTATTAGCATACGGACAGACCATATGCCGAGCGGTATGCCTTCGTTTTCGTTGCTTTCGTCCCACATAACTTCACGAATCGAAAGCACTTCCCCGAACGCGGATAAGAATACAGTTACCTTATCTTCAGGCACATCTTCGGGAAGATCGTAAACACGCACTTCTACACTTCCATCTTTAAGCGTAATGCGAAGCTTATCTTTCTTCCCGTCACCACAATCCACTTCATGCTTCCCGTCATGTTCGCAAACGATTTTCTGTGCGAGTGCCAAGTCGCTGACGTTGACATACGCACATGCTCCCCCTCTGTGGGGCTGGAGGCGTTTGATTTCTTCTCGCTTCAATCCGAGAACCGTACGACAAAAACCATAGAGTTTTTCGACCGACGGCTTAACGGCGAACTTCGAATAGTCTATTTTGAAGGTGTTTTCACGCCTCATCGCGGAACACTACTCGCGACGCGGCACAGCGAAATAAAAAAAAAAACGAACTTCTGTAACTGTTTCACTCGTGATAAGCGCAATCGAGAATACGTGTGCACAACTCAGAGGCTGAGTGCTGTATGACTCACAAAAGTTTGAAATATTTTCAAGAGGTCGGAATAAAATCCTCATTATAATGGCCAATTGATCACAATATCAATTACTACTAATTAGTTGTTTTCACACGGGTTACATTATAACTTTTTAAGCATTAGTACTTCATTCAGGCATAAAATACGTACGTAATAATTAATGTACCAGAAACTGGGCGGACACCTGTGCCTACCCAGTGGAGGACCCGGATACGACCACCCATGTGAGTCTAGAGTATCGCACGAGCTGACGAGTGCAACGGGAAGGACTATAGGTGTATAGACCTGGGGGTGAGTCCCCGGATACGCAATCTTAGCAGGAAAGCACGGACTATACACTGAACAATTACAAGAATTTAAGTTTGTAGTTGTTGAAAATGGAAGTGGTTAGATATAGTGATCGAGCCATACTGGTGAGACTAATGGAAAGAGATGGTCACTGTCTCTTCTCAGCAATCGTTAGTCAACTCCATGGCACGAACGGAAAATCGGAAGAACATTACAACCAGAGCTTAGAAATATCATATTCAATTCTCAAATTGCACCCTGACTGAGTCAAAATATTAGTCATCACGCACTGTTCCTAGCGTACATGAAGTAAACACAAATTTGCCTTCATGAATCTCTTGTGCAAGATGAGTCAACTTGTTTTGTTTTGCTCTACTTTGATCATTCATTCGTTCCAGAAAGCAGTGAATGTACGTAAGTGAAAAAAACTCATTAAATTTCAACGTTCTACCGTGAAGACGAAAGAACAGTCATTCATTTGGAGAATCAATGAAGTGGAAAAAACCAAAACTTCTCGAATCGATCCTACAAATGCCTTTTCTCGAACAAATGCCCCTCAAACTCTGTAGCGATTTCGGCCATTTGGCCTTTTGGCTTCCTTTGCCTTCAGCCATGTTCGGGAATACTTGAAATCCTGTGGCAAAAAAAACCACTCACCAACGCGAAAATGAATGACTGGTTACAAGAACATTCAGTCAAGCAACCAAAATCTCGTGAGGCTTGAATAGCCGTGTACTTTGCTGTGGTGTGAATAAGTTGTGTGGAACACGAGGACAACGGAATGGCTGAGCATAGCAAAATAGTAAACACGAATATATTGCGTGACTGATTGAACGATATGAAGAGAAGGAAAATTGTACCTACTGAATTTTTTTTTTACTCATCGTTCACGACGGGTGTCAATTTTTTCGAGCTCTGATTACAACTACGCAGAACGGTAGTCAACCACATAAGAAAGAATCAAGAGAGATTCCGCTATATACTGGAAACGCATATACTTGATCCTGAAATCGTCATGTCAGGCGATACGGTGGAGGATAAAATCGGATTTTTTCTCAATCGGTTCGAGACGACAAACGAGTGCAGAGGAACAGAAACAATTGTAGCCGTAACAGACATATTTAGAAAAAGACTCGACTTATTCAACGAGCATGGTCCACTAATCAAATTCAATGAATCGGGAACCGAAAACGGAATTATAAGAATTGCTTATTGGCTCACAGCACGCACGCGAAATTTTGAAGGCCGGAACCACTACGATAGCGTTGTTCAAATGAACAGACCAGCAAACGGGTGAACAAACTGTTATAATTTAAAGAGAATACGAAGTACCAAATGAACAGATAAGAGTATGGCAAAGAAATCCATAAATAATGGCATTTCAAATAAGCAATCGCTCGGGATTTACAGGACGAATAGAAGAAACTGGAGGAATGTCAAAGAAGAAGCAATTAAAATTTGCAACTTGGAATGTGAGCGGATGTGCATCTGAAGATAAACGAAATCGGGTAGATGAAGTACTGATTCAACAAGGAATCTTCATAGCCGCAATTCAAGAATCACGTCTTCCTGGTTGCTCTATAGAAACGGCAAACTATTACTGGTACAATGTAAACGATGATGACGCAACAAGACCACGTGGCGTTCGTACATAAGTACGAACTCCTGTTCGTACATCAGTAAACACCTCGGCGAATGCGTTATGTTCATTGCAACATATGTAAGACCAGTGCAATCAGCCAACAATGGAGAATTTGTTATTCTAACGCGCTACATCTCAAGACTCCCTTCAAAACAGCCTACAAAATAGAATTATAACGTATACTCTCATCATTATTGTTGTTATTAACTGTTTCTATTTACTACAATTGTTATCACTATAAGATTTGTTAACTACTTTAAATCTATCTTAAGAATACGTTTAATAGGGTATTATAGGGGTATGTGGATTATAACATTGTTCGATAGCAAATATAATTATATACCGGCAGTTAATTTATTTTTTAATTTTGACGAGCGTAACTATTGAAAAAACAATTTCAAAATATTATGAAAACATTTTGATTGCAAGACAACATCATCCTATTTCACCATGGAACACGCTACAAAAAACAGACTACCTAAACCAACGAACCAACCATTGATTTCTAGCATACATAAGTTGACATTTATGTCATAATGGAAGCCCCTGTGACTGATAATTAAGTGCCGGTGCCCCCTGTTACTGAAAGTAAATGTCACTTTGTGAAACTGCATGTCGGTTTGTGAAAATAAAAATGATAAGATTTTTCTTGTTTAAAAATCGAGAAAAAATAGTTGAGATTCATAAAAAATTTGTGCTAGGAAGAACACCCATCATCGATTCAGATGGAAAAAACATGTTTTTTTTTTAAATTAAAACCCCCTATTTAGATTCGAACTATTATAGGTTATGATGGGAGACTTCAATGCACATATTGGCATCCAGGACATGACTAAAGAAGGCAAACGATATATTGGATCAAATCTTTTTCACCAACAATCAAATCTTAACGGCATTGAACTGAAGAACATGATGCACGGTCTACGCCTGAAACACTATCTCACATATTCAAAGTCTCCCTCAGTGGAAGTAATGTGGTTCAATAGACGAAGTGAGTCTCAGATCGACCACGTACTAATGAGTGTAATGACATTCGCACTATTCCCACAAATCAAATGTTTCTTTCATCCGGATAACATAAGTGATCATAAAATAGTAATAGGTGAGATGAAAGTAAAATGTGGAAACCAGTATGCAAAAATCAAAACTACGCCTCATCCGACAAAACGGTTAAAGTTAGATTTGGAAGGACTAAAAAATGACGAGGACAAGCGGAATAGATATCAAGCTACACTTGATCGGAAACTTAAATCTCAACCACAGGGAAGTTTGGAATCAGTGGAGCAGAAATGGAGCTCACTAACAAAATCGATGAATGAAGCGGCCGTAGCTCCATCATCACCATTGACACCGAGAAGGCAGGATGCATGTAAACGATATACAGAAGCACACCAGAAGCTGCTGAAAAATCGGACGAACGCTGTATTGAAGCAGACAAGCAACATAGTTAGGAGGGAAAAACAAGAGGCTTTCAATCAACATTTTGAAGAAAAGCTATCCAAGTTCTTAGAAGAAACCAATAATGCAAGTACATTGAATGCGATGGTGAAGACCTTTAGATTCATCAAAACACATCATAGAAAGGCTGATAGAAATCGTGGAAAATTCATACAAATCAGGGATCGGGAGATAACTCTGGGAGAACTGGGGCTGTTTGTTCATCACGAATCATTTCGAAAGATGACGGATTTAGTCCCGGTGCCAAACAGGAAATAGAGAAAATCGTCAGATCGTCGAAGAATAATTCTGCTCCCGGATTGGACGGAATTGCCACAGAACTTTTAAAGTATGGAACAGAAGATGCAATTGATGCGATGACCGAATTAATAATCCAAGTATTTGGCTCTCAACTGTACAAATACCAATACCAAAAACAAGATATCCACAATCAACGAACGATTACCGTAGAATTACATTATGTTCAATAGCGTATAAAATTTACGCCAGGATCCTTTTAGACAGCCTGGAGAGACGGATACCACCGTTACCTGCATATCAAATGGTGTTTCAATCTAAAAGAAGCGCCTCAGATCAAACTTTCGTGCTGCGACGAATATTAGATGAAAGGTGGCGTAAAGGTGCATCAACGATAATCGCATCTCTGGATCTGAAGCAAGCATTCGATAGAATTGACACTAAGAATACCGCGGCAATTCTGATGTCCATGGGCGTCTCGAAGGCATTGATAAACAGGATAATTAAGGCTTGCCTAACGGAAGAGACATCCCTACAATGGTTTGGACAAAGGACTATTCGGAAAACGAAAGGCATAAAACAAGGGTGCCCGCTGAGCCCTATAATATTCATAATAATGCTACATAGCGTATTATCTACGTTGAGCGAATGTCTACCGGATTTAAACATCGAACAGGCTTCTACCATAGTGCTGCCTTTAGTATTAGCTTATGCAGATCACCTAGTTTTCTTATGTACAAGGATTGAGGATGTTGAACGTATTATATCTGCACTAGAACCTTTGTTGGCGTCTATAGGTTTAGAAATAAACACCGACAAATCGAAAGTATTGGTCAGAGACCCCCTCAATACCAAAAATGTTGCCAAACATTTGGTAAGTACAAACTGACGGTGGTTACGAAGTTAAGATATTTAGGCGCCTACATCACCAGGAATCTGACAAGAAAAGAAACTACAAGGGAGAGAATAAGAAAAGCATATAGTGCTTTCTATAGCCTGAGTTCGTTTTTAAGAGATCATGTCATCCGATGGGCAACGATAAAAAAATTGTACCACACACTAATTACACCAATTGTAACATACTCGATGGAAGTAGCGACTGTTCTCAAAAGCAATAGGAATTGTCTCCGCAGAATGAAAACCACCATACTAACTGCGCTGAAGGTTCTGAGCTATGAAACAAGACAGCATAACAAGATTCCTAACAATAGCGATCCACCTAACAATAACAACCCAGAAGCAGGACCACAAATAGATACAAATGAGGAACAAAATGAAAGGATACAGTCACAACATATCACAGCAAGGGAACAAGGGAATTATACGATCAACAATAAAATTAGAATCGCACGTCTGAACTATTTTGGACACGTTGTAAGGAACATATAACGGGATCCTTGGGAAGGCCCTCAACTACCGTGTACTACCTGCAACTAGCAGGTAAGAAGAAATTAGGACGCCCTTGCTTCACTTGGAAAACGAGCATCAAGCAGGACATTGAGAGAAGCAATAGTACAATGGAGTATTGGATGGAAATTAGCCAACAAGTGTAATGAATACAAAGCAGCAACAAAAAGAATATTCAGCGAATTTATGGAATAAGAATATGAGGATTTAGAGGATTCTTTAAGCTCAGAAAATACTGAAGATGACATAAGATTATCTGAATTTGATGGGCTTTCGAACAACGAAGAAGATTCTTTTCCCGGATTCGAAAGTAACTAGATAATAAATGGAATCGGAATTAATTTAAAAAATACATAAATCTAAAATTAGAGTTGCAAGCCGTTATGAGAAATATAAATCAACAGGTTACACGACAAGTAAGTAAACTAGTGATAATGAAATAAGTATTAGATTACCAAATCAGAAACGTCCATCTAGAAAAATGATAACAGTATTAAGCGGAATATAAAACGTTTTTAAAGATTGATTGGAAAGGTCATAGGATAGGGTCGTTAGGCAGTAAAAGTCATCAATCTCTCGTTCGTTTTTCCATCTTTTACGAGAATTTCCTTTACTCTGACTATCCCCTATTTTCAACAGCCTCTTACTATCCGGTATCTTAAGCAGGATTTACTTGACCCCTGTGGTTATTATTCTGTAATACCAAATCTAAACTTCTACCCTGGTACTGTATGGACAGTGATTTTCATCGCTGGAGTCTTGGCCCTATGACCCTCTTCTGTGCTTGAAAATGAAAATGAAATGAAATGACTAAGCAGGGGTTCAAACTTCTATCAGAACATGCTTCTTACCGGAGAAATACACGTTTTGTGTTTTAATAACCTGGATAATTATAATGTTTGGTAGAATTTGTGATTCATTTGTATGGGAGTCCCCCAGAGCCTCCAGAGAGGGGAGGTTTCTCAATCCCACATACAATCATTGCCTTCAAAACACCCCCCACATGCCAAATTTGGTTCAATTTGCTTGATTAGTTCTCGAGTTCTGCAGAAATTTGTGTCTTATTTGTATCCCCCCCTCCCTACTTCTAGAGAGAGAGAGAGAGAGCAGGAGTCTCAAAGAAGTTATGCAGAAATTTGGGTTTCATTTGTATGGGGACCCATTCGAGAGGGGGAGGGGTCTTGAACTGCCATAGAAGCATTTTTTGCCTCCAAAAACTTGAACATGCCAAATTCGGTTCCATTTGCTTCGTTGGTTTTCGAATTATGCAAAAAATGTGTTTCATTTGTAGGGAGCCCCCTCTATCAGAAGGCGGAGGGGTCTCCAACCAGAATAGAAACATCTCTTGCGTTCAAAAACCTACTTATGCCAAATTTGATTCCAGTAACCGGAAACAAGTTCTAGAGTTAATCAGAAATTTGTTTTTAATTTGTATGTGAGCCCCCCTTTCAGAAAGGGGAGGGGTCTCGAGTCACCTTAGAAACATTTCTTGCCTTCAAAAACCTCCGCCAGCTTACATTTACTTGATTAGTTCTTGAGTTATGCAGAAACTTCTGTTTAATTTGTATGAGAGCCTCCCATTCCAGAGAAGGGAGGGGTCTCAAACCACCATAGAAACATTTCTTGCTTCCAAAAACTTTCACATGCTAAATTTGGTTTCCTTTACTTGGTTAGTTCTCGAGTTATACAGAAATATGTGTTTCATTAGTATGGGAGCCCCCCCCCCCCTTTCAGAGAAGGGAAGGGTCTCTTACAATCTTAAGAACCTTCCCCGGATCCAAAAACTCCTCCATACAAAATTTCACGCTGATTGGTTCTGTAGTCTTCGAGTCTATAAGGTTCAGACAGACAGAAATTCATTTTTATATATATATAGATTTAAAAAATTGTCGTTGCAGTATAAAAACGCTCTTTACATGCTAAATTATAAAAAAAACAATCTTATAAATTGAAGTAAGCTACAATCTCCCTGATACTTTTAAGGTGATAAATACCCTAGTAAGTGATGATTTATTGTGTTAAATTAGCTCATTCTGTTCTGTTACAACCTTCACCCTAGATGTGTAGGAAGCGGCTCCAGAGCTTCGGGGTCGAGTGGAAACATTTCCTTGGATATGGAGGAGCAGCTCAAGGGCCGGAAGAACTATTCATCATGGGCATTCGCCACCAAGATGATACTCATCCGGGAAGGTTCTTAGAATACCATGGAACGAGATGGCGAAGACGGGGCGAATTGGACTGCTACGAAAGCTGATCAGTATCCGCAACCGCAATACGTTAACGAGCTGATGTCAACTAGCTGCCAAAAGTTGTCTGAGGTCGACTTCAAAGTCGACGACACTTGGCTGGCTAGTCTCCTGCTGGTGGGACACCCAGAGACGTACAAGCCTACGATCATGGGCCTCAAGGCGTCTGGTGCTCGAATGACAGCGGATGCGGTGAAGGGAGTCACATCCGAACTGGATCTTCGATTCTGGTGCGACCTCTCATATGTGCAACGATGGTGTGGCGCTCATTGAAGTAGAGGAAGTCTTGTAACGGATCAACGAGACAAACAATGCGATGTCATTTGTTGTTGACAATGGACATGTAAAACGAAAGGCAGCCGTCGAAGGCAATGTGTGCACTTTATCCTTTATCCACTTGATTGAATGATAATCTCAGCTCCCATAACAAAAAAAAACATTCAATATGACGTGTATAAAAAAAAATGGTGCAGTTTTTCATGGTCAAGAAAGTTGATTTAAACGAGCATTGTATCAATTGTCTGTTTAAGTATATTTTGCAAAAGTCTTTGAGCAGAATGCCTGATATCAACGATAGATTTCTATCAAACAAAAAAGGCAAATCTGTCGTAATCAGTGTAACAGCGAGCGAAATGAAAGCTTTTCTACATTATGTTCATTTTGCATAATTCTCATTAAGCTTACTGAACAAGCTATCTCTGTCGTTATCTGAGTGTGATATTGTAGTACTCAATGGTTTATGTAGAGAGCAACACAAACTCTGGCAAGAACTTTTTGAAGAGCATCTCAAGCCAAAACAACATTTTGTTTGGCATTATGGTTTTGTTGTAGATAACAATGATAGTGTTGTTAAAATGACGAACTTCCGGTACGAAGCAAAACATAGGGGATTCAAGGAGTACGCTCATATTATAGGTACCATCAAGAAGAAATATTGTATAAGAAAATATTCTTTACATCTGCACTGGATGGTGATATATATCCATGTAATTTAAGTGACAAGGACTATTATGAAAAGCTGTCAATGCCGTATGTTTTTAACATTGACGATAGTATTTAGATATCGCAACCGTTGTCAATTATTATTGAACACAGTTCAAATTGAGAACTTATGTCACAACCACGGAGTTACAAATAGTTAACTTACATGGTGCGGCAGAAAATAATGCGACGTAGTCGGACGTAGTCCTCCGACATTGACTGCCATGTGCGTGTTATGGATGTCTTCAGGGTTTTCACACTAGGGTGTGATGTTTTGCAGGCTCGTGCTTCAACATATGTCCAAATCGAATAATCCAACGGATTAAGATCTGGACTGCTGCCACAAATCATTGATGATGATGATGATTTGAACTACCATCAAATGTAGCAAGGCAACTGCCTATAGCACTGGACTGTTTTAATTAAACGATTTGATCAAGGTTGTACTGTGCTAAATGTTTCATTATGTTCCTGTATGAAGGGGCAAAAACGTATTGTGGACCCGTAAGCGTATTGTGTATTGTGGACCCGTATACGCGCAACCCTAAGCTACACACAGAGACAAATTTGATAGTCAATTTTACCATTATTGGGGGTTAGGATTACTATTGCAGTATAGTGCTTTTGAACCGACTATGATCGTGGTCAAAACGACAACATTTGCCATAATGTCGGAATAGTCCTTGCTACCATGATTATAGTCAAGAATACCATGAAGTGGTGAATTCGACCATTTTCATGGTTATTGTAACCATTATTATCGATAGTCATCTTGACCATGATTTAATTGTCGGTATAACGATAGATTTTTTTTCAGAGGAGGGATCTAGAGAGAATCTCCTTCCAGAAACAAGCTCGCATAAACCACACCAAACCCGAGCCCTCGCCAATTAAAAATTCCCATTAGATGGGGAGAAGAGCCCGCCCTCTATTCACGAAATATTAAGAACAGGAAGTTGGCAGTCCCACTCTTCCTATCCAAATCGCTTCAATCGGGTACTCTGATGGTCCCTCCCTTTATCCCAACATATGATGTTACATAAGTATATGAAAAATTCAGAGAAATTAATCTGATTTTCTTACCTTGATTTTGCAGTCATCTTACCTTGAAGCTTGTGTTAACTTGTTTGGTTAAAAGGAAAATTGGTTAGGGTTCCTCGTTCCTCACTTACTGCTTCAACCTTCCTTTGATGTAGGGCCCATATTATCGTCTCGGTGTTTCTCCTTTTGAAGAACTGACTTTGGTAGCGCATTTCGAGACTCACATGCCATAAGACACCGCTCACGGCCATGGGATAGGAAAGAGAAAGGAGAGAATTATTAGTAACTGGTAACATGCTTTGCGCATGTGAGATTTTCATGGTGATATTCTCACAACGGCCATTCAGAATGGTTCGACGGATGCATATGAGAGATCATTCCCGATGAGTTTCCAATCGTTTACTCAGAAGACAGAAACATTTTCTACGTGCTACATTTGGGAATGTCAGGACAATGATCCCCCATCGCATCTTCAAGTGGTCATTACAAGCTGTCCATTTTTGAACATTTATGTGACAGCCTATTCACACATGAAATCTGCCGCGACCAAGCTGGCATAACTCGCCCATACCCCTTTCTGAACCGAAGGACAGGGCAGTACACTTGAGATATACATATACCTAAATTCTCAAAAATTTTGCTTCCATTCGAGCGTCACTTAATTTTCATATGTAAAACAAAAACATAATTTTCCTCCTCCTGTGCACAGATACTTCATGATTATAAAAATTTAGTTTAGTGGTCTCATCAATACTCATTTTTAGTGCATTCATTAGAAAATTACACGAAAATGAAATCCGAAAACTCGATTGATAATAATCCGACAAGGAGACGAACGCACAAGCCGGGAGCAAACTAAAAACCAACTGTGCTTGGGGGCCACAAATCCTTCGGCCAAAACTTCATGTTAACGTTCAACCATAGTAGGGTTCGATTGGACGTGTGACACGGCGCTCCATCCTGCGGTAGGACACCGTTTTGGTCCTCGGAGAAGTTGGCCTTCATCCAGGGAAGCGCTTGGTCCTTTAAAATACCGATATACACTTCGGTATTGATTTTAACTCCACACGGGAAATAATGTGTTCCTCTAAACGAGAAAAACAGGTCATGATTCCATGAATATGTTGTGTTTTCGTGTCATGAATATACACCATGAACCATATTCATGATGTCATGAACTGTTTTCCTGCCGCAATGATATCATGAATAAATCGGGTCAAAACCATGAGCTGAATTCCTGATACTGAAAACTTTGTTCATGAATCTGGCAAGTCTACTTTATCGACTCTGAAGTAAACCAAAAAATAAATCCACCGATAGGATTCGAACCTAGTGTTGAGTGGGGAACTACAATAGTACTTAGAGGTTGTACTTACTACGCTATAGTTATTCTTGCAAAGACTCTTGACTAACCCGTATAAAAATTTACATCAGGCTCATGTCTAATTTCAATGTCTACATCAACATGAAATTCAAATGTACATCTTACGTTGAACATTAGAGATCAGATCGATTTCGCTGTATTTAGGCAAGGTAACATGATATTAACATCAGACATTTTCAAACAATTTTTTTCTATTCTAATGTCTCTTTGATGTCACGATTTTTGACATTCAAACAATATGTTTTTTTGATGTTTTAAGGTATCAAAGCTTATTGATGTTTTCAAATGTATTTGAATAAAACCGCATAGTCTAAAGATTTTTGATGTTTTCAGATGTATCAAAGGTTATGAATAAACATCTTACATATGTTTTCAAGTGTCGATTTTTTCCAATAAAAGAGATGATGTATGATGCATTCAGTTGTAGAAAAACGTGACGGTGTATCTTTTCCGGATGTTTTCAGTTGTAGATAATAACATTAAAACCAAATAATCTGTTAGACTAAGGTAAATTTTTATTCGGGTGTTGCATAAAGTACATAAAGTAAGCATGCACCAATATCGCCAAAACATATACGATTTTTATATTACATTTAATTCTAATCGCTTCGGATATGTTCCGATATTTTATGTGTACAACATTTTACATCTATAAGAACATGGATTTCAACGCAACGTGTGATTGTTATGACACAGGATCTATTCTGGCTTATTATGCATGCAACATTTTACTTCACAAAGACCTTTGGTTCTATCGTTGTATTGTAACGTTTCATTCTTATGTTGTAAGAAGTTTTCTTATGCTATAGACTTGCACTCTTTTACAGCAGAATGAAGTTTATTTCTAAGGTAACGGCCAATTCTAATGTCATCAGATGTGTTTAGATGTCTTAGGTACACAACATTTCACACATACATAACGTTTGATTTTCATGTAATTTTAGATTCTAGTTTTATAGGACGTGTTCTGATGTTGAATTTAACATCATCAATACGTTTGTTTTTAATGTGAAGTTTAAATATGTTGTATTTATATGTACTAGGGCGTAGCTTCGAACTCTGAATACATATGGAATACGACAACCCACATTAAAATTTAATGTTTGGAAGATGTCTGCTAATATTTTTTACATCACCATTTCTATTCGGGAACGTAGCTCATTACACAACTTTAGATTAGAGGCAAAACAAGACTTCCTAAGTTCATGACTTGCATCTGCCATTTCAATAATGAAACCATGATTAAGAGTCATGAATTCACAAAATAAGATGAGAGTTCGTTTCATGACTTCTAATTCATGAAAACAGAAACGGATTTGTTTCCGTGCAGCATCAATGAAAACAGGCGGCATTTTCAAACCGTTGGACGCCACCAAGCCAAACATCATGACACCAGCCGGATGTTTGGTTTGAAATTTGAATTTCACTTTTCCGGAACGTTCTCCATTTTCTGCGGTGAAATGAACCGGTCCGTGCGGCTGCTGGCCACAGTATCGATGCCTTTCGTCGGAGAACAGGAACATTTTTGCCTTCATCAATTTTTGCTTCATCAACAAGGAAACCAATCTCTTGGAACGAGTCACTCGTAGTTCCTTGACCCGGTCCGTAATCAAGTGGCGTTTCACTCTGGCTCTGAAAGATGCATGCAGGTCTTCTTGGATGATTTTCCGCATGTATTTCTCCGAAATATTGGCTTCCTTTGCAAGTTTTCTTATGGAACGCACCGGGTTGCGAGCAATTTTTGCACGGACCGATTTGATCACGTTCGGCGTGCGTGGACGTCCGCTTCCATGCTTCTGCTGCTTAGGACCATCCTGCAGGGACTTTTTTATGCGGAAAACTGTTGCCAAACGGCACCCTACCACCTTGGCAATCTCTTTCGGCTTCTTCGGGGCGAGCAACAAACTGGTGATCACTTCTTTCGCGATCATTTTGACGAATTTGCAATAAAACAAATAGATTGTTTGGATGCAGCACTTGAAAGTAAACATAAATAAATACACTTTTGTAAAAAATTAGTCACTAGCTACACGAATTAACCCAATACTCAAGTTTGAACATTTTTTCATTATTTTCTGCCGCACCCTGTAAATGGAATAGTTGATTTGCTAATAATTAATAAGAGAGCCTTATTATTAATCACTGAACAATGATCAACTGGTAATTACCCCCAACTGCGTGGAATCATTCATATACTTTTTCAATATTGTTGTTTCGAGTGGCAGATCGGAATTCGGACACTGGGTCTTGAGAAGCACAACTCAGTTTTCTCTGTTTAGTGCAACTTTTAAACTGTAAGTTTAATTGGGATTAATATTATGTTTGCAAAATTTCAGGTTATGCTACTACACTACACGGTATGCTATCTTGTGCTACCGATCTGCTCAGAAACTAATGTTAGTGATGTAGCGTTCCTACAACAAATTTTAGGTTTTACAATTATTTTATAGTTTAGATATATAACTTACTGTGTTGTGTAAATATTAATTAGAAACAAATTTACTGCTAGAGAAACTAGTTCAACTTAATTAACTGTGGAACTAAATTGTGAAAGTGAACTAAATTGTAGATGTAAGCAATCAATTGTGTATTCTTCTTTGGCTCAGAAGTCGGCTTGTTTTTCTTTTCATCGCTGGCCCCAGTCATCCATTCTTGACGCAGTGCAGCTGAGACTATAGTCACAAGATTCATAGTCTGGCGGATACAACAACGGGAGCCAATTTGAACTGTCAGTTGGCGGAGCCAATCGAGCATATCTCGAGTAATTCATGATAAGCGCCTAAAAGCCATTTGTCAACAACGTTGATTTCTCACAAATTACGAGAATCCCACTATATCCTGCTACTCCATATGATAGAACTAACATTCTTCTACCAAATGCTGCTTTCATTTCACGAGAGTGATTTAAGATTCAAGTCTTTAAAGTCATTGTTTACAGTATTTAAAGTCATTGTTTACAGTATTTAAAGTATTTAAAGTCATTGTACACAAATGGCTTTTAGGCCCTTAACATGAATTACTCGAGATATGCTCGATTGGCTCCGCCAAGTGGCAACAAATATAATTGGCGCCCAGCGGCAACAAATATAATGTGTGGATCGTGGATAAATACTGTATTCGATGAAATTTGGACACACGCAATTGTTCGTAACTTTTTAGCGTGTGGGTAAAAATTATTGAAATTTTACCTGAATGTAATTCATTGTGTTGTGTCAATTGTGTAATGAGTTTCGTGAAAATCGGTCGAGTGATTTCAGTGATGGCTTCGAATGAAGAAATAGTGCGCCAACACATTTAGGGCACTCACTTCGAAAACCCAAACGCTTCTCATCGATGGATCGGAAAACAGCTCGGAATCGCACATTCAACCGTATCTCATGTGATCAAAACGTTCAAGGACCGTAAGACTACCAAGCGGAAAAATGGTAGTGGCAAAAAACGTGGCACATCAAATCCGGAGAAGGCCAGGATGGTATTGAACCAATTTAAGCGTTATTCCAACATTTCGATCAGAGATGTTGCGAAAAAGGCAAAAGTTTCAGTTTGTTTTGTGCAGAAAACAATGAAACGTTCTGGATTACATATGTACAAGGTCCAGAAGGCACCGAACCGGAGCGATAAACAGAACTCGGTGGCCAAAACTCGTGCAAGAAAACTGTACAGGGAGTGACTCACAAAACCGTTCTGCATTGTGATGGACGATGAGACCTACATTAAACCCGACACCAAACAAATGCCAGGACAGGAACACTACGTCGCCACCTCTAAGTTGGCCATTTCAGAGAGTGTACGGAAGAAGAAACTGTCGAAATTCGCCAAAAAATTCCTTGTGTGGCAAGCGATCTACGGATGTGGCCAAATGAGTCAACCCTTCATCACCTCTGGGACCGTTAACGGACAAATCTACAAGGACGAATGCCTCCAAAAACGACTTCTGCCCTTCTTGAGATCTCACGATGGCCCGACACTGTTTTGGCCGGATTTGGCATCTTGCCACTATGCCCGGCCCGTCTTAGACTGGTACAAAGATAATAATGTAGTTTTTGTACCAAAAGACGTCAACCCTCCAAAAACTCCGGAACTTTGCCCAATTGAAAATCTTTGGGCAATCATGAAGGCAAAGCTCGTTGAAACTCCAAAACTGATAGAAAATGAACTTGAACTAAAGAAAGTGTGGTTAAAAGTAAGTAAGCAAGTCGGTCCTATCATTGCCCAAAATTTGATGAAAGGGGTCAAGGCAAAGGTGCGGGCATTTGGGTTGGGAGAAGAGGTTCAATAAACCAATGATGTCAAAACTTAACCATTTAGTAGTACTTTATTTCCAGAAAGTTTGAAAAGAATCGGGCTCAAGGAAAATTTTTGGTGACCTATTTTATTTGTCCAAATTTCATCGAATACAGTCTTTACTAGCCAACCTCCTCCCCTTCCCAAAACTGTTCATGTGGTAAATGGATGGCCCCTTATGTGATTCCAAGCGATCAAAACTCGCACAGTTGATTTAGTTCTTTTTTCAATATCATCCTGTGATTTATATATTTGAGCCCACAGTTCAATCATCCATGACGGAATCAGCAACGATGACGGACGAAGGTGTGTGGATGATAGCAATGATCAGTGGTCGTAACTGGCAAATCGGCGATGACTTGAAAGTGAACTGGCCACGGACATAAGTGTGGAGAATCAGGTACGTTTTCCACTACAAGTTATCCACCTTCTTTTGCTTACATTACTTCCTCTCTCCCTCTCATTCACAGAGTGATGCAAAGTGCTCCGTCGAAACTCTCGCTGCTAGCGTTAGCGTACAATGATGGTGCAACGGAGTGTGTATAGGCACTACTCTTGAGTTGAGCGCAGAAGGAACCACCATCCCATCCCATTCCATTCCCATCCAGTCAGCTAGGCAGTTTGGACACCAAGCAAGAAATCCGATTCTTTCTCCTTACTTATACTCATCTTCGATTGCGGTTCCGGGCTGTCGGTGTTAATTTGAGCAGCGGCTTGCCATTCAGTCGTTACCTGACGGTCGTACTGGTAGGACGCGTAGCATCTGCAAGTCTGATACTATATCGGCAGGAAATTGCCTATAAAGTTTGATCACCTGTTTTTGCTGTTATTATCCACTGCTGCTGGTCTGGGCTAGAGTTGATTATCTCTTTGTTCCTTGCCACATACGCAGGTTGCGCCTTAACAAGGGACTCTCTGGATTGCAGATACATCTGGCAGTTTTTGGCTAGCGTGGCGTGTACAGTCGATAAGTGGAACAACCACCAGGCAACGCAAGCTAATTATAGTAACAGATTTATGACCTCCAAGCAGTATCAGTGAACCGATCGAGAATCGTGTTGATGAAGAACGATTCATAATTCGATCCATATATCGCGTTTCTAGGCGTACAAGGCATAGGAAAAAGCAATTTGAGTGTTTGTGGATTTTGTGCTTCCTTCCTAGGAGAAGAAGTCCGTGCTATAGTATTTGGCAAAATTTCGATACGCCGCCGCCGCCGCTCTGGAACCAGTATTGTTCAGTGTGTCAGGACAGAGAAACTGGAGAAATTACTTGCCTAAAAGCATTTCGATTGTTGACTTGCTAATTGAAGTGCTAAAATTTGCTGTTTTCGAATTTTGACCGGCGCAAACTACTACTTCGGCGATTTCTCTGATCACTGAGGAAGAAAGAGGAAAAACAAAAGAGTTAGTGTTTGTGCTGCTGGGATATAAAGTCAGAATTGCAGAAAAGGCTGAAACAAGATGGAATACCGATGGATCTATCTGGTGGCTCAGGTATGTTGAAAAGAGATTTTTCATGGTTCAGATTATATGGTGCATGGGTTTGTCTTGTTGATTTAATCCGTCTGAAGTTGGATGCTGCTTTGAACTTTGTTTTAATGATTTGTGTTTTCAACGTGCAGAGTTTTTTTAGAATACCTTTCTTGAGGGTAAATTTAGCTAATCATGCGAATTAGGGGTTGTCTAAAACCGAAGTGGATTGACGAAGCTTTCATAAGATCAAATCTATATTGAAATATTAAACCGCTTTTACTAGCATAAAACATGTTAATTGGCGAATTAAATTGTGATCTTGAGTTTAATCAATGTGCAATTTTGACGGTTTTCCAAAACACTTTATAATAGGACTTCAAAATGATGTTCGATGGATATGGATATTTAATGGATATAATAATATTCGCTGAGGATAAGGAAAGGAAATACTGACTTTTCTTTGGGGCTCATACAAAATTAGAACCAATTTTTTTATTAAACTGACGATATGTTTGACGAATTGTTTGATTGAAGATAGAGCTAAAAACGCCGTATACAAGGTATACTGCCGTTATTAGCATAACTGTCCCATGTATATAGGGAATCCCATAGAACATGGGACAGTTATGCGTATAACGGCAGTATAGTACCTATGCTGAGTGGGTAGTTTTATGTGTTTCAGCCGTTTGTTCGTTGCACAAATTCAAGAGCAAATTTTCGGAAAAAAAAATACTTTTCATAAAAATGTGTCCCCTCTATTCTACAAACACTCTGGTATGGAATTGATCCAGCTGGTGCCATTGAGATTTCCTGTTCATATTCATATTCATTCTTTTCTGCCATACCAGTATACTTTTCTTTACGAATGCATATTGGTATATTGTTCCTTGATTTTATAATTCCTTCTTTTTAATTATAACGTTTGGCCAATTGTCACAGTTCAATTTCTTAGATCTCATTAACAACTTTGTAACATATAACTTTGAATTACTTTTATGTATCCTTGAAATTGCCGTGAATTTTAGTAGAATTTTAAATCCGGGAGAGCATCAATCCGCCAGCGGCCTCAGATAGCGTTGTAGAGGAATGGTAAAATCTAAAGTTGATTTAATTCCCGGTCCGATCGAGAAGATTTTCCGGGTTAGAAAAAGTCTCGATTCCTGTGGATTAAGAGTATCATTGTATTTGCCAAATAGCAATAAATATCATAGAATAGTGGTAACAGTGGGCAACGTCTTACATAAGAAAATATAGTATTATTATTCGTATTTAAACGTAAAGAAACTCTTGATAAAACATGATAAGTTTTCTCAATATTTATTTTAAAATTCTGGAACACTATTCGATAAGAAATCTGTTTAATAATGAAGTTCCCGATGATTCAGTTTCAAGTGATGCGGAGTCTCGGGGCATCGTTCCATTTTTTGCCGAGTTATCAGTTAAATATGAAAATGCCGAGTTAATTCAGCTAAATGTTTAACCAAGCCCGTGAATATTTTTATGTATGCACTATACCATCATATTTTCAATTTAGTTTTTTCGTCCCTTTTTTTGACTCCTAACTAGTCATACATGTAATGCTTATAATGTTATATAATTGCTCTTTGATATGTTAACAAGGAACATCCGCTTGAGGTGCCTGTTAGGCCTCTAATACTCCTACATCGTTCCTGATGATTATCGCCTACACTCTTAGAAAAAAATCTTGCAAATTTATGTCCACTTGGATGCACAAATAAGGAGCGTACCGTTAGACAGAAATATCCGTTGAATTTAGAAGAGAGAACCCTATCAAATAATGAACAAAAGTGTTCCTAAGAATAAAGTTAGCAGAAGTTTACATGGCAATGACCATAATGAAGGATATAAATACATGGCAGATTAAGTAATTTTAGATCTCACCCATAGTCGCGCGGAGTATATGTAGCTTCATAGGGTCCAGTGTAAATGGTTGTCTGCTGATAAAAAGTGGATTCGGTGGCCACATGGTAACAGTTTTGCTTACTAGGCAGCAAATCATGGGTTCAAACTCAAGCCCCTTAGAAAAAAATATTGCTCGCAATATCTTATTACGACTCTCCTATCGAAAAGTTCACTATTGAACCATTGCACAAGTTTTGTAATAAAATAAAACATGAACCTGAAATTTAAAAAAATCAAATCATTGTTTGAAATGTCGTATGAAGACCCTCCTATAGGGGATGTGAACTATCAAATTTTTTTTTCGTAAGAGGATCGCGTCACTTTCGAAAGTGAATTCAGATCCCATGTACCCTAGACAGATAAAAAGAAACATTGAATTTTCTGAGTTATCTAATGCTCATAAAGGGAATGCTGGATTTGGAAGAAAGTAATAGCCTATTGTATGAAAGATTGCTCAAATTGTTGTATGGTGCTTTGAAGATTGCAAGCAATTTCGTTGTTTACACAACCTTTTGCTTGGAATTAAACGAGGGGGAATTTTACGCGCTTGTTAAGATTACTATTTTTTCTGTGTACTTACGAACAAAACATTCATCCTGTGACAACCGTGGAGATGTAGAGATGGTGTATTCGGTGTCTATTACCAACGGAAGGACAACCAACCATCCTTACTCAAGTAACATTTAAAGTTTTATGAATTCCTACAAGGGTGTTATAAAATGACATCCATAAAACCCTGGCCAAGGCTTTTTAATCTTGATTGATTCCCCAAAAATCTCATGAAGACTAAAATGTGCCTATTTGGCCCACCCTGGCAGAGTTTCTGAATGGTATATTTTAAAAGCAGTTCTAGATTGGCAGGGTAATAAAACATCAATAAAAATGGAAAAAATAGCAATAAAAACATGAGAAATCGCCTCTAAATTATTAAACACTGTGCAAACGAAAAAATAACAGTTCGCACTAGATAAACTTAAAATAGCAATGAAAAATCATGAATCCTAGAGGGTTTGGGCTGTTTAGTGGAATACTTGTAACTATAAATTAGAAGAAAAATTAGTATTCTCCATTTAATTCCAACTACCTTTGCTTATCTTCGACAGATACGCGTATTTCGTCTACAATGTGCAGACTTCTTCAGTGTCTCGTACTAATAACTCGACTGGACCCAGTCGAGTTATTAGTACGAGACACTGAAGAAGTCTGCACATTGTAGACGAAATACGCGTATCTGTCGAAGATAAGCAAAGGTAGTTGGAAAAAACTAAATAATTTAGTGGCAATTTTGTGCATTTTCAACGCTAAATGTTCAATAATTAGTGCCAGTATATATTTTAGTCGTTCTAGATTGGATTAAAATAAAAAAGATTTTATTATAACCGAAAAAAAGCAGTTTGGAAACCACAGGTAAACGACAATACAAGCAATTTGACATCTATAAAAGCCTCTTTCGCGCCACTCTCACTAGACGCTATAATCGTGTGTGTAATAAGAACCCACCATCAGGGCAAGGATTACCTATGGCTGCAGGACTATTCTCAGCAGGTTGTTCTGAGAGAATAGCCTACGTGATGGCTTCTTGAACCAGGATCAGCCGATCTCAGTGAGGACCTTCGGAAGACTACGGCCAGAAGACTGCGTGTCTTCGCATGACAAAGGACTGGCGACTACACGAACCCTTGTCCAGTCAAAAAATCCTTAGGCTGCCATAGGCTACCCCCCTAGGGAATCCCCGTTATATAGTTGTTAAAGGAACAGTGGAAATTTTTAGCATAAATGATTTATAAAAAGTTCAGACAAAAGAAAATTTCACGGCTATACTGAACTTTAGATTCAATTAACACATTTATTTTTGTTTTTATTTGCATTAGTAAATGTACTGGGATATTGCAAATTTCTACTGTTAGGTACTGTAAAATAGGTGTGGGCAATAAAATGAGGAAAAATCTCACAAAAAAAAATTACAATTCAAATAGCTTACCATAAAAGCATATCAGTCTCTATGTTGCATCATAAAATCAAGAAATACTACTTTCCAACGCATCTTCCACTGCATGTTGTTCATATAGCACTCACTTGCTTTTATAGACTGATCCAATATGAATGAACCAAGAACGTAACGGCATATACTGTGCTGGTTTTAACAAGGTCTCACTTTTCTCATATAGAAGGACATCATGAAAGACCCAATTGATATATATATATATATATATATATATATATATATATATATATATATATATATATATATATATATATATATATATATATATATATATATATATATATATATATATATATATATATATATATATATATATATATATATATATATATATATATATACAAATTTCAACTGGTATAATTTACATGAAATTTTACACTATACAAATTAAATTACTTGAATATGTAAAAAGCAGCTACAGTAAGTCAATGCACTTCCAACCGTTCACTTACCGAAAACCCAACCTACCTCTTGTTGCATTATTAAAAATCCTCGTAAATTGAAATTTAAAGTGATGGTAACAATCCTCCCAACCTCCCTCGCGTCCTTACACAATAAATGAGAAAGCAAGCAAATATTAAATAAAACTACAACCAATAATTCGAGCTGAGGTATTGAATAAGGAGCTTTTTATTTATACTGTTAAATAGAACAGATTTTGAAAAAAAAATCAGATAAATAATTTTGACGCTTTTGTTATTATCACTTTATATTCAAGACATAAATATCTAATCTAATCTAATCTAATCTCATACTAACGAAGCCAATTCTTGAAAGCATCCTGAAAAATGATGTTTTCTTGAATACATCATTTTTCTTGTCATCGGCCAGGCCAACTGCGTAGTATGTGCCGCAGAGAGGATTCAACGAAATAGAACGATTTCAGAAAGATCTTAAATCGCTCTACTACTTTGAATCAAGGGAAGGAAGAAAGCGTGGACCTTCCGTACCAAACGCTTCCATGTTGAGTTTTGCAGTGTGATAATTTGTACCTTATCGTTGGGAGCATAGATGCTAGAAAGATTAGTTTATGCTCCTTTTGCCTGTGGGTGAACTTTTGGCATTTGAACCAAAAGCGTGGCAATAATTGCCAAGGTTATAGCGCCTTATCTCGCTCCATGGGGGGTAAGTGGACTAAAACTTACGATTATGGATAAATGCGAAGCTGAAAATAGCATAAAAAATATTGTGAAGGGATGTTATAATATAAAATGAGAATAACATGTGTACTATCTGCATGACTTCTGATTCCATGTATGATCCAAAATTATATACCATATAAAGAAATAAAGAATACTTACATTTTTCGTGGTAGGGTAAGACTTCAGCATGCTATCTTACCGCGCTGCCTACATTGCGTTGGTGGGACTGCCTCCTAAGGTATAGCTGACGAGATACAGCGTTTCTTACTCAGCCGCTGGTGAACAGACCTCCTTGGTGGACAGACGCTCGGCACGCACCTCCTCAATCTAGCTGAAGTCAGAAGGACAACAGTGCCCAGGCTGCACTACCAGCTAAGTACGCAACCCTTAGCTGGCGGTCTTTGTCATCTGCTGACCCGTGGAAGCATGAGATAGGAACTTGTGAGGACCAGAGCTATGTTGCGGGGACGCACGCTCCATCACAGTTGTCGACTCACCATTTTGCAGCCCCCCACTAGACGCTATAATCGTATTCATAAATTTAATTCACTGTCAACAAATTCTTTTGACAAAAATAAAAAAATTACCCATGTCAAATAAATCGTCAGTATTCTCAAAGTGAAATATTTATCTCAGCTTGATTTATGTATGATTAGTTTCAACATACAGTGCTCGAATTTTAAGTGTCAAATTGAAGTCATTGTGTAAAGTGATTAAAAAGAGCTGAAAAACTAGGTGCGCTTCCGAAATACGTTGTATTTTCTGAAACACAGTTATAAGAACAAGTTAAATTCTTCGTTGCAGATAACTTTTTGCTCAATCACACTTATATAATACTTTTTTGTCACACATTGACTGCCGTACAACAATAAGCCGTGTCAAAGAAAATATATCATGATAGATGAAAATTATAAACCTGCATGAAGATAGAAATGAAAATGGCAGCGGCATTAACATTGATATTTCATGACCCATGACTGAAAATGCTGTTTTGTTTTCATGAACGCATCAATAAATAAATGATGTTTTGAAATGGCATTTATGAAAATAATTTTGAGGCTTAACTGTTTCTTTGCGACGCGAAAATGATCGCAGCAAGCCGTGCTTGGAAATTGACGTGTTTTGTTTTTGCTGCGTCGTTTTCTAGAGAAAAATACAAATATTATTCGGAATTCTACCTAAACAAACAGTGAAATCATAAAACCTCCACGTGCTTTGTGTAAAACGTAATGAATGTAATCGATTTCCTCTCAAAATGTGTAATGGACGGTAGTATTTCCTCGTTTTTTGTGTTTGTTTTGTGCTTCGCTCCCGCACCCGGAGGAAGAGTCAATATCAGTGTTTGTTAGTGCTTTTAGTAACGTGCCACGCGAACATACGATTAAAGTAAAGTATTTTTCGCAAGTGAACTGATGATTATAAGCAGTTTTGAATTCGATATAGTGTCGCCTCATAGCGGGGGGTCTTGATTATTGGCTGAGTATGGAGAGAAATCAATGTAGAGAACGGCCATTTGCTGGTCAGAAGCAACGAAGCAACGAAGCTGTTCGTGCTGTTCCATTCAAAAAGTATGATGTGACATTATTTGCCAAATAGCGGAGTGCTACTTCTGTAGAGACATAAGTGCATCCTTTAGCAAGTGCAACAAGCTAAAGAAGCCCTCCAATTGAAGAGTGAACATCAGCAACAATTTCCGGTGAGATCTGTCTGGTTATAACTAAATTTGAACAATACTGACAAATACGTGCCATCTTCAAAGCAATATGATTCGATGATGGAAGTGTATGCACAATACTAATATCCATTTCATGTTTGTACTGTGTTTATGCGGGGCTTGTTCAAAGTGAAAGTGACTTCGGAATGGACGTGAGTAACTAGGCATTCTGAAATGAGTCACTGGAACCCAACAGAGCTATCACCTTCCAACTCCCGAGCTAAAAATGTTTGTCGTGTCGATAACAGTTCGTTTAACTGCAAACATTTTTCTTCCATAAAAACACTGCCAGACGGTGAACGTTGGATTGCATATACACACATAAACTGTTCCTTTGCGACGCTAATTTGCTTTAGCTGCCAAACAGCTTTTATGGTAACCAAGTTGATGCCAGAAAATGTTTACAGTTCAATTCAAAATTCAAAAGGACTAATAAAGTTTATAAGAAAGAATACGGGAAAGCAATGCCGTATACCAGGCGAAACATGCCTCAAGATAATTCCATCTGGATGGGAGACTGACTGATGTAGTTTTTTAAACGACCCTAATTGATGGGTAGTTGGCAAATAACTATTCCGAATGCTCAATAAGTTTAATATACCGCTTAAACGTGCATTTTTTTTCACTTTTCTTAGATGTTGCTATGAGTCCATCTTTGTTTAATTGTATTACGACAACATTGGTAGAGTACTTATCATAAACTTCATGTAGTGCAAATTGCTACATTATATGCTTTATACTCTTGTCAGAATCCAAATGGCTTAGTGATGATTTTTATAATGATAAAGCGTACTTATGAAATATTTTATCTTGGCTCTTGTCAATAAATATGAAGGAGCTCTATTTATTGAATTACCGAAAGGTTTTTTGAAAGGATAGAGGTTCTCTTCAATTATTGTTTAAAGCTCGACTGTTTTAGACTTCACCTTCCTGCTAGAAAAGGTTATAAAAACAACCTAAAGTAACATAATTAACGACACATCTTCCGCATCATAGAAAGCTGCTGTTAAACAAATTAGCATGTCTATTGCAATAATAAAACCCTCATCAATTTATACAAAGCCTAAAAGGCAGTAGGATTGTTACTTGGGTATTTTTCTCCGGAGAATCGTGAAAACGTGAGAGTTATTCCGAAAGTCGAAGTGACGTTTGTCATTTGGTGAAGTGAGAAAACTCACCTGCGGTGACGTGACTCTCCATTTGATTTACCCATAAGAGTCACGTCACTGCAAGTGACTTTTCTCACTTCACCCAGTGACAAACGTCACCCTCCGTGGCTGGCGCCTTTATTGACTTCATTAAGTAAGTAACCTTCGAAACGTGTACATAGAGAATTGTTTGCTTGTCTCAGGCCCCATTCGTATAAATCTATGTGCAATTTTGGTGGTTCCGGTCAATCACGAAGTAGCAACTACAAAATGTGCAGTCATTTAAGCTCAAACTCAAGCTCAAACTTACTCAAACTTAAAAAAATAACAGTGACAAAATAAAGTGCCCACTTCATTTAGGCTACAGAAAACATAAATTAAAGTAAAATAAAAGCATTTCAATAATTGATGTGTCCTCCTTTGGCCTTCATGACCTCCTGCAGGCGCTTCGACATACTCTCGACCAGGTTCTTTAGGTGTTGTGGATCTAGTTCGTCCCAGGTGCGCTCCAGGGCTTCAAAATAGTTATTTTTATTGGTAACACCAGTTTTGCCAACCCTGGCATCAAGAATCGCCCACAAATTCTCGATGGGATTGAGGTCCGGGCTTTGTGGAGGCCATTCCAGCGGTTTGATTCGACAAGACCGGAAGAAAGACTTGGTCTTCTTGGCAGTATGCTTCGGGTCGTTGTTCTGCTGGAATACGAACTTCTCTTCAAGGCCCGTCTGGATCAGCGAAACCTCCAGATTTTCTCGCAGGATGTTGATGTAAGAATCTGCCGTCATTATCCCGTCGATTTTCACAATGCTTCCCACTCCACCCCACGAAAAACACCCCCAGACCATCACATTTCCTCCTCCATGCTTCATCGTGCCTTGGATGTGGCGCTCCTGAAGCTCCTCTCCCGATCTGCACCAAACACGAACCCGCCGCTTACGGTTAAACAGCTCGAATTTTAATTCGTCCGTCCAGAGAACCGTTTTCCAGAACTCTAGGGGTTTATCATCATGCTCCTTAGCAAACTTAAGCCGTTTGGCTTCGTTTGCCTTGCTGATAAATGGGCGCTTCCGGGCAAGTTTACTATTCAACCCCTGTGCTACGAGACGGCGACGAACAGTTCGACCGGAAACTGATAACTGAAGGGTTTCCTGGATCTCGCGGACAGTTACCTTCGGGTTCTCCTTGACTTCGCGCATGATCTTGGTGTCCGTTCTCGCATCCATTTTCCGCTTCCTGCCTCTGCCAGGATCCAAACGTTTTAAGCTTCAGAAGAATTTTGCCAACCGCTGCCTTACTGATACTGTACTTCTTAGCGACAGCCCGGTGCGATTCACCGTTTTGCACATCACGAACGACCAATTTTCGGATACACAAGGGAATTGCTTTCGAAAGCACAGCGTTCTCCATTTTTTTCAATTGAATCAAATGCGATCACGTATACAAATCCACCAGGTTGAGCCGTTTGCTTCAAAACATGTCAAAATAACATAACATAACATAACATAAAACATATCGATTTTTGAAGTGGGCACTTTATTTTGTCACTGTTTTTTTTCAACACAAATTGATTTTTGTTTTCTTTAAGTAAAACTCCTTTTTTTCTGTATTCCATAATTGAAACTTAAAAAGAATATAAAAAATAAAATAAGAAAAAAAAAACTACACTGTGTTTACTTTAATTTGAACCAAGTAAATGAGAGAAATTGAAAAAACGAAGAGGTGGGCACTTTATTTTGCCTATCAGTGTAGATTCAGTTAAAATTTACATGAAATATCCCATTAATGTCTGCAGAATCTAGCATTCCCGTTATTTGCATAAGATAACTCAGAAAATTCAATGTTTCTTTTTATCTGTGTGTATATGTACACTGATAAAAAGAAACATTGAATTTTAAGGTGAAAGATGAATAAATATCAAATTCATCTATGTAATAAGAAATTCATTGTTTGTTAGGGCCCGTTGAGAAAAATTAGGCTTATTTTGCATATAAAACAACACTTCTTATTAACATGAATCAATCTTCGTTCAAGCAATTCTTCTACATCTGATTCCTTTTTTTGCATTTAAAGCTCATTGCTCTCCCAATAAGCGTGTTGCTTGCTTCCTCAATTTATTGTTCTAATTGCACAGTCAAGTTATTAACAGATGCTCAATGCTTGAAATTGCATATTGTGTGGCAAGCAAATCAATACTGTACTTCCAGGGAAGTCGAGAAAATTTCCAACCCTTAAGATATTTCGTTGACTAGGCCGTAAATAGAACAAGCCACCTCTGGCTCTCCTAATATCGAACCTTGACTGACTATGCTATCTGAGACGCAAGCAGGATCTTTGAAAACATTCAAGCTGCTCAGGCAGTCAGTGGCTTCAACAAAATTACTCGATTGTTAAATGAAAACTCCGATCCAGAATGAACTGGAATTAAGAATTCAATAATTTTATTCCTCAAATAGGATTCTACATTAAGCTACTTCAGACGCCCCCATCGGGGTATACAGATGTGTTGGTACGCTTCCCTATTAGAATGGCAAAATCGAACCAAAGTGGAGCCGCTGATTTTTCTCAAGCAGCTGGAACAATCCAATTATCAACGCACAAAGAGACTTCAATGAGCTTCCTACCAGGCGAGGAACCTGATTTCACCGTAGGTCTCTTCGCTTCGCTGGGAGGAACGAGACACCCTATTTATTTCTCGTTTGGTTGAGTGGCCAATGGCTACCGTGGATCAGGTCAATTTTCTTGCCACTAAAAGTTAGCGTTTGATAGTAGGCAAAAACACGCTCATCAACAATGATTTCGGTAATTTTGTTAGACTGATTTTCCGATTCGTTATTGATGCGGATTAATCACACCGACCGATCGTCATCATTCGTAGTGAAAGCGAAGTTTTTTTTTATAGCTATGACTTCCGAATACAGCTACAGTGGTGTGTCGATTTCTTTTCTCTTTTTTTTCGGTAGATTCACATGGGATAGCTTTAATTTGTGGTAATGTTTAGTCGGTGCGCTCGCTGGGGTTATTGGTCATATGGGCTTGCACAATATGGTGCCGGCTTAAACGTCATAAATTCATCGAACTGGTGACGTTAGAAGGCGTGGAGGTTTGATGAGAAAATAAATATGTGTGATTTTTTTCCATCCAGTATTGTTATTGTCCTAATAACACTGTTTTCCTAATACACACAGTCATATATCGAGATCTGAAATCCATTAAAAGCCGAGCAGCAAATGGCTTTCATCGTACACTTTGCATTGGATGAAAGCAAAATGAAGCCAACCAATACCACTGTATCGTTCGGCGGACAGTAACAGTCGGTAACAGAATCGATTGTACATTTCTTCGCAGGCGTGTGCCAATTCAACTTCCTTTCTTTTTTCACCTCGGCCGTTTTCGTTTGTGCACTCTCGGTTTGGGAGGGAAGCGCCGATAAAGATGCGTGGTGCATTGTTTGCAGTTTTAGCTCCATTTACGCGGATAATTTTTTAATTGTATCTATTGATTGAATGACGCACTGGAAAGGTCTGTGAATGTCTGAAATGGATTTGATGTAGTAGATTTCCAAAACTAGTAAACAAATATGCTGGAGTTTGTACAAATATTCGAGAGATATTATTCAGTTCAATATTGAAATCCCTGCAGATTTAAGGATATATTGGCACACAGATTTTAGCACCAGCATTACCGATTGATGCATATTCAAAAATATATACCGTATAAAGAATGCTTACATTTTTCGTGGTAGGGTAAGACTTAAGCATGCTAGCTTACCGGGGTCGCACTATCTACATTGCGTTGGTGGGACTGCCTCCTAAGGTATAGATGACGAGATACAGCGTTTCACACTCAGCCGCTGGTGGACAGACCCCCTTGGTGGACAGACGCTAGGCACGCATCTCCTCAATCTAGCTGAAGTCAGAAGGACAACTGTGCCCAGGCTGCAGTACCAGCTAAGTACGCAACCCTTAGCTGGCGGTCTTTGTCATCTCTTGACCAGTGGAAGCATGAGGTCCCGAGTAACATTGCCAAAACCATCCAGCTTTATTAGTTTTACTAAAGTTTTATGAAAGCCACTAGAAATCAATTCGGTTTTATTATGGCAGCAAGAGATGCCAATAGGTTTCAAATTTTAGTCAGGTTTATAACAACTTACACAGCTTCTTCACAACGATCTTAAAACCTTGACTTCTAAAATTCCTTTTAATGTACTCCTATCAAAGGTCTTATTTTGACTTTATAAACTCATAAAATGCTGTTTTGAAATGCCGTTTTAGGACTCATTCATATTATCTTGTTATGGTCAGTTTAAAAGCATTTTGCCTCCAGTAAATGCATTAAACGGCTAATTGGCATAGAGGAAAGCTTCTAAGCGACCAGATAGTTTTATAGTAGCCATTGCTAAGATAAATTGGCTTTTCGGCAAAACTGCGATTTCTTGCAATCGCCATGTTGAAATATATGAAATGATTGAAATGTGGAAAAATAAATACACCAAATTTTAAATGTAATACAATTTAACTGTAGATCTGAGACAAACTTCGGTATTCGTTTAGATAACTTTATTGAATTCCATTAATTTTCAGAAGTTTCTTGATAAATTTATCGAATATATTTCTTTCAATTTTGTTTTTGTTGTTGTAAATTCGCATAATTTCCGAGGCGCATTAATTTTCAGCTCTTATCGTGCCAATATTCACCATAAAATTAAATGCGCATATCATATGGACCACGATACGCTGTAAAAGAAACTCAATTTGTTTTATATATTTTGCTACCAAACATAATTTCCCGCAACACTTGAGCTTCTTTTAGCCATTTTTTACTGTTGAATGAAACAGAAGAGCAGAGAATCGAACAAAGCAGAAAAACAAAAACCAACCGACGATATCACCGCGAAGATTGACAGCTGTGGCCATTTGTTCCTATACTGGTTTTGATGGCGGCCAATAGGTTTTATGATGGTTCTCAAGTGGTCATAACATCTTTCACTAGAACATTTTCAAAATCTTTATGGTCTTGGAAAGGTTTTATTTATTTGTTTTCACAACCGTCTATAGAGTGGGCCACTCTGTACACATTTCGGCTTTAAAGATGCATAGAGGAGGTGTTGGTGGACAGAACAGTTTTGAATGTAGTTTCATCAAAAAAGTCGGGAGGAGTGCTATACGGCTGGAATAGAACTCAAATTGCTACTTGGGGTAGGAACTTGTGAGGACCAGAGCTATGTTGCGGTGACGCACGCTCCTTTGCGACTCACCATTTTGCAGCCCGACAACTTTTTCAAAACCTGTGACAATTAATCTTAAGAGTTTTAGATTGCTGGGTTTTACTTAAGTCAACGGCGATTAGAATAGACTTTGTTTAGCATTTTAAACACACCTACGAAAATCATGCATCAAGGTTTTTCATAATTTTTTTTATGATTGAAACACTTATAGTTCATTCTAGCATATGTTTTAGGTAATTCAGAAATAATCACTCAATATGTCCACTTTTATTCACTATTGCTCTCTTCAGAGTATTGCGAAATCAAGAGCATGATTTCATAGTCTTCTGACAATGAAACCCACGTCTTGGCGATGAAAGCTTTCAAGAATCACCAGAAGGTTACACGCGCCTTCATTTCAACATACGCCCATATTAAATGGTCGAAGTGGGTTCACATCTGAACTGCTTAGAAGCCAAATATTCTTCGAAATATTCATGCACACTTCAATGTTCACTTCCACACCTTCTTTTGTGAAAACAGGAGGCTTCTTGGTAAACATTCTACATAAAAAAATACATTGTCTGCATTAAAGAATGCCAAATCAAATACTTGTTCGGAAATTTAGACACCTTCTTTGTCCTTCTTTGTACGTACGATTTTGACCTCCCAACTATGCGAGCCCCATTTCGCACAGAAAGATTGGGATTTTTCGCAATAATGGCTACCACCTTCTTGTCCATTTGTCGGAACCATACTTTTCGATTTGTTCCACTTCTAACCTTCCGATCCACAGTCAAGCGCTGGTCAAGGGATTTGAAAATACAAAACACGGTTCTTTCCAGTAGTTTTAGCTTCTTTGCAAAATCGCGTACCGATAGATTCAGAACTTAATGCCGTTCGTACAAAATGCGTATGCGCACTTCCACTCGATTCTACGCCATTTTGCTAAATGTAACAAGAATGTTAACATGTACCACGAAATAAAGTGAAGAGTTTCAGCTGTCATATAAGAAAAACGTTTCAGCGATCCGTGAAATAATTCAAAATCTACACTGAAAGAAAAGTGTCAGAAATTTAACTTGGACAGGTTTAAGTCATGTTTAATGAAAAAACTGCTCGCATGGAAACCTCATCAATGTTGCACATTCCATAGATCCAATTTTAGGGATAATTTTTTTCCTATGTTCCCAATTACATAGTAAAATATGTGTTATGCTTAAAATTTTAATGAAAGTGTATTAGTATATGGTTTAATTTATTTCATATCGAATATCCAAACCAAAACCAAAGTAATACAATATCCATTTAGAAGGAATCTTATGATGTTGTTTTGAGAAGGAAATAATTTCTCATCACCATGAGGCTCTAGGAGTAGACAGCATTTTTTTGCTAGAACAAAGTTGTGAAGAGAAAGTATTGATAGTTCCGTTAGCTCACGGCAGGCTGTGAAAATTGAAAAGAAGTAGTTTTGAAATTGAGCGGAGGGCATTGTGAGGTAGTATTCCGAAACAGGAAACACAGACTTTTGCCAAGCATCCCCATGCGAGGTAGGTCAAGGCATGATCGAATGCACCACCTTGACGGGCTAATGTTTTGAAAGGGAATGAACCCATATCTCTCGAAAGTTTTCGTCTTAAGAAAGAAATGTCATGGGTCAGAACAGCAAACGTTTTATTAGGCTTATCTAAGACAACGTTTTACAGGGTGCGGCAGAAAATAATGCGAAAATTTGTTCTATTTCTATTTTTTTTCATTATTTATTTGTCGTCGGCCTATTTCCTCACATGGTGACAATCACCGACGCCAGGGAGACGACTCCACCACTTAATGACTCATGACTATGAACCGGGACCAACGGCTTTACTTCCCTTCCGAAGGAAGATGTGACCAAGATTTTTTCGCCTCAGAAAAACCACTGACGTCGACTAGGATTGAACCCAGACCCACTGGGGTACCAGTAGCAGTCACGCTTACCACTACACCACCGACGCTGGTGGTGGTTCTATTTCTTTCAAATCCCATTTTCAACTAATTCAAGCAATAATATCCAACATTTTCGAGTGCAGTTATCTTTATAAAGTCCTTTTAAACAAATTTATTCAATGTGTCCTCCAGAGTATGTCTTTCGGACGTAGTCCTCCGACATTGACTGCCATGTGCGTGTTCTGGTTGACTTCAGGGTTTTCACACTATGGTGTTATGTTTTGCAGGCTCGTTTTCGTTAATAATCCAACGGATTAAGATCTGGACTGCTAGGGGGCCACAAATCCTTCGGCCAAAACTTCATGTTATCATTCAACCATTGTTGGGTTCGATTGGACGTGTGACACGGCGCTCCATCCTGCTGTAGGACAACGTTTTGGTCCTCGGAGAAGTTGGCCTACACCCAGGGAAGCACTTGGTCCTTTAAAATACCAATATACACTTCGATATTGATTTTAACTCCAGCATCAATGAAAACAGGCGGCATTTTCAAACCGTTGGACGCCACCAAACCAAACATCTTGACACCAGCCGAGTTTCACTTTTTCCGGAACGTTCTCCATTTTTTGCGGTGAAATGAACCGGTCCGTGCGGCTGTTGGCCACAGCATCGATGCTGAAAAGCTTTTCGTCGGAGAACAGGATTATAATTTTTTCCTTCTTCAACAAGGAAAGCAATCTCTTGGAACGGGTTACTCGTATTTCCTTGACCCGGTCCGTAATCAAGTGGCGTTTCACTCTGGCTCTGGAAGATGCATGCAGGTATTCTTTGATGATTCTCCGCATGGATTTCTCCGAAATATTGGCTTCCTTTGCTAGTTTTCTTATGGAACGCTCCGGGTTGCGAGCAAGTTTTGCACGGACCGATTTGATCACGTTCGGCGTGCGTGGAAAGCGCGGACGTCCGCTTCCCGACTTCCGCTGCTTAGGACCATCCTGCAGGGACTTTTTTATGCGGTAAACTGTTGCCAAATGGCACCCTACCACCTTGGCAATCTCTTTCTACTTCTTCTGGGCGAGCAACAAACTGGTGATCACTTCTTTCGCGAACATTTTTAAGAATTTGCAATAAAACAAATAGAATGTTGGGATGCAGCACTTGAAAGTTAACATAAACAAATACACTTTCGACAGAAACTAGTCACTAGCTACACGAATTAACCCAATACTCAAGTTTGAACATTTTCGCATTATTTTCTGGCGCACCCTGTACTAGTTCAATATCGTCTCCAGCTCAGATACTTGATGAGTTATAATTTAAAATGCGAAGCGAAAAGGCCTAGTTCGTTGCATTAATTCCAAAGATATTCCTGTTGAATGAGTAGGATTCAAATGAATAAACTTGAACCACAATTTTGTGAATGTAAAGGGGAGGAAATATGTGTGAACATACCGTACCATACGCTCCTAGTTATGTCAAGTTGAATATGAAAGAAATTTTAAATATGAATGCCTCAATTTTGATTGGTTAATACATAAATGTAATTTAAGTTTGAGTTATGTTATGATATTTATGCATAATGATGAATATGTGAATGAATAGAAACGGTCTCATCCAATCAGCATCAATTTCAAGATGGCATTCAAATCTGAGCAGATGTGTCCGCAATACGTAGTAGTGGGTCCACCTTGTGAGAATATGATGCATGAAGCAATTACTCTATTTTTCTGTATCACAAATGGTTGTGCACAAGCAGTTTTACACCGGAAGATTAGTAATCGGAACGGTTGCATATCTGCCAGAATAGTACAGAGCTCATTTACTTCAGTGTTACTTCAGTTCACCCGAACCAATTACATACGCTCACTAGTAATCCGCCAGGCCAGCTTCAACAAGTCATAGCACGCAATGCTCTAATATGCTCGTCTCCATTTTTGCTTCTAAATTTCCGAATCACGCTTGAAAACTTCCAAAATTGGCGAAGAATTTTTTAGACATGTATTCACGAGTGTGAAATATTTTGCACTCCTTGAAAAAAGTCTTTTAGCAAGAAGCCTACCTTTTAAAATAAAAATAATTTTTATCTATGTTTTTGTGGACCGTTGAGGGGTCGTAATATTTTTCCTAAATTAAACTACTCATGCTGGCTGAATTTGAAAGAAAATTGTTGTTGAAGCTGATATTGTCGTGGCAGGCCCAGAACACTAAAACAAACAGTTTACGTTAATCCATCTATTATTCGTCTCATGATCCCAACGCTTGCAATTCGATCACACACGACATATAGCCATAAGTGCCGCCGTTCGACGCCCTTTGCTGCCGAAACTTTTTCTTCTCCGTTTTTGTTTGGTATTGGGTTTTTAACTGTCCCAAAGAGAAACCCACTGAAAGTGAATGTCCACCGATGACCGAAAATGTCACAGCTGTCGCAAGTCACGTTCCATTTGTATGCCTTTTGCAATTATCTGCACACACAAGCTCACCCGAACGGAGGAATGGGGAAATGAAGTCTTCGTTACATTCGTTGGACCCGGGGAAATTCACCCTACACATTGGAATTACCTGAAAAGATATCGACTGTAGTAGCACAAGTGTGTCATTGACCGGTTGATGAAAACCGGGACCAAATTAAACCATCAACCATAACAGTACATTAATGAATGGCGACTTTAGGTATCTCCTAGTCAAGCTGTTCGGGAAGAAATTTTTCAACCGGCAAAATTATGCGTATCGCGGTCTTGGCTCGCTGACAGGTTTTTCGTAGCCTACCGTGAACTTGAAAATCCAGAAGACAGAGCAATCCTATCTGCTTGGATGACGCGTTGCGTTGCAGAGGCCCGTGCTGCTTCAGTCCTCGAATAAACTTGTCTGACAGGGTTAACAAATCAGTGACCAATGTGCTGGGTCTGAGCTTGCAATGCGGTTTGTCAAAATGAAGACTCCGCGAGTTGAAACGGTTAATCGAGAATAAGAAAGAATGGTGGCATACATAGTTTAGCGCTGTACTATTTTGGTTAATGTCTATGCGGCTGTCTGTTGGGCGCATACGTCATTTGTTAGGGGGACAACCTGCCTCAACCGAACAGTAGAGTACAATTATACAGTCAGTATCTATCCTTCGTTTTCGCTTTTGTTTTTAACTAAAGATAATTTTATGTACACTTTTTGCATTTGTACTTTTTTTGCATTTCACGCTTATTGTTTACCATAATTTTCTTTCTGCCGACTCTCAACTAATTTTTTTTCGGAAAAAAATTAAATCAACAATATTTATGCTTGCATTCATGAGGTTTTCCATGTCGAATTCATCGACGTAAAGGTTCTGGGCCTGATTTTCATAAAACGTTCTTCTTATGAACCTATTTTGTACGCAACACATAGCTTTGGAGCTTACAACTCCCTTGTCTTGGCTTTTCAATACGTCGCTCAAATCTGCCATTTTTCTCAATTCGTAGTACAGTTCCTATCTAGTTCCTATTTTTAAGAGTAGCAAAAAATGCAGCATAATAAATTATCGTGATATTGCTATTATCTCTTGCATTTCAAAACTTTTTGAAACGATCATCAATGAAAACCCATGTTGTCAAATTAAAAATAGGATCACTATCATGCATGGAATCTTCAAAGACCGCTCAACTAAAGCGTGTTCCGATCAAAATTTGGTCAAACAGTAATGTGTATGAGTCGATTAATGTTTCTATAAATAAGTTAAATTATCTTTCTTTTTCAAGTTCATTTAATACAGAATACAGGAGAAATATTCAGCTAAGCTTCCTTTTTACCGAATGCGAATTGCCGGGCCTTTCTTTTAACACCTGCCATAAGATTTTGTACAGTCTCCTTGTCCACTTTATTCGCCACAGAACGCCAGTTTGCCTTGAACTGTTTCTCGTTCACAACAGCTTTTTGAGTCTTCTTAATGTTCCGCTTGACAATAGCCCAATATTGTTCGATTGGGCGGAGCTCTGGCGTATTGGGAGGGTTCTTGTCCTTGGGCACCACTTGAACGTTGTTCGCAGCATACTACTCCATGGTCTTTTTTCCGTAATGGCAAGATGCCAAATCCGGTCAAAGTAAAACGGAACAATTGTGTCGCTTTAGGAAAAGCAGTAGACGTTTTTGTAAGCACTCGTTCAGATAAACTTCTTGGTTGACGGTTCCGGTCGCAATGTAAACGTTGCTCTTTACGCCACAAGTACAGATGGCCTGCCCCACCAGATATTTATTCGCGAACTTTGACAGTTTAATGTGCTTTGAAAATATCTGCCACCTTTCCCCGTTCGGTTGCCGTATAAAACTCCTGTCCAGGTTTAAAGTCTGCGTTGACGTAAGTTTCATCGTCCTGTACCACGCAATCAAACTTCGTCAGCATCGTCGTGTATTTTCGCGATCGTGCGTTGGCCGACGTGTTTTGTTTATCGTCGCGATTTGGAGTCACCACTTTCTTGTAAGTCGACAGTCCAGCTCGTTTTTTCACGTATATCCACGGTTGAAGACGCCACTCCCAGCTTTTTTGCGACATTTCGGACGGAGAGGTTGGGGTTCCGCTCGAAATAGCGGGCAACTCTTTTTGTCGTCACTGTGGCCTCCAGCTTTCGATTTCCCACCGATCCAGCTTTCCTAGCTGTCGACAAACGTTCATCGAACACTTTTAATACGTTGGTAACAGTTGATTTAACCACATTCAACAATTTCGTCAACTTGGCGTGAGAGTAGTTTGGATTTTCGTCATGCACGTGCAAAATTTTGATGCGTTGCTTCTTTTTCTTCGACTACATTTCGCTAACTGAAGTGCTAATCTCAAAATAAAAATTGAGGCATGATGCTACACGCACACATCTTCAAAACTAGGGGTGTGCACATATTTTTAATGCACGATGAAAGGAAATGCGTTAATTTTAAGTCGACCAAATTTTGATCGAAACACCTTTAATATGAAAATATAAAATATAAAAATGAATTGCTGTCTGTCTGTCTGTCTGTCTGTCGATTAACATGAAATATTGTATGGAGGGTTTTTAGGGCCGGAGAAAGTATAGGCCACTCAATTCTCTGGAAAGGAGGGGTCCCATACAAATAAAACACAAATTTCTACATAACTCAAGAACTAAACAAGCCAAGAAAATCAAATTTAGTTTGTAGTAGTATTAGGTGGCAAAATTGTGTCTATGTTGGTTTGAGACCCCTTCCCCCTCTAGAAGGGGACGCTCTTATACAAAAGGAACAGAAGTTTCTGCATAACTCAAGAGCTAATCAAGCAAATGAAATCAAATTTGGCATGTGGGGTTTTATGAAGCCAAACAATGTGTCTATGAGGGTTTATTAACCCCTCCCATATCTAAAAGGGGGGGGGGGGGGTGCTCATATGAATGAAACTGTAATTTTTTATAACCCAAGAACGAATTAAGTGAATGGAACCAAATTTTTCATGTGCGGATTTTTAAGGCAAAAAATAAATCTACTGTGGTTTGAGACCCCTCCTTTCTCTGTAAGGAGGGGGAGTGGGGTTGTCATACAAATGAAACAGAAATTTCTGCATAACTCGAGAACTAATGAAGTAAATGGAACCAAATATAGCAGGTAGATGTTTGTGAAGGCATATAATGTTTCGATGGTGGTTTGACGCTCCGTCCTCTGTGAGAGAGGACTACCACAAAAATGAAACACACATTTCTGAATAACTCGAGAACTAATCAAGCAAATGGAACCAAATTCGGCATGTGGAGGGTTTTGAAGGCAATACATGTTCTTAAGGTGACCTGAAACTCCTTTTCTTTCTGAAAGGGTGGCTCCTACACAAATGAAAGACAAATTTCTGCATAACTCGAGAACTAATCAAGGATATGGAACCAAATTTGGCAGGTGGAAGTTTTTGAAGCTGAGAAATATTTCTATGGCGGTTTTGAGACTCCTCCTCCATCTGGTAGGGGGGGGGGGGGGCTCCCATACAAATGAAAGCTACTTTTTTGCATAACTCGAGAGCCTTGGAGGCAAGAAATGTTTCTATGGCAGTTGAAGACTGCTTGATGCTTGATCTAGGCCAGGGCTGCGGCTTATCATTTTTGACTCAGGCATATTCATTTGCCAATATCTCCTTTCAGAGGGTCGATTTGATAATATGATGTATGATGAACTTGTAGTGCATGAGTAGACCTACAACTTGGGTCAGTCAGACAGACCCACAGGCAGAAATTCATTTCTATATGTATAGGAATCCTGTCTTTAAAAACCCCCATATACCAAATGAGGTTTCATTTGCTTGATTAGTTCTCGAGTTCTGCAGAAATGTTTGTGTCATTTGTTTAAGCCCAGATCAAGGTTGCGGCTTATCATTTTTGACTTATCCATATTCATTTGCCGATAGCTCTTCTCAGAAGCTCAATTTCAAAATATAATGTATGATGAACTTATGGTGCTTGAGTAGACCTACAACTTGGTCTAACAATACATAGCTCTATCTCTTATATCTGAGGAATAAGAGCGTATATTCACAGTGATCTTCACGATGATAATCGCGTGATCTTCACCGCGAATATCATCGCGAAGATCACTGCGAATATACGCTCTTATTCCTCAGATATAAGAGATAGAGCTATGTATTGTTAGACCAAGTTGTAGGTCTACTCAAGCCCCATAAGTTCATCATGCATTATATTTTGAAATTGAGCTTCTGAAAAGAGCTATCGGCAAATGAATATGGATAAGTCAAAAATGATAAGCCGCAACCTTGATCTGGGCTTAAACAAATGACACAAACATTTCTGCATAACTCGAGAACTAATCAAGCAAATGAAACCTCATTTGGTATATGGGGGTTTTTGGAGACAGGATTCCTATACATATAGAAATGAATTTCTGCCTGTGGGTCTGTCTGACTGACCCTTATAGACTCGGAAAGTTCTGAACTGATCGTCGTGAACATTTAGGGTTTTTGGGGCTGGGGAAGATTTTTATGATTGTTTGAGACCCCTACTCCCGCTGGAAGCAGAAATTTGTGTTTCATTTTTATGAGAGTCCCCCTGTCATCCAAAGGAACACAAACTTCTGCATAACTCGAGAACTAAACAAGCATATGAAACCAAATTTGGCATGTGAGAGTTTTGGAAAGCGAAAAATGTTTCTATGGTGATTTGTGACCCCTTCACTTTTTGAAAGGGGGGGGGGGGGTACCATACAAATGAAAAACACGAACTTCTGCATAAGTTCGAGTACTAATCAAGCAAATGGAACCAAATTTGGCATATGGGGTTTTTGGAGGCAAGACATATTTCTAAGGTTGTTTTTCTACGAGACCCCTCCCTACTCTAGAAAGGGGGGGGGGGCTTTCATATAAATGAAACAGGAATTTCTGCATAACTCGAGAACTAATAAAGTAAATGGGACCAAATTTGGCCTCTGGGGGTTTTTGGAGACAAGAACTGTTTCTACGTTGGTTAGAGACCCCTCCTCTCTCTGGTGGGTACTTTAAACCAAACATGAGAATTATTCCTACTGTTATAAAAATTTGTATGCAGGAGTTTTTGGGGCCGAAACGGTTCTTATGAACCCTGTCTAAAAAGTGGAGGGGGGGGGGTTGTCTCCAACACATATGAAATACAAATTTCTGCATAATTCGAGAACTAATAAAGCAGATAAATTCAAAATTGAGACCCCTGACCTCTTTTAAGGGGGCTCTCATACAAATGCAACAGATATTTCAGCCAAACATGAGAATTATCCAGGGTAGAAAACACAAAATTTGTATTTCTCGGGTAAGCAGCATGTTTTAATAGAAATTTGAACCCCTTCTTAGTCAAGAAAGGGAAGCTTGAGCTACTCTCAGTGCTATATTATGCACAAGAAAATTGATTCAAATTTCATTTTCATTTTCATTTTGTGATGTACAAGGGGGTCGAGGGCCAGGTCACCGATGCGAAATTTCACATCGTCCATAATACATCAGCGAAGGGAAGGGGAGTGAGCATCACAGCATCTTTAACCCATGGGGGTCAATTAAGTTCTGCGTGGTTTGTGGTAAACCACGGGATTATGGGAAGGTAAAAGGTTTGGGCAGGTTTTTTCTATAAAAAGTTGTATATCGTTGAACATTTGCCTAATTTGCTTGGCCTCTCGTCATATGGGGTTTCGTTCGTCACATAGCTAGCGAAAAAGATAATACAATAAAACAAATAAAACAGAGATTACGATTAATATATTGTAAGTGATAGGTTCCAGAATGCTTCTAAGAACTGGCAGCAGTTGCGAATGAGTTTTTGAAAAATAGGAACTCCAGAGACCATTTATATAACAGAGCCCAAAAGAGACCAAACGCGTAGAAAAAAGTACAATTCAATCAATAACATTTCATTTAAAATCAACTATACTTTTGCATTGATTTTTCGATAACCCATGTGCATGATTTTTTTTTATCCCCATAGGATTGCAATGATCGGGGTTGGTTTTTGAAAACTATCAAGTGATTATGCCGGAAGGATTAGTCTATGGTGACCAAATAAACACCGGGCTTTCGAAATCAGCTCACATAATCTTCTTGGAAATTTCTGGGATTCAGTATCAGTCAGTGTGTACGCGTTTTGTTGTCCAGGTATTTGTTTTAAAGTCCGTGTTTTTGTACTTTATCCGTGTCATTACGTTGTTAGTGATATTCGTGTCAGTGCAGTTTTTGGTATCTGCGCAATTTCATATAGTACAGGTGTGATAATGTAATAGCTATCTCCCATATTCTTCGCTCCCAAATGGAACAAAGTATTTGACGTTACACTCATCGGGAAAATAAGCTGCTCTGTTGGACATGGATATTTGTGGGCGGTCTTTTAATATATAGTTATGTTTGTATGTATGATGTGTATGTAGTTTTGGAAATGTTAACTGATTTACTTACCCACACTGTTGTTATTACTTTTGATTTGTTGGGAACATACCGCCTTAGATGATACTCGCATGCATGTGCTTCGTCCACGTAGGTCTTTCTTGGTCGGCTACTTGGTCTTGTTCCAACCATAGGCCAAGATGCCTGCCTGTCCATTTTGCGTCGCCATGAGACTCGGATTTGCATCCGGCTCCAAGCCTCGCCATGCTGATCCTTCTTGCATAATTTCTTTTTTCGTTCTAGAAGTATACAAAAATATTCGCTCCTCTGCCAACAACAGCCAGACCAAATGTAGAATCTGTGTGGTGATGCTTTCCAGAAAATTGCAGACCCATATTAAAACTCAGTTATAAGAAAAGTAGACGATTCTTTGAGTGGTAGCAATATTATTGAAATTATACAAATTCCATATTGTATGAAAATAAGGAAAGTTGTCAAATTAAAAGTGAAAATGCTACTACTAGTGGGTTCAAATGCACTTCTGGTCCACATCACCCCTGGAAACACTGGTTTGCATCTTTCCCGTTTGGGTAAAGATCCAGTCCAAGCCCTGGGACCTGGTAGTTTTCAATCTACCACAAGGTTTTTCCAATGCCCAGGGCACAAGAAAATTGATTCAAATTGATACAATACGGCGTAGTTTAAAGATAAATATTTTGTCTATGAAACGCTTCTACACAGAAAGAAAAACCATGGTAGAAACTAAAGTTCCGAGGGTTAAATTTAAAATTACACACCTATGTTTTATTTTGCAGAATTTACACACATTAGCAGACATTTAAAATTGAACTATAAAAGCACCAGTTCTATCAAAATTTCATTCATTTAGTTGCAAGCGTAGCACTATGGGACGAAACGCCAAAAACATGAACTTTTTACAATAACTCGTAAAAACGTGTTCGTAACATTATGGTGTCTTCAGATGAAAATTTTCAAAAAATATAACGCATTTAAAGGTGAAAAAATCTTAGTTCGCAACTTCACCCCAGGCGCCGCTGCAAACTTGATTTTTTTTTAAATGATGAGATAGAGAGTTAGTGTCTTCGGCAAAGTTGTAGATAATTTCAATACAAACAACATTGCTGAGAACATCAATCTCAATTGGGAAAATTAGCATTTATGATAGTTTTAATGGTATATTCGCTACTTCATAGAACACAGGTTCACCCTTGGGGATAATCATGGATACACATGAAACCAACATAATATGCTATAATACATCCTATATTTTGAACCCTATGAGGTTTCATGTGCATCCACTTGCATCCCCGCCAGCTAAAGGGCTTTGAAAAACGTATATTTTTCACAATAAAACTACTATAACTTCTCCCATAAAGGTTTTAGACGTAAGGTGAGTACAGAGAAAATTTATATTTTGATTATTTGTACAACTTTGTAGAACACTATTTTGACCTAAAACTGCACGTTTATCAAATAATCACAAAAAACTAGTTTCCATAGCCCGCCATTTTAGAAAACACGTACCTCAGCACAGTGACCAGATAGAAGGTTGATGTTCTCAGCAATGTTGTTTGTATTGAAATTATCTACAACTTTGCCCAAGACACTAACTCTCTATCTCATCATTTAAAAAAAATTAAGTTTGCAGCGGCGCCTGTAATGAAGATGCGAACTAAAATTTGTCACTTTTAAATGCGTTATATTTTTTGCAAATTTTCATCTGAAGACACCAAAATGTTACAAACACGTTTTTACGAGTTATTGTAAAAAGTTCATGTTTTTGGCGTTTCGTCCCACAGTGCGTAGCTTGGCTCGCAGCGCGTTCAGCTAGAATTAATATTAAAAAAAAACATTCATGTATGCTTTGTGTGTAGATGATACACAACTTTCATAATTCAATGCCCAGCAAGATATTGTAAAATCAGTTTTCAACCTGTTATCGTATCTAGGATAGCATTTGATCTTGGCGCATCAGTGATATAGTTCCACTCTTGAATACATCTCATAATTACATATTCCAAACGAAAACATTTTAAAGTAGAATCACTATCAGAATTACCAAATAACTACAAATAATCCCAAAGTTTCCAAAAAGGCACAATCACACGTTTATGCGCCAGGGCCTTCGACAAAATCATCCAAAAATAAATTCGACCATCGGGAATCGATTTTTCTGGTATTGATTGTTGGTAACAAAACCTGCACTCAACAATTCTTCTTCGCATCCATCCCACAGCATGATTTTTGTAGATACTTACTTGTTTAGAGACAATCATTTCAGGCTCAATGTCAATGATCAAATTACCATCATCACAATTTATTATCAAACGATCAAATTCAATTACTGAAGACTCTCACGGTTCACTGTCATTGCCAAGGCCACATGTTGGTTGCAAATAAACAAGCACAAACCATCTAATTTGTCTACCTATACTAAAATTTCCGACAGCCAACAGCAAGACCACCAACGACTGGACTGTGCAATCATGTGCTCCCAACAGCAACGCCAACGTAGCATTAGGTGGATAGGGAACACGAATACCAAGCTTAATGGCTTTTGAGTTCGCACCGTGGTTTTTCTTAGTCGGTAATCATTTTTACACACCGCCTCACCAGCTGTATTTCCGCTCTAAAGTCCATTTACCGCATAGTAGAGAATGATTATTGAAGCCAATAACCTTTCATTATGGGCCCTGCTATTTCTATTACTTTCTTCAATAGTTCTTAATGTTTGTTTTTCTTGTGGTTTTGCTTTTATTCCGTTCGCGTTCGATAACTGAGTGCAATTTCTCTGCTTTTAGGCAACTTCCCGACTAATAATCTTTCACGTAACAGCACTATAGCAGTATTGATTTATGTTTGCGGTTTCTTTAGCCTTTACTGCTGGGTTTGTGAATGAGTTTATTGTTTTAAGTTTTCTTTCTTCGCACTGCAGAGTGTAAGTACTTTTAACACCTGTACCTACAAGTGACGATGAAGGGTAGTTTAAATTTTCATTGTTTACCTGAGTAAATAGCATAATATCACGCTTATGATACCTCTAAAGAAAAGAAAAACATCAGTATGGCTAAAAGATCCATCAACGTTGAGTTCCCCTTGCATATTGGGCTGATTTCAATATAAGGTATGTGCCCCTCGATTTAGCCTAATATGCGCAGATCGCCTTATTTAATGTAACTAATAAAGTAATTAGGCAGTAAACGATGTTCAATTCTTGAAACACTGGTTAAGACGTGTCATAAAATGTGTCCCAAAAAGCTACGCAACTTATTTCATATGACTTAGATGTAATTTCGGCTTCATATTGGGTCTATTCCTGAATGCAACTTTGTTTCACTAGGATGTTTGTTAAATGCAGTTTTCGGAAGGTTATATTGTTACTATTTCTTTCGAACATTTTATTGTGGGCAATTTTCTTTTTACTTAAGACAATATTTCACTGATAAAATTCAGAAATTTTCCTTAGAACTCTTTACTCGTTTTCGTATATGATTTATCGGTGTTAGATAATCAAAACATAAGAATTTCTTTTACAGATATTTTGCTTCTTAGGATTTCGTTCAGAAAATCAGTGGGGTTGTGTACAAGACACGACCGGTTGACGTAGACTATGTTAAACCAAGTGATGCATTATTAGCGTTAAAAATGTTTCAATTATTCGTGCCGGTCGCTTACCCTTACCGATGGAAGCAGTTTAAGTCACAATATGATGGGTGCGGCTCTTATGGGACATGAGACCAGCGTTTTGAAGCCAGTATGTAAGAAAATTCTATTGTACTCTCTTAAGATATTATTTGGTGGCCCTGAAAAGGACCGTTTGGTTTTATGAAGTCGTGGGAAAATTCTCTTGTACACTCTTAATAACTCTTTGGTGGTCCTGAAAAGGGCATTTTGGTTTAAATGATGACACGGTCGCGGTTACGATGGACTATCTTCAAGGCCTAGAAGATAGTTGAGGATCTTTTAGGGAATATAAAATTATTAAATTAATGATAGTTTTAGTAATTCTTATAATCATAAGCGCTTGACATTACTTAATTTCGTTTATTCGTATGTCATACTGTGCCTGAATGGCCTACATCTCGGAATTCTCACCATTGCCGGAACCATCAACAATGTTTTGCATCGTTTGGGGGATTTCAGTAACGACAGGCAGCGGAGGAAATTCTATAATATATACATAAATAGTATGCCTTTACATAATTCAACTTCAAAGAATCAAAAATTTGCAATGTATGCAATTTTAGCAATTCTGGATTTCAAGGGTTATAATAAACATTGAAATACTCTAGAATTCAAATAACGATAAAATTCGTTATCAGAAAATATCCGACAGGTTTAGTGATTGTTATGAAAACACAATAATCAATTGCAACATTTTCAGATGTGTAAGCGTCTCAAAAATGTTCAAAGTTGAGGAAGTTTTATCAAACAGAAAGTAACAAAAATTATCTTTCAGTTGTTATAAGGTTATATAAAAGTATATAGAGTACATGTCCTTTGACTCAGTCGATTATGTAGCACACGATTACAATTTTAACTATAACTCATACAATAATTTAGCTACAAACGATATTCAACTAGTTATACCTTTGCTAAGACATGCTTAACAAGGCGTTTGCTGTACTGGACCATGAAAAGTCACCAACAAACATTATTGAGTCGAAAACTTTCGATGGATATGGATATCATTAAGGATTCTTATTCGGAAGAATTTCAGTAAAGTTTGTTTATTTCATCGCTCCGGGCATTCGGCTATATTCGGTATACTATACGGAATATAAAGCTACTTGATAACATCTAAATGACTTTCTCATGTGATCAAACGGCCATTTCATTTCAAAACATTAAAATTCCCACTATATTCATTTAGTTATATAGGTGTTGGTATGAATAAGCCCTTCGAAAAATACACAACCGCTCACCCTTGCTTTTACATTGAAAACTCCTGTATTCCACATTTTACTATGTGATGAATACATTAGGCCAAAGTTGGGAATAGAAGGTTAAATGCGTACCAAAAATATGGTCTATGGTTTTCTTGTGAAATTATTATTCATGTTTCTATGTGAATGTCAGGTAAATTAGTGAATCCATTATGGCTAAAACGTTAAGGAAATCGAAATATATATAAATATATTAGATCTCGCAGAAGAAAGAGAGTGAGTTTTAAAAAATATCATTATTCTTTGCAGTGGGTATGAGAGAAAAGGTTGGTTAATATATGATAAATTCTTATAAATATAAAATAAACACCTGAGAAAATAATCACGCATTAAAACATGTTCAGCGCTTTAGTTGTTTCGATATCATTTGAAGGTTCATATGATGTACAAGCACGCGGCGCATGTCATCACCAGAATACAATTAATACTATGATGAAATTTATTAAGACAGGGAGCGATAACATAGAGAGATATTCAATTTCTATGATGACATGCTCTTTGTTAAATTGATTTAAGGTGAATCGCTGCTTCGTGTATTCTTTTCTATCTTTTATCTCGCTCTCGCAAACTCACCTTGCTATTTCAAATGGATAAATCTCGATTGTTAGTGAATGAACATCGAATCGAACTCTATCAAAATGCTCACAGCAAGTAAGCATACAAACTGATGTGATTAAATTTTCAATATCTAGTACCGACTCTGATTTATATCAATTTTAAATGTTGAGGTAATGACTGTCATCACGAATGATTCAGCATGAGCCCTTAAATTTAATTAATATCAATTTCCTACCTCGAGTTGAAGGACCTTCTCCAGCGTCCCAACTAGTTGTTGGCAACGCATTACCTCTTGCTGCTTTCAATTTCGCCCGATAACTACGAGCTCGCTCGGCATCGGTGCATGGTCGTTTCGGAGGATTTCCCGTATGTTTGCTCTTTAAGCGCTTCCTGAATCTGCGCAAGCGTTCTGGATCAAATCGGTTAGGCATTCTCACTTTCACTGTTTCTCAAAAAGTTTTCTTCCTAGAGGTAGGACTCTATCCAACGCGAATCGTTAACACAACAGAACAACTGTTTATAACACTACTAATTTGAATTTACAGAGAATGTTGGTTCGGAATATCATGTTCGACATCGAAAATGGTGTCCATGATAGGGAATATGTGTGGTTTAAGTTATGCGACGAAGGGAAAACAAGTTTTGCTAATTAATACCACTGGCTGCCTATCAACAATTTGAAACGAAAATCCCAATCAAACAAACTCTCAAGCAAAGATGGATTTGTATCTGGTAGCATTTATTGATTTATTGATTCATCGCGGGTTGCGCCAACCAGCCAAATTTTCCCAACAGCTCGCCCTCCATGCAGGCGTTTTTGCAGTTGCGGCGAACGAATTGGCACCATATTAGGCGCACAAACCAAACGAAATAAAAGTTTAATTCTTTTATAAACAACTCTTTTAATTAAATTGGTTGTCCTCAAAAGGATGGATTATAAATTAATGGATAGCGCCAACCAGCTGGGTGAAATGTTTACCGACGGCACCGAGCTTAATTTAAGATTAGTTCATTCTTGAATAAGCAACTCTTTTATTTGAATTTATTGTCCTCAAAAGGACAGATTATTTCCACCTTCTGCTGACTGCTGCTCGCCTCCAAGGACGCTTTCCCCCAAACAACAGCGTTTTCGAAATCGCGGCGAAACAATCGCCACGATGAGGTGAGATGGCGGCTTGCACAAAACCCATCTCATAATCCGCCATTTTGCCTCATCGCGACGATCGCTGTTTGGGAGAGCCTTGCTACTTACCACCACCAGCTGCTACGTGACTACCAGCTGCCTCTGCCGTACAAATGAAGGCTCCACCAAACTGCAGCATTTTTTGCCACCGCGGCAGCGAAATCGCGGTGGAAAAATCGCCGCGGTGAGATTACATGGCAGCTTATGGGAGCGCACAAACCGACGCGATGCGTTTTTTAATCGCGTTGGTTTGTGCGCTCCCATAAGCCGCCATGTGATCTCACAGGCGATTTTTCCACCGCGATTTCACTGCCGCGGTGGCAAAATAATGCTGCAGTTTGGTGGAGCCTTGAAGCAGTCCCCTGCGACCAGCTCCCAGCGACCAGCTCCCAGCGACCAGCTCCGCACAGCTTCAATGCTGCCAAACGACTGAGGCAAAATGTTTCCTAAGTGTGCCTTCTATGCCGTTCTCAGCTGCGTGCGAGACGTACATGGAAAGTCGAATGACATCATTGGTTAAAGTCCCTTTCTAACACAAAGAAGAAGAAGATGATGCAAGACGTTCCTTGCTTCGATTTGAAATCTGTGATAGGAAATTTGGTAAATTTACTCTGCAAAATGACATTATAAGACATCACCTTATATTTGTGTTATTTTCAATAGTTTACTATTGATTGAGAAAAATGTTTGACAATTGAATTGGAGCGCGGTAAAATTACCGACCGATTGAAGAAGAAATCATGTAAATCTATCTTGGATTATTTGAGTTATTCGCGTACAAAACGTACGGTTTTTCGTGACGGTCGCAAAATTTTAGATTTTCATTTGACACCCTACCCTTGCCGTAAGACGTAGTCTACGTCAAAAACCATGGTATCTATCAATCTTTGTCGAATCTCTTAACGGAACGAAGTAGCTTTTAAGTAGTTTGGATTATTTTATTGTATTGCCTCTAGAATTGCTTATATTTTGACATATACGCCTATTTCCTCTACTACTTGTAGACTGCCTTCTTGTCTCTGAGTACTGTTTGAATACGAAGCACTGAGAAGTAAGCCAAATACGCGTATCTGTCAAACGATAAGCAATTATAACGGCAAATGAAGAACAAAGAAATACCTCAATCTACTCAAAAGCTCTTCTTAGATTTGCTGTTGGGAAGCTATTCAACCAAATACTCATAACGGAAATCCATAAAAAAATTACTAACACCAATAAATATTTTCTGCCAAATCTAGCATTCCCTTTAAGAGCATTAGATCACGCAGAAAATCCAATGTTTCTTTTTACAGGGTGTGGCAGAAAATAATGCGAAAATTTACACGGTGTTCAATAAGTTCGAATACAAGTTTTCATCATTGCGTAGGTATGCGCCATGTACATATTCTGCATTGGTATTGGTGTCAGCTTTAGCTTCATTCATACGCTACCGAATGTGCCCGGTGTTGACATTCTGTTAGTTGTTGTTCGTTTGTTACGCGCGATGAAAGAGTATCGGGACTTCGTAATTAAGCGTTTTTTGAACGGTGCGCGACCCGGCGATATATTCCGGCTGCTGAAATCGCATGGGGTCAAGCGGAACTTTGTCTACACGACCATCAGGCGATACCGGGAGACGTCCTCGACCAATGACCGTGCGAGATCCGGTCGGCCGCGTTCAGCGAGGACGCCACGGGTCATCAAGATCGTGAGGGAGCGAATTCGGCGCAAAAAGAACCGCTCAATCCGGAAAACGGCTGCAGATCTCAACGTTTCCATTGGAACCGCTCACACCATACTCACCAAGGACCTTGGTTTCAGGCCTTACAAAAAACGTAAGGTCCATGGCGTTTCGGAGGCTACCAGCAAAAAGCGGTTGGATCGAGCTAAGAGGATCCTCTCTCGGCACGCTGGTCAGGAGTTTGTTTTTTCGGACGAGAAACTGTTCGTGCTGCAGCAGCCGCACAATGTGCAAAATGACCGGGTGTGGGCGCCATCGAGGGACAGCATTCCTGAATCCAATATAAACATCCCTCGGTTCCAAAGTGCCGCGTCGGTGATGGTTTGGGGGCAGTATGCAAACGTGGTAAGCTACCCTTGGTGTTTATTGAAAAAACGTCAAAATCAACGCGGCGTACTACAAAACTGAGGTTTTGGAAAAGGTTGTTGCCCCCAGTCTCCGAAGCCTCTACGGCGATGAGCACTACGTGTTCCAGCAGGACGGTGCACCAGCCCATACGGCAAATGTGGTTCAAGCCTGGTGTCGGGACAATTTAACCGACTTTCTGGACAAAACTTTGTGGCCTCCCAGCTCCCCGGACTTGAATCCTCTCGACTTTTTTGTTTGGTCCTATATGATGGCGAAGCTGAACGAATACAAGGTCAGCACTTTGGATCATTTCAAGACGGTAATTCTCAAAATCTGGGACGAAATGCCCATGCAGTCCGTGCGTGCCGCCTGCGACGCGTTCGAGAAACGTTTGAAGCTCGTTAAGGAGTACAAAGGGGGGGTCATTCCAAGAGAAATGTTGTAAACGTTCCTTGTAAACATAGCTTTCAATAACATAAATCCAAAAAATAAAAAAACATGTTTTCATTTTTTTAACAAATTTTGAAAGTGTATCCGAACTTATTGAACACCGTGTATTCTATTTCTTTCAAACCCCATTTTCAACTAATTCAAACAATAATATCAACATTTTCGAGAGCAGTTATCTTTATAAAGTCCTTTTAAACAAATTTATTCAACGTGTCCGCCATTTTTATTAAAAACATCCTCGAGCCGATGCCGGAAGTCAGAGCATGCCTTTCGCTGTTATGGTTGACTTCAGGGTTTTCACACTAGGGTGTGATGTTTTGAAAGCTCGTGCTTCAACATATACCCAAATAGAATAATCCAACGGATTAAGATCTGGACTGCTAGGGTGCCACAAATCCTTTGGCCAAAACTTCATGTTATTGTTGGGTTCAAGTGGATGTGTGACACGGCGCTCCATCCTGCTATTGGACAACGTTTTGGTCCTCGGAGAAGTTGGCCTTCACCCAGGGAAGCACTTGGTCCTTTAAAATACCGATATACACTTCGGTATTGATTTTAACTCCAGCATCAATGAAAACAGGCGGCATTTTCATGTTTGGTTTGAAATTTGAATTTCACTTTCTCCATTTTCTGCGGTGAAATGAACCGGTCCGTGCGGCTGTTGTCCACAGCATCGATGCTGAAAAGCTTTTCGTCGGAGAACAGGATTATCATTTTTTCCTTCTTCAACAAGGAAAGCAATCTCTTGGAACGAGTCACTCGTAGTTCCTTGACCTGGCCCGTAATCAAGTGCCGTTTCATTCTGGCTCTGGAAGAGCCATGATTCTCCGCATGGATTTCTCCGAAATATTGGCTTCCTTTGCATGTTTTCTTATGGAACGCACCGGATTGCGAGCAATTTTAGCACAGACCGATTTGATCACGTTCGGCGTGCGTGCAAAGCGTGGACGTCCGCTTCCCGGCTTTTCCTGCTTAGGACCATCCTGCAGGGACTTTTTTATGCGATAATGTTCCCAAATGGCACCCTACCACCTTGGAAATCTCTTTCGGCTTCTTCTGGGCGAGCAACAAACTGATGATCACTTCTTTCGCAAAAATTTTGACGAATTTACTATAAAACAAATAGAATGTTTGGATGCAGCACTTGAAAGTAAACATAAACAAATACACTTTCAACAGAAATTAGTCACTAGCTACACGAGTTAACCCAATACTCAAGTTTGAACATTTTCGCATTATTTTCTGCCGCACCCTGTATCTGTTGTTACATGTTTGCCTTTTTTCTGCAAGAAGGTTCAATTAATGAGATTTGAGAAAGATTTCCCTTATTGCTATAGTAAATTTTCTGTGAAATATGCTTCGGGAGATAACTAAAAAGGCCAGCTTACAACACATGGACTTTTCCAGTGAGTCGTTGTTCCCAAAGTAGGTAAGTTGATCATGGTGAAGTGGTAATTTAAACTTTCCTAGTTTTACAATTACAATCGTTTTTCAAATACGCTCATAAAAGTATTTTTTTATAAAGTACATATTTAGAAAAAGTAAAGTGCTTTAAAAGGACATTCAAAATCAAACTAAATTTATTATAACTGCAGTTTTTGCTCCTGAATCATTTGATCAAAAGTGGGTAAAGCAGTGCCTACTGCTCCATATTTTGGACAAGTACGAAATAGCATCGCAAAACGAAAAGCTTCTAACTATAATTTTATTGCCTATTGCTAACAATCATGCCGAACAGCTACACTTATCATAAAGGTTCTCGTGTTCGGACACTTCAGACCGATTCATGTTAATGGGATTATTATGGTTGGTTATAATTCGGCTTTCTTCTCCATTGTTGGTTTTTGTGTAATCACTGATGATGTATTTCGGCGTGTGAGATACTTTCCTATCTCAAGAGCGATAGAGATGGAGAGAATAAAATAAAACCTGCAAACTCACCAGCAAACAAAGAAATTTGTTCAACATGTGCTTCTTATGCTATTAACATAGATCCACTATGTGAGGAAATGCTATTGATACCGTTAAATTGATCTTTTCCTTCTTTGCGGACGACGCGTGGCTGCCTAAACAACGCCATACCACACCAAGCCTCCTCACCGCACTTTTGCTATTGTTGATGGTATGATGATGATGGGTAGCACATGGCCAGCATGACTGTGCGTATGTAACTTATGGAAGCGACGCGTTTCACGCTCAATAGACTCTCGAAGGTATCCGGTGGCGATGTGGTGAATGATGATGGGTCTGGAATCCACTGATTCATCCTCCAACCCAATCAGCTGGTGAGCGGGGGAAATAATGGATACAGACAATCAATGCACTTCTCACCACAAATGCCAACGACCCACTGTGCCAGTATAGTGCTGTTCAAGTACTTGTGCATACATTCAAACGGCCGAGCTAGACCCAGCTAAAGGCAAGCTAGCTTTGACCATTGTTCCGATAATTATGAATTAGGTGCGTTTTATGAATTGGATCATAAATCAATCAATGAAACCCAACGAGCCGTGTAATGTTGGGCGTGGGGGGGGTGTGCAACTTCTCTGCTTTTGCGTTTTGGTTTACTGATTTGATTGTGGAGTAAATCGTTATGTAGTTAGCCTCACTGGATGCGAAGTTGATAATTGTGAGTTCAGAGGGGAAAGTTGGTATTGGAAATTCGAAAGTGAAATTAAATTTAGCTTGAGCTCTATTGGGATTTGTAAATTTGTTGCTCTTGGTAGGTGGTGTTTTTTAACTACACCGAAAAAAAAAGAATTTCAACAGGCGCGTAATATGTCCCCTCGTTTAATTACAAACCAAAGGAGGCGTAATCAACCAAATTGTTTGCAATATTTCGTGTGCCATACAAGAATGTTTTCAATCTTTCATACAACAGTCTAGATTCAGGCGTTATCAGGCTTAAATTTATATGAAATATCACATTATTTTCTGCCAAATCTAGCATTCCCTTTATGTAAAAACGCAGATAAGTACTTTTTTTCTTTGCCTGTGTATATTTTTTTATTACATTCCCCTATTAAATTCCCATACATATTATACTTATTAAATTCCCCTACAAATTTTAGTACAGACTGTTAAGTTTGCACATCAAAGTATGTCAACACAGTTTGAATTTTATGTTAATATCTGCGTTATACCTGGTACAGACATACAACGTACAACGCTGTACGAACTGTCAAATACTTTAATCCAGTACTAAAAAACAGGTACTAGACTAAAGAAGTACAACGCTGTACGTTGTATGTCTGTACCAGGTATTATGCAGATGGATGGAACTGTAAAATATGCAGAAATTCTTGCGATGTTTCGTGTAAATTTAGGTCAGATGTCGCCTAGGTATGTTGTGTAAAAGATTGCAAACACAAAAAAAAAAAATACATAATCAGTGGCAAATAACCACTAAAAATTCACTTCACTTTCATGTGATTCATTAAGTGAGCATTTCCAGCCGAAATGACCTGGAAATGTGGAAAATTATTTTTGATTTTTTTTTATTTGGATGAAATTTTGCATACGCGTTTGGCTTAGGAGACTGAGCATTTTCCGCGCTAACATTTCAATTAACAATTTGTAAATGCTAACATTCAATTAATAATTTGTTAATCGAAAACCTTTGGTTGTACAAAAAAAACTGTTTCATGCCTGGAACAGACATACAACGTACAGCGTTGTACTCTTTTAGTCTAGTGCCTGTTTTTTGGTACTGGACTACAGTATTTGACAGTTCGTACAACCTTATGTGTGAAGGTTGTGAAAAAAATATACACTGAGAAAAAAAATCGGAGAAAATCGACAATCAACAATAATTAATATACGTATTCTGATTATATAATCTAATTTTTGAAGTTAATTTTCAAATTTTTAAGCTCTTTACGATGACCTACTTAAGAGCATCGGTTCTGGAGATGTTTGAGATTTAATGTTTATTCGAATAATTTTCGAAAATACGGCCTCTTCATAAGTTTTTTTTTTACATTATCCAACAAGAAGAGCTGGTTTTTCGAAATGTATAATAAATTTTACGTGACTTTCTCTTTGACCGCAAGATGATTGAATGAACGGTTCAATTACAACAGATTATAAACTATAGAGGATGCATAGCGCTACTGTTCGTCTTGTTCTCACACGCGAAAATGCCGGTACCCGTCACAACTGTCACATGTACACAACATAAAAACCAGGAAAAAAATATTTTACCAACCGAAATGTTAGAAAGTCCTTGTAGTGGTAAGCGTGACTGCTACTTGGCACCCCAGTGGGTCTGGGTTCAATCCCAGTCGACGTCGGTGGTTTTCCTGAGGCGAAAAAATCTTGTCACGTCTTCCTTCGGAAGGGAAGTAAAGCCGTTGATACCGGCTCATATTCATGAGTCGTTAGGTAGGGCCCAGGTGGTGAAGTCGTCTCCCTGGCGTCAGTGATTGTCACCATGTGAGGACATAGGCCGACGGAAAAAAATGAAAAAAATTGATCACCCATGATTATTTCAAAACCGAGCAATCCTCGTTTTTGAGACACACGAAAAATAATTTAAGCCATGACGAAGTCATAGTGTGTGATTTTTCTGAAAATTCTTCAAAGTGCCGTTCACAGTAGTTGTTGGAATACTAACCAATCCATAATTCATCCCTTTGTTATTTACTATGTCGAATCAGGAGCGCTTAAGCATCTTAGCTTTATCGTTATATCGGAAGTACTTGAACATGGCACAATACCGGTTCAGGTATTTTTTTAAAAACTAATGAGCTTTTTGAAAAACAAACTAACGCAGTTGAAGAAAGCGATATTTATGTCTGATGGAGCTGCATCCCAATATAAAAATAGGAAAATTTTTGCTAGCCTTTCTAAATTCAAATAAAAATATAGCATAGATGCTGAATAGCATTTTTTCGCTACTTCCCATGGCAAGGGGCCATCCGATGCAATTGGTGGCACATTATTAAAACGAATGGTAAGAAACGCAAGTATAGCTAAAGGCCATGAACACCCAATAACAAATGCAAAAGAATTATATGATTGGGCCAATCAGAAAAATAATGATTGCTTAGCGAAAATGTCATTTTGTTATGTATCTTATGAAGACTATGAACAGGGAGTTACAGAATGGAACATATCTTTCAGCAAACTAAAATGATTATTGGTATACAAAAATATCACTATTTTGTTCCGCACTCAGATCATTAGATAGAGGCAAAATTGTTTTCAAATGATGTAGCATCGATCCTTCATAGTATATATAAACATGTAAAATGAAAGGGAACTTCTCTAATCTAATCTAAATGTAGAAACAATATATGTACCGTAGTATGCGTGAAATAAATTGGAAAGACAAGCAAACTAAAAGATAAGAAAAGTTTTTTCAAAACTAAACACATATTTTGAAAAAGGTATTTTTGTGATGCTGGAGAACCACGAATAATTTATGAATAGGCCGTATTTTCTGCTGGAAATATACTGCAACTTCGAAACACGTTGATTTTGGCAAATAGTAGAGATTTTTAAAATGCTTTAAAAGTTGACCTCAGAGACACTTTTATCACTTCAGATCTCTCCACCCTGAAGTTTTGAGCTTACGTTAGAGCTTCAAATTATTACACACAATGTATAAAGTATACAATGAGAAGCAAAATAGGCATATGCTAAACGAAAATTTTAAAAATACTGTTTGAACCATTTTACCCCATATGTTTTGAACCGTTCATCCATTCATCTTGCTGTCAAAGAAAAAATTGTAGAAAACTTAACAAAAATTTCGAAAAACGTTTTGTGGTTACTGGAGAAACGCGAATAATTTATGAAAAGGTCGTATTTTTGAATATTATTCGAATATGATAAAATTAAACCGGAAATATCTCGAAAACAGACATTCTAACGAAGATCATCATGAGCAGCTAAACTTTTTTTAAATACTTCAAAAATCAGATTATACCATCAGAATACGTTTTTTTTTCGGCAATTATTAAAACTTCAACAAATACACTAAAAGTTGATGTTTTAGAAACTTTTTTTTCCTGACATTTCTCCATCCTGAAGCCTTCGCTCAAATTTGCATAATAACTTCAAGTTGTCACAGTCAAAAAAAATAATCAAAAAATCGTTTTTTGAGATTTTTGATTTTTTTTTAAATTCCGAATTATTTTTTTCAGTGTATATTTTTTTCATAACCTTCACACATAGGGCCACAACTTGTTCTGAGACAGTTTTTTTTTTGTGCAACCAAAGGTTTTCGAGCTACAAATGATTAATTGAAGTGCTATTGTTATATAACTGACTCCTGAGTCTAAAATTTCTCAAGTGGAAAATGCTTTGCAAAATCAAATGAATCTTATGTGTGCAGTGAAATGTAAATGATTAGTCTAGTAGAATTTTTTTTTCTATGTCATATTCATGTTAAAGTCACCTATTTTAGTGTTGGAAAATATCTACATGTGTTTCCAGTAGTAGCTAAGTAAAATATTTTTTCAGTGAACAATTTCAGTGTTTATACTTGCATTGACTTCCCCCTTGAACAGGGGGGAATTGACGCGTCTGTTAAAATCTTTTTTGATGCGTCTGTTAATTCAGTTCAATTCCAACACAACTCAATCACACTTCCATATAAATCACACTTGGTTCCGATCATAAAACATTTGAAAAGCCCTAATCCGGAAATCATCCAAAAAGACAAACAGAGAACGACGCCTTTGATAGGAAAGTCAACATCATCCATTCCAGCCGGCCACCCACGCCGTCTAGTGGTGCATATGAGGCCAGAAGAAGACAAAAGGCAGCACAGTTATTTGACCACATTCTCGGTCTGAATGCTCTCTTTCCTCCATTCTTATACCGTGCGGTGCGGCAAATGGAAACGAAAGGAAACAAAGCCGCCTTTGCCTCCAAAAGCTTTCCGTTCTGTTTTGTTTAGTCCTATATCTATTGCTGTTTACTTTTCCTCCCCTGTTTTGCATCTCATTACGAAGCCTTCTTATTCCAGTGACCTATATATTTCAAGTTGGAGATTTTTGTTTTCGAAAGCTGAAGCGTATCATAAACACAGACAAGTCGACGTCGTCGCCGTCCTCGCTACCGTCGTTATCTCCGTTCGTGGCACGCGGTTCGTCGTCGCCTTCACACCGTGTTTTCAGGCGCCCAACCAGCCGCCAACTCATTCCGGCATCAGACTAACTGGCCGTGTTGGGAGGCAGGCAGACCGCGAGCGAGATGAAATGGGTCGAGCAGAGCTTGTAAATCGTGCTGTACGGGTAGTAGTGGACTTGTTATACAAGTTAGCAGCATCAAAAGCAGCGGATGCGGTTCAACAATCTCCATGTAGATGCATACTTGGAGAAGATGAAAATGGCCCTCGTACGGGGAAAATTAATCGATCCAAATTGATTTTATGCTCAAGTTTAATCGGATTAAGTGCAAATGCGAGAAATTGAAAGGTACTGTGTGCCAACGTGCACCTTTTGATATTTGGGTATTCGGTACATGAATAGGTTGGATTGTTGCAGCACGTGTTGCTGGTTGATTAGGGTTTTCCGTTTTATAGCAGATAAATGCACTTTTACTTTCCGGAATGTTGGAAGAATGTATATTGCATGATCATGATGAACAGAAGATTATGAAACTCGATCAACAGCCACCTATGTTGTATGATTTTCCTATCAATCGTAAAGTTGCAATTAACACAGGAAACGATTTAAATAGAATCGGTAAAATCTGGAACGATTTATCGTTACGAAATCAGAGATTTGTTGCCGCATTTGTTGGTAAATTGCGGCTCGAAATGTGTTTTAAATGCAATACATACGTATTTCATCATCGCAAGTGATATAAGATAGCACGTCGGTTGGCTGGTGATTTCATCGCAGTTTAATTAAACCCGAATTGGAAGCGACATACAATTTAAATACCAAACTTATTCAAATTGGTGAAAGCTTAATTTCGAAAAACGTGTTTTTATAATGATTTGTGATTTAAGGCATGGCATGACGTATTTTGAAACTTAAAAGAACTTTCAATACCCGGGGGCAGTGACGTTGGTTATAATTGTGTTTATCTACCATTGGGTTCAAATTACTTATTTTGGGTAGAATTTTACCAGAAGTAGGTTAATTATACCCAACGTTGGGTATAATTACATTTAACCGCACCACTGGGTATTTTTTTCTAAGCGTGTAGACGTATACATAACGCCACGGTGCGTTCTGCCCCAGTTTTTGTTTTGCACGGTTTTGTGTAAATATTCTGAAAATACGTGGAATTATAGTGAAGTTTTGATACTATTTTGAAGTTTTGTGGTGTGCAATATATGTGAAATAATTTGTTATAACCCATGGATATTAACGCGTTGTAAAAGCTTACTTGGTTAACTCTATTATTTACTTGTGAGGTACAGTCGGGACAATTTCTTCAATTTTGATCATATTTTGTGTATTTAGTGCCTTGTTGTCCTACAAAATTATCAGTTATGCTGTTTTATTAAAACATTGATAAACTATCATTCCATTAAAGCTCTAGCTTTGAAGATTTCAGCATATTTATTGAGTGGGTCATCCTACCCCACCAGTGCGTTTTGTACTGTTCTCCACTATAGATGTGGGTCGAGACTTCATTCGTGTGATGTCTCGCCTCATGTCTAATCAATCTCTTTGTACGCTCATTTATACCGAGTTGGGCTGAGCGACAGCAATCTCTGTGAATATGGATAAGGTTACCAGGACGTAGATCACATTATTTGGTCAAGTGCTGAGTATCGTGGAGTCAGATCTAAGCTTTATGATTTCCTTCGAGCTCGAGGTTGACAACCAAATGTACCGGTTCGAGATATTCTGGCTCTATGTGATCTGGAGCTTATGAAACTCATATATATGTTTTTGACTAACATTAGAAATAGATTGTAGTTTGTTAAACCTCTATGTTTACTATTAGGTTTTTTTTTATCTGTGTTCATTCGTTTTTTTTTTTTCAAAAATGTTCAACTTAAAAGAAAACCAAAAGTTGTAGAGTTATAAGTTTTTTGGCAATTTAGAATTTAAATAAATGTCTTATGTAAACCATAATTAAAATTCCCGCCCATCTTCCCATCCTTTAAATTTTTACTCCTAATAAGCTCAAGACGGCTGCAAGTTATCGGTTCTATCCACCTTACATTAGTTTTAAGATAACTTATGTATATAAATAAGAAAACTTGTCTCTGCCATTCCAAAAGATCTTTGTAGTAGTGACAAGATTCCAAATTAGGCCAGAATAGCGAGGGAGCCTCATGGATGCGTAGGAATGGTAACAATCGCTTCTTAAGGTGTTCTTCATGGTATATTTCCTTGTTTACCATTCCGGTAGAGATGAAGCTTTGGCTTGCTCCACAACAGCTATAGCTATGTATACATATAGCCTGCCAAACCAAATATTTGTTGGGAAACTGGGCCTTTTTCTTCGTCCTGAAATGCTCGCCGCTACGCCGTTACGTTGCATGGTAGTATAATAAAACATCCCGGGAAGCTGCTTAAAGTCTTCCAGCACATAAGTTTTATCGTTCATTATCACCCAGGAAAACTTCGTCAAATATTCGCGATACAACTTGCGAGCCCGGGTTTCAGCCAACATGTTCTGTTTATCATTACGGTTCGGTACAATTTTTACCTTGAACGATTTCATACCTTACCGGTGCTTGGAAGTATGCACGAAAGTCGTTTTTATTTTTCTAGCCACGGTACGTACCGAAAAATCTGGTCTCTTCTGTAATATTTGCTTCAGCTTTGTGTCCTTCTGGTGGTTCCTGAGATCCGTTTTTGTTCCGCTTCCTTCCTGGCTGTTTTCAAACGTGTATCGAAAGATTTAAGAACGTTATGGGCAGCGCTTGCAGGAAAACCAAGCCCTTTTGCAAGTTTTCTTACTGACAGATCCGGATTTTCATTACGACCGTACACAATTGCTTTTCGCACTTGCTTTTCTTTCGAGGCCATCTTCGATCTTAAAGCTTGTTGTAAATATCACCAAAACTTGATTTTACGTTTATCAGTCTGCGAAGTATTTCACGCGTTGATGAAGTATTTCCAGAGATATACGTATTCAGCGGTGTCCAGATTTTGTCGCGAACAAGCCTTATTACTACAAATTTTGAATATTGTAAACAATTTTCGACAGCATTGAGAGTAATGCTATGCTACATGCTTTTATGAAACCGTTCTAAATGAAAGTAAGACTCCCAACTTCCGAACATTATCACAAGCTCACTTCTGATTTGTTTATTAATGTCAGCTTTATATGTACTACAAGCCGTACATTTTGCCAAAATTTCAATTAAAGGCTAATGTATGGCCTATCAGCCGTATTTAAGCAATAACGACTGTTTCAGAAAGTATATGCAACCTTATTTTAACGGTCACTTTGAATATAATGAAATATTTCAACATGTTTTGTCTGCGTCCTTTTGTTTGCACATTTCTAAATGAGATAGCATCAAAAAAGTGCTCAGTTTTGTGTTACCTATCAAAATGCGCGGTCTTACTCCGGAACAACGAAAAAGTATCATGCACAAATGGTGCACTGTGAGCGGACTCTCCTTGAGAAAATTGGCCAAGGAAGCGGGTGTAAGCGTCGGAGCGGTACGATCTGCGATTCGAAAATATAGAGAACAGTGTACGTTTGAAGATGCCCCGAAGAGTGGTCGGAAATCCGGTCCTTTTAGTCCCAAGAAAAAGATCAGGGATGCCTACAAGTGAAAACCAGCGACTTCCGTTCGGGATGTTGCGCAAAAACTAGGGACCTCGTCGAGTAACGTCATGCGTGCCAAAGAAAGACTTGGGCTAAAAACATATCGGAAGCAGAAAAAAACCAAAAAGAACTCAAAACAGGCCGCGTCTGTGAAACCACGGTCCCGCAAACTCTACGATTCGTTATTGTGTAGAAATTCTGGGTGTATAATAATGGACGATGAAACGTATGTGAAACTATATTACAAAACGCTTCCCGGACCACAATTCTATACTGCAAGCGAAGACAAAGACATTCCCGAAACGGAGAAGACCATTTTTACCGAAAAATTCGGTATGAAAGTTATGGTTTGCCAGGCATTATGCGAGTGTGGTAAAATAACTAGTCCGTACATCACAACGGAGACGATGAACACTCAGAAATACGTTAAGGAATGTCTCCAGAAGCGATTATTACCGATGATCAGGCATCACGAAGCTCAAGTAGTGTTTTGGTCTGATTTGGTACAAAAGTCAAAATGTATGTTTCGTGCCGAAAGACATGAATCCGCCGAACTGCCCGGAGGCACGGCCAATCGAGACTTTTTGGGTTTTAACCAAAGCAAAGCTTCGAAAATTCATAAAACCAGCGGACGACATCCAAAAAGTAAAAAAAAGATTGGCCGAAAGTGGTCAAAATAGTGGGAAGTACCACTGTGCAGAAGCTAATGGGTCATGTTCGAGGAAAAGTTAGGAGTCTTGGCTATGATTAAATATTTTGATTAAACGAGAATAAAATATCATATAAAACAAAAATACAAATATGATTTGCCAAATAAAATTATTAAAACTAAAAAAAAACATGCCTTTTCGTTATTTTGAAAGTGTGCTTATACTTTCTGGAACAGTCTATATATTATAATTTTCGCGAAATATACGGCTTTATGGATAGTTGGGTATTTTCAACATCTCGGATGTCAACTTATTTAGTGATATGCATTGATTTTTTTTCTTATGTTGTTAGCTTGGATTTTTTGACTATAAATCTTCTGCGTGAATGTCAATAATACTTGGAGCATACCAAAGAAAAGACATAAGACATTAAGGTGCAAGGAAAAACTTGAATGCCATGAAGCGACGAACTTTCTACGAATCGCCAAAGCTTCAACGGCAAATGAGCATGCGCTCGTGCTGCTCTCACGCGCGGAGTGCTACAAAGTCATAACGATAATAAGAACTTTCTTCATTCGGTTTGCATGCATATGAATAAATTATTGTAAATTGCGAAAAATACTCTATCATAACGGAATGTTTTCCAAGCAAAAACAAATAGAAAAAGAAATTACAATGAGTTTCATTTTTCTCGTTCCGTTGCTGTCTGTCCCACTGAGAGCCCTTTTCTCCATGATTAGGCAGCATCACGAACGGGGAATCATCGTCACCGCCGATGCATTGCTCTCGGAAAGGTATAACTATCTTATCGACTGATGCAAGACCTTTCAAAGAGCAAACCCATCTGTAGGATGCCACCCGGTGGACTATGCGCCATGGGGCAGAGAAGCAGGTCATCAAATTCTTTCTTGTACCATCACGGTATGTTGCGAGGAACACGTTTTTGTAGAAAATGAAAAGCATGATTCGTTTTTGCGGCCTCTGCTGTATACCCCACCAAATACAGCTCTACAACATCAACAATGGACAGTCCATAGTCGTCGCCATGAGCCGTGGTCTTTGGGGGAGGCAGCGACGGGGGCTGATGTTGTCTCTAGATGGTCTCGACGGTATGGCGTTTTTCATTTCCAATTCTACCGGTCCAGACGCGAAGCTTTTGCCGTATGGTGTTAAAAAGTGCAAGTAGCAAATCTGCTTCATTGATCCATGGGAACCGACCTGCTGTGTGGCTCTCTACTGAATAGATAGTGAAAAGCGAGGACGGTTGGATGTAAAAGAAAGGAAAATAACTTGCGCTCGCCACCCTACTAATGGGTGACGAACTGAGGGTTAAATTTACCGGCGCGCGAAATAATCGGCACTAAAGTTGCTGGTAACAGAAAATAACCGACATGATTCGCATTAAATGAGGTTGTGGGCATTGTGGTCAAATAAATCCGCTAAAAATAAGAAGAACAGTTCTCCTGTGATGTGATAAGAACCCAACATCAGTGCAAAGATTACCTTCGTCTGCAGGACTATCTTCAGCAGGTTGCACCGAAAGAATAGCCTACATGATGGCTTGTTATAGCAGGGCCAGTCGATCTCAATGACGATCTTCGGAAGACCACAGCAGGAAGGCTGCGTGTCTTCATATGACAAGGGACTGGCGAATCCACGACTCTTTTCCAGTCTACAAATCCTTCGACTGCTATAAGCTACTCCCCAGTAATCCCAGTTATGTAGTTGTTATAGGAACAGTGGATTTTTTTTAGCATAAATGATGATTAATAAGAAATGTTAAGATACAAAATGTAGGACATTTCACGGTTATGTTGAAGCTTAACAAATTTATTTTAAAGAGAGATATTACAAATTTCTACTGTTCCTAATAAAATAGTTGTTTAAAATTTAAATGATTTACCATAAAAGCAAACCAGTCTCTATGTTGTATCATATAGTCAAAGAATAAAACTTTCAAATGCATCTTTCACTGCTTTCTATTCTTCTAGGACTCAAATGCTTTTATAAGCTGATCCAATATGAAATGGACCAAAAACTGAAATACACATACTTTGCTCGTCCTTTGCAAGGTACATATTCTCACATAAAAATTGAGGATGTCATAAAAGACAGCAATGCTATTTAAAGGGTGTCCACGATGAAATTGCCACACACAAAATTGATTCGCAAAATTCGAGTTTTCATCCGATTGCCATCAAATTTTCAGGGATTGAGAAATAACTATTAAACTTCATTTTATCATTTTACTCGTAATTTATTTACAGTCCATACGCAAATGCCCGCACCTTGGCCTTAACCCCGGCCATAAGATTCTGCACAACCTGTGAATAAACCGTTTTTTGCATGTGAACCCATACTTTCTTCAGTTCCTCGACTGTCTTCACTACCTTAGGTCGTTTAAGAAGGTGCTGCTTCATAATCGCCCAGTACTTCTCGATGGGGCGGAGCTCCGGAGTGTTGGGAGGGTTGAACAGTTTTCGGCACGAAATTGACCTTATTGTCCGCATACCACTTCAGCACGTCCTTGGAGTAGTGGCATGAGGCCAAATCCGGCCAGAAGATTGTTGGGACGTTGTGGGCCTTCAGGAGAAGAAGCAGCCGCTTCTGGAGGCACTCTTTTATGTACACCTGTCCGTTCATCGTGTCCTGGATCACGAAAGGTGCACTCCGCTTCCCGCACGTGCAGATGGCTTGCCAAACCAGGAATTTCTTCGCAAATTTGGACATCTTCTGAGTGCGGACATGCTCCGGAACGCTGAACTTATCCTTGGCCGTGAAAAACAGGTTGCCGGGGATCTGTTTGAAGTCGGCCTTCACATATGTTTCGTCGTCCATGATGCAGCATTCAACTTTCGTCAGCATGTTGAGGTACAACTTCCTGGCACGGGTTTTGGCGGACTTGTTCTGCTTCTCGTCGCGGCCTTTTGCACCTTGAACGTTCGAAACCCAGCCTTAGTTTTGGCATTCTGGACAAAACTTCGGCTTAGGTGCAGCTTCTTAGCCACATCCCGAACGGAGGCGTTCGGATTTCGGTTGAAGGCCCCAACTACGCGGTTGTGATTTTTGGTGTTGTACGGAATACTTTTTCCTTCACTTCTGGGCTTCCGATCGGTGGTCAATCGTTCCTCGAACCGCTTAATCACTCGCGACACCGTGGATTTCGCGATTCCCAACGTTTTAGCGATGGAACGATGCGAGAGATCCTTGTTCTCGTTATGAATGCGCAAGATTTTATCACGCACGAGCTGTTCTTTCGACTCCATTTCCGCGAGTTTTGATCACAGGACTTTAAAACTTGCAGGATGTAAATAATGCACTATGAACTAAATCCACCCAAATTCATTAAATTTTCATTTAATTCTACCCAACGGTTGAAAAGTTAGAGCAATTTCATAGTGTGGCAATTTCATCGTGGACACCCTTTATACAAATTTCAAACTTGAATGATGTACATGGAATGTTAAGACTTAAATTAAACTACTTGACCACGTAAAAAGCGGCAACGTAAACATAATATGCGTATGTACAAAATATATCTGACATCGACTGGATTGTTACTGAAAAATAAATAAAAATCAAATGCGTATTAATATCTTTCTAGTCCTGGATAAGCAGAAAACAGAATAGATCATTCCAATCATGAAAGATAAAATTTCAATGAAAGATATTATTTTATTAGACATGTGTGTGTGTATGTGTGTATACACAATCCAACGCCCACAGTCCGGCTGTGTTTTTATGGAAGAAAAATGTTTGCAGTTTATCGGACTATTGTCGACACGACAAACATTTTTAGCCCGGGAGTTGGAAGATGATTGCTCTGTTGAGTTCTAGTGACCCATTTTAGAATGCCTGGTTACTCACGTCCATTCCGCGGTCACTTTCACTTACAAAAAAACCCCGCATAAACACTGTACAAACATCAAATGGATATTAGTATTGTGCATACACTTCCATCATCAAATCATATTGTTCTGAGGATGGCACGTATTAAGCTTTATCATTCAAATTTAGATAGATCTCACCGGAAACTGTTGCTGATGTTCAGTCTTCATTTGGACGGCTTTGGTGCTAAAGGATGCATTTATGTCGCTGCAGAAGTAGCATTCCGCTACTTAGCAAATATTTTCACAACATCCTTTTTGAATGGAACAGCACGAATACAATTAGAACTTCGCGCACAAATACAATGAAAATCACAGGTAAAACACTTTCGAAAAGAAATTTAACTTTAAAAATTACAATCACTGTACAACGAAAGAAAAACAAATCCCCAGCTCTCCCTCTCTACACCACGTGATGAGTGCTTTTGAAATTATATGTTGTCTGACCAGCAAATGGCCGTTTTCTTCATTGCACTGGTTTTCTGCTTTTACGCTCTGTTTTGTCAATAATCAGAATCCCCCGCTATGAGGCGATTCTATGACGAACGATGCCAAACAAAAAAAAAAAACGGGGAAATTCTAACGACCCTTACACATTTTGGGAGGGAATTGATTACATTCACTACGCCTTACACATAGCTCGTGGAGATTTTAGGATTTCACTGTTTGTTTAAGTTGAATCACGAATTTTTTTTTTTATTTTTTCTCACGACAAAGACGCAGCAAAAACAAAACACGTCAGTTTCCAACCACGGCTTGCTGCGAACCATTTCAAAGATATTATTTAATAAGACATGTTGTTGAAATTTTACTTTTTATTGTTCTAGTTAGTTCAAAGATAGCAATTGCAGTGATTGAAGAGTATGGTTTGATGATTTCTGAAATAAATGGCTTATATAATCATAAATCCACTAAACAGCTAAGTATTTAAACATAATTCTGTGCTGCTTATAAGCGCATGACAGTCTTATGTGAATTTAGTTATTCAAATTCAGAAGTGCAATTTCTGTTAAAATAGTAAGCATTCGATACATATCCCCTCAATAAATCATTCTTTGTTTGTCACTACACCTGGTCAGATGCTTTTTCATTCTACCAGGTTATTGGCAAAGGATAGCTCTTTGCGACTTGTGCAACCGGCGAAACAACAAGTCGAGAAGTGAAAAATTTTTTTCCTCAAGAAGTTTGTCAGATCTGTAACAGGTTTCCTTTCACCACCAGCAGCTCAAGATGGATTTTCGGTTGAGGATGCACTACCGCCAAACGGTCGGTTTCGGCGGCCAAAGGGAATTGACCCCCAGGGAAAACCAGGAAGTAAAGGTGTTCGATCTGCAAGTTCCGTTCAGCAGTCTCATCAATCCCTGAAGCTGAAGTACCGTGAAAACTACGCGGCGTGGGCGTTTGGAATGCGCATGGTAATGATCAAGACGGGAACCTAGTGAGCTGTGAATTCCCCTGACGATGTACAGATCAGCGAGGATTTGACTTGGCGAAAAATTTGCCTCAGTATCGAGAGGTATAATTACAGTTTAATCTAAAATGCCCGAACAGCCAAAGAAGCTTGGCACAGCGTTCGGACCGCCTTCCAGGACAGCGCGAAGTATCGGAAGATTAGCCTGCTGCGGAAGCTGATGTGGTTGGAGCTCGAAGACTGTTCTTCCGTGAAGGAGTATGTGGATGAAATTTTGACCACAAGCCAGAAGCTGCAGGAGATGGATTTTCCCTTCAACGACGAATTGATGTCGCTGAGTCTCGTGATGGGGCTGCCGCAGCGATATTAGCCGATGGTCATGCGAATGGACGCATCTGGTATCAAGTGGACGGCAGACTGGGTAAAGTCGATGGTTCTCCAGGACTTGACGATCGAGCCCGGAACCAGAACTCTCGGATCAAGCGGGGCACTAGCGACTGGTCCGAAGCAAAGTAGCAGCAACAAGGACAATTTAGTCATGAGGTGCTTCAAGTGCGAGGAGCTTGGGCACTACGCGTTGCAGTGGCCACATAAGTCGACGACTAAGAACGAGAAGAATTCCCGGAGCATGAAAAAGAAGGCACTCTTGACGTGTAAGAAGTGGAACTCCCTGGATGAGGGGATATTGGACTCTGGAGCCAGAGATCATATGTGCAGAGACGAAAGTGTTCTGGTTGGTACCAAGCAGGTGTCACAGTCCATCTTTGTGGCAGACGCTTGCGAGATACCGGTTCTGGCCACGGGGAACGTTGAGCTGGATGCTGATGTGGAAGGTGAGTGCTGTAGTCTTGATATTTCTAGCGTGCTCTGTGTTCCAGACCTCGCAGTAAATCTCCTTTCTGTGAGTTGCATCTGCAAGAAGGGCTATTGCGTCAATTTCTCGAGGGAATTGTGTGTGATCAAGGACGAATCGACAGGAGAAGTCATCGCCACGGGCCGCGAGAAGGACGGCCTATACCAACTGAACCAGGTTGGTCAACCAAGTGCATGTGTGGCACGTCCAGCCACCAGTCTGGATATTTGGCATCGACGACTGGGACATCTTAACGTGGACAGCGTGAAGCGATTACCTGGCATGGTGGTCGGCATGGACATCTCAAGCGGGACGATGTCACCCTATGTTCCTTGCATCGAGGCGAAGCATCAGAGGTTACCGTTCACATCCTGTGGCACGAGGGCAAGAGATCTTCTCGAGGTCGTACATTCGGGCGTGTGTGGAGCAATGGAAAAGCCTTCGCTTGGCGGGAACAAGTATTTCGCCACCTTTATTGATGATGCGAGCAGGATGACCTTCGTCTATTTTCTGAAGGCCAAGAAGGATGTGTTCGAAGCGTTCAAGGAGTTCAAGAGGTACTCCGAAACCCAGACTGGGAAGAAACTGAAGTGTCTGCGAACCGACAACGGCGATGAATATACCGGTAAGCGATTCGGGAGCGAGCAAGAAGTCTGATGTTTGACATCAAGTTGGACAAACGATTTTGGGCCGAAGTGGCGTCGACTGCCGTTCACTTAATCAACCGGTCACCGAGGAAGAGCATCTCCGTCACCCCTTTCGAAAAGTTTACGGAAACAACAACGGATACGGTTCTCATTTTTGCTCACTTACTTAGCTCACCTGCTAGTCCATCCCGTTTCGAGCTGTCACAAGGACCTGGCCAGGGCAGTTTTCGGGCAGTTTTTTGGTCTTATTCCGTGGTTTTCGTGGTAACGGACTTGTGCAACTTGCTCGATGCGATGCAACGCAATGCTATTCAAACGACGATTAAGATCCCATGTAGCAACTGGAGGTTTTTTTTGTCAATTGCTACTGCCTTGTAAAATATCGTTTCAGCTACACAGAAAAAAAGCGTTCTCGAAAATGAAAACGGACCGTGAACTAGTTCACGTTTCCAGGATTTTTCCCTTTAAACGTTATTTAGTTCATGATTAGTACATGATTCAGTTCACGGTGTATTTTTGCTTGTTGTCGAATTCATGACTGCAGTTCACAGATCTGGGCACGGATTTTTTCTGTGTATTTATACACAATACTGAAGGGTCAAACGCAGTGATAACGCAAGCTGACCGGCGATGGCAGCGAAAGAGCCCAATCTGACTAAACCTCCTTGTCGGATAGAAAAATGATTAGAACCAAGCTGATTCCAATTGGACAGCAGGACGTCATTCTCGACAACTGTCAAACTTGCTGTTTCCGTTCCGTTTTCGTCCACATGGCGGTTGGGCCTTGTGGCAAATCAAATCAATCAAAGAAGTTATTATCCATCATATTATGGGGGAAATTGAAAATTGAGGAAGAGAAATGATCAATATTATGCAGGATTTCATGCATCGCTAGAGCTGTGATGCAGAAACAATCGTATCATCTGTCGCTAACAAGTAAATGCTCAAAAGAAATCATCGTTGATTTCAACCATAGAGAAAAGGGAAAATCATTCAATAATTTATTCATACGTTGCTTCCATGTTCACTCAAGAGCAACGTTTCGGTATCTGTCGCTTGGGTTCTTGCAAAAATATCAGTCTTTGTATGTGTTGACTTATCTTTTATTTTGTTTAATTAACAGAAAATTGTTCCATTCATGGCAGACAATCAAGTTTGATGGAAATTCCTGCTGTAATAAGTGGGAAAATTATAAGAAATTGGATAATTTTCCAATCGATTATGGGCAATTGATTCAGGTTCAAGTAACATTAATTAATGTGATTTTGATCGTTAGTTTAGTGAAATTTATCATTTGATGTTCATTCAACTCTCGGTTCAAGTTCATTACGTTGGTAATTTTCCCCTTTTCCAATACAATTAGTTTACAGATAAAAAGAAACATTGAATTTTATGCGTTTTCTAATGCACATAATGGGAATGCTAGATTTGGCAGAAATTAATGGGATATTTCATGTAAATTGAGGTCAGATAACGCCTGTATCTAGCCTATTGCATGACAGATTACAAACATTGTTGTATGGTGCATAGAAGATTGCATACAACTTCGTTGTTTTCGCCTCCTTTGGGTTGAAATTAAACGAGAGGAAATTTTACACACTTGTTACAATTAATTATTTTTTTCTGTACACAGTTTGCAGGAGCATGCAACTGAAGTGCAGCTTACATTATCACAAAAACGTAATTTTGTAGAAAGCGAATAAACGACGGCACAGTACTCCAAAAAAGGATCAAACCAAAGAGCAGTATAGTGCCTTCAGACAATAAACGTCTCTGCGATGAGGCCTTGGAAACAATGTAGGAAATGTGGTTCTCGAATGCCAGCTTCTCTCAGATCCTTGACTGTTTTTTGATGTTTCAAGCGCGTTCTTCGAAAGATGTAGTCGTGATAGCCGAGCATTTGTGCTGTTGGTATACTGTTGCTGTTGAACAGTATACTAGTTCCAGGCATGTCGTAGAAACAAGAAATAGTCCGTGAAAAAATTGTGTGCACTTACAATCGAAACCCAGAGGCGTTCCACCGAATTATCGCTAAAAAGCCTGGAATAACAAATACAACTGTGTCTCGTATGATAAAAACCTTAAAGGAGCGTCTGAGCGCCCGAAGAAAAAAAGGGGGTGGTCGTAAAAGTGGTCCAATGGACACTAAAATGGTCAGGCAAGTGGTGCAACAGTTCAAGAACCGTCCAATCATAGCAATTCAAGATGTCGCAAAGAAGTCCAAGGTGTCAGTTGATTTTGTGCAGAAATCCATGAAGTGCGCTGTGTTGCATGTTTACAATGTGCAAAAAGCCCTAAACTGAAATGAAAAGCAAAACATCACAGAAAAAAAATAATTTAAATAGCGCGTAAAATTTCCCCTGGTTTGATTCCAAGCCAAAGGAGGCGTAAACAACGAAATTGTTTGCAATATTTCATGCGCCATACAAAAATGTATCCTGATCTGGTAGGCGATTAGCGGATGTGGTGAAATAAGCGCTCTCTTCATCACTTCCGGAACAATCAACGGTGCGATTTACACGGAAGAGTGCCTCAAGAAGCGTCTCTTGCCATTCGTAAGGAAGCACAAAGGATGAACTCTGGTTTGGCCTAATCTAGCATCCTGCCACTGCGCTCGAAACGTGGTGGAGTGGAACAGAGCCAACGAAGTCAATTTTGTGCCAAAAGATATGAAACCACCAAATTCAGCGGAAAATTCTGGGCAATTATGAAGACGGAGCTTCGCAAACATCCGAAAACTATTCAAATAGAGCTGGAGTTGATAACATTTGGGAAAAAACAACAAAAACACTGGGAAAATCCATTAAACACAATTTGTTGGGTAGAGTGAAAAGGCATTTAATTTATCACTTTCACATCGACCGTCACTTTGCTCGACAGATCAATTTTCCTATAACAGACTCTTGAAAAGTTTGCAAACGGTTGCCAAGAAATTGTAGACATGACTGACACGAAAGATTTCTGATCACGTCTTCCGTTGATAGGAGTAAACGTTCGATTGGTAGGGCCCAGGTCGTCACCCTGGCGTGACGAATCAGTTTCAAGCTCTAATCGCCTAAATACGGAAATAGCATCAACAGCAGTTTTGAGAACTCCTTGGAAGCTTTGAAAATTCCGGAAAAGATTCAAGATCACAAAACAGGGGTTTGTCAATATTTTCCATGAAAATTTGCGATTAGAAAAGTTTCAAAAAATTCCAAGATCATCTGAGAAGATTGAACAAAACTGGCAAAATTTTAAAAACACCTGAAACATTTTGGCGAAAACCAGAACTCCTTAAAAAATCCAAAATATCACCGAACACATCCTGAATTCCTTTTTATATAATTCAAAATCCAAGTTGATCCCTAAAATTTCTACCTCCACCTTCTTTCCAACTCCTAGAAAATTTTAGGAAATTCCGGAAAATAAGAGGTTCCAAGAAAATTCAAAATCAGTGAGATCTAAAAAATAAAATCCCGAACTCCTGCAAATTTTCGAGGAATTCTAAAACCCGAAATCCTCGAAAAAGCCGAAACCTCTACCTTAGTGTGTTTACATTTTTCGGAAAACATTCGTGCTCAGATCAATTTCGAGAGCTCCAGAAAAAAACATGAGAGCTCCCGAAAAGATCCAATATTCGGGTTACATCTCAAAAAAAAAAATGTTGGATTAGAGAAATCCGTTTTTTTTCAAGAACTTCTGGAAAGATAGTAAAGTATCGACAACCAGAATTCCTGGACAAAATCTTATTCAGATTAAACTTTACACGAGCATTTCGATACTGCTGTAGACGTTTTAGTATCAAAATAGTTTGGTGAATTGTTTCAAGAGAGTCAAAAAATCCTACAAAATTCAAAAATAATATACTCGATTCAGAAAAATCCCCACTTAGGGTACCAGAAAATTAGGAAAACGATTCAATGCTTTACCAGAAGGGCAGTGAACTTCGGGATAAAATCGTTGAAGTGAGCTCGATCAATGCATATCTATACTGCAACCTTTGAATGTTGAATGTCTTCAGTATCATCACGCATTAATTGGATACAACTTGATAATAACTCCTCTTCTGAATCATCTTTGAAATAAATATCGCTCCTTTTCTAAATTAATAATCAATCATTAATAATTTCCCCGAAAGTACTTCAAATCGCAACTTTGGAACAGCGTCCCAATGAAGTTTTCTGAATAACAAAAACATTAGAGTAAGTCACAAAACAAGAGTGAAAAATGTAAATACTTATTCTTAGACTGCCAAAAATGACAGCTTAATTGACGAAAGTCCTGAATCACTGCATGATGTAATATTTTAAATACATTTTGAAAAATTTCTCCACTACAGTTAACAGTTGAGTTCCGGCCGACTCGATCAGTTTCAGTCGGCTTCTGTAATGCGCAACTTCGCTCGACTCGACTTCTGTAATTAACCACTATGTTGGAATCTTCTTTATATCCATAAAAAAAACTTCCTGGAACATACTCTCGTTTCAAATAATTTTTGGTTAAAAAGTTTGCAATTGAGCCGTATCTTTGATTCCGTATAAATGGTGTTTCGATCAAAATTTGGTCGACTTAAACTTGACGTATTTCCTTTGTGGTCCTTTGTGGAAAGTGGTGACTCCAAATCGCGACGATAAACAAAGCCCGATCGCGAAAGTTGTACACGACGATGCTGACCAAATTTGATTGCGTGTTACAGGACGATGAAACTTACGGCAAGGCAGACTTTAAACAGCTTCCTGGACAGGAATTCTATACGGCAACTGGACCGGCAAAGGTGGCAGATATTTTCAAGCACATTGAACTGTCAAAATTCGCGAAGAAATATCTGGTGTGGCGGGCCATCTGTACCGGTTGCTTGAAGAGCAACGTTTACATTGCGACCGGAACTGTCAACCACTGTTTGTGCGAGTGCCTACCAAAACGTCTACTGCCTATCCTGATGCGACACAATTGTTCCGTTCTGTTTTGGCCTAATTTGGCATCTTGCCATTACGGAAAAAGGCCATGGAGTGGTATGCAGCAAACAACGTTCAAGTGGTGCCCAAGGACAAGAACCTCCGCCCAATCGAACAATATTGGGCCATCGTCAAGCGGAACCTTAAGAAGACTCAAAAAGCTGCGGTGAATACTGTGGACAAGAAGACTGTACAAAATCTTATGGCAGGTGTTAAACGAAAGACCCGGTTAAAAGGAAGCTAAGCTGAATATTTCTCCTGTATTTGGTATTAACTAAACTTGAAAAAGAAAAATAATTTGACTTACTAATAATAACTTTGATCGACTCGTACACATTACACATTTGACCAAATTTTGATCGGAACACCCTTTATAAGATGCGTCATTTTTGCAAATTAATAGCTCACAACTTTCTCCAATATACCGACCACACAAAAAGATTTCAACTTGCTGTTGGAATTTTTGTCGATAATTCTCATACATCCAATGCATCACCCCTGCTTCCTACGCCAATGGCATGAAATTATACCCTGACAGACATCTGTAGGGTACTGTAACTCATCATCGCAGTATGATTTTTCTACATAACGATTAACTTCTTTATATGTTGTACCATGTTGATAGCAATCCAAATATCATCCAGTATGTCTGCACAATTCAACGCTATCGTGCAGGCCCACCGATATGCCAGATGCCAGTCATGACGGATCAGGCTTTTTCAAGGGCCAATTGCAACTCCACTCCATAGAGAGTGCCTCTCGTAGTGTGAAAACTGACTGCAAGAGCTGCAATTTATCTGAACCTTGGAATTATCGTCAATTTCTGATGCACTTCGGTTTCTTTCTTCACCTACATATGCGCCCATTGTTTTCCGACGTTGCGTGTTCAATCCTCCCTATCACGTGCTACAAATCTATGGGAGATTCAGTCGCGGAGATAGTTAATTGGCTTGGGAATTTACAATCGGGCTTGTGATACAGCTAAATAATTCACACCGTCACGCTTCTTTTTTTTCCTTTCTTCCATTCCGGTCGCATTTTATACTTTTTTGAAACGCGACAGTGAAAGAAACCCGAAAGTAGGCCACCCGGTGGCATTGCCTTCAATTCCAACCATTTCACTGACTATATCACTCACATCACAACAACAAACGAACTCTGAATGGACTCTTCTGCTATCATCACCAGCAGCATCAATATCGCCTTCATAAGATCAATATTCAAATTTTCGCTTATCTCGTTAACCCAGTTCGAAGGAACGGTTCTCTTCACACACTCTTATAAATTTATTTCAACAAATCAATTCTCGCCTTGCCCCTTTTTTGCATTTCCATTTTGGCTTCTATGTAGATTCAAGCGATTCCAATTCGGTTTCGTCGTCCGAGTCTAAATTTAATTAGCTGAAAATTGACACCCAGAAAAGCATCAAGTGCTAAATTTTCACTTTTTTTAAAACAAAATGTTGTTTTCTTTACAGATATTCACGTTACTTCTCACCTGCATCGAAATCACAAGTGCATCACAATCGTTATGGCCGAGCCTTTCGACAGAGAAATGTTCCAGCAGTGGAAACCTAAAGTACATCTCCGGTAATGCCCTGACAGACAGTCCAAACTGTGTAGGACCAAACAATGCGCCGTATCCAAGCAACGTGGTAGCACGGACGTTCTCCAACTGGAATCCTAGCGGGTCGTCTCGGCGGGGGCGCATGAGCCAGCTGCCTACTGTGGACCCAAAAGTGATGCAGCAAACCCTAATGCAGACTTACAGCGACGTCAACGAGGTTGCACAGCATGAGGATGTCCGCACGCGATACAGTGAGTAGGATTGATCTGGGTTTTGGTAATAAAATAAGTGTCGGTAGAGCATGATAGTTTTCGCGTACCCAGCACAAACATTTAAGCACATGTTTGTAAGTGAATTTCAATGCCTTTAACTGATTATTGAGAAAAATAACAAGAAGTGCTTGACTGAAGTAGCAATCGACCGATCGACTACTGTTTATTCAAAAATTTAACATGACTCATTCTCTGAACACCGAAGTGGTTAAAAATTAGCACAAACCTACGACAACCGCGAAAGGAAAAAATTAACACATTATTAAATTGGCTCCGCATACCGCACGGCACAGTGAACTTCACACGTTCCCGTTAGGATAAATCTTTTCTAACATCATCATTTTACGTGGTTGAGCGCTATAGACCCATCGCAACGCGCTAATTTAACTTTATGATGGAAGATAATAATTTTTGAGTTCATCCAAGTGGTTACTGAATGGGATAGCTATAAAGCTGAAGATAATTATCAATTACTGCATTTTGCGTTGGTCCCGTTTCCAAGGCCTCTCCCCTTTTTTCGAATCGACAAACATCACGAAACTGTGATCCCTACTTCAATTTTTGTTTCGCTTGTGCAACATGGGGATGGGATCGCGTTCAGGTGAACCAACCGAAAATCGTCGTCTGTAAAATTCATGTCCGGTCGATGGCTTCCTTACTGTCTGACATTTCTCTATCTGTCGCCGTCTTAGCATTACCGAGCGATAACAATGAAGCGAGATATCCACCAATGTTCCGAAAACTTTCTTTTCCTCCAGCATGGTCGTCATCAAAAAGTTTTCCAAAGCGCTGGGAAAATTCAAATTTTTCGGTTCAATTTCAGCCAAATTCGACTGTGAGCATGACCGTTCAAGAGCTGTGTGTGTGTGTGTGTGTTTTGGTGTGCACTCTCAAAGTCGGAGGCCCATTAAAAGAGCATTGTCTCGGGATGAGTAAGTGTGTAACGGTGTGCTTAATTGAAAATCGACCAGGTAACCCTCAAGGGTGATCGTGAAAGCATGGTTTGTGGGAACGACGGCAACCGTAGAGTGTGGATTTAATAGTTTTTAATAAAGCATCACAAGAAAGCAACGCACCGCATTTTTGGGAACATTTCAACAGGTTCTATTGGCTATGGGCCTATGGCTGATGGTATTTTCCACGAACCGTCACAACGTTTTGAATAATAACTTAATATATAATAACTTTGCATATTGTTTGAAACTTATCTTCATTCAAGTCCTTCTTCTTTCGTTGCATTTGAAGCTTATTACTCATCGCAATTCGCTAATTGCTTGCACTCAACTAAGAGTTCTAAATGCATTTCTATAGTCAATAATTGAAAGCTGTCCTGTGCCATTTTTTCAATAAAAAAAATAAATTCTTACATAAATTCTTAGACCAGAAAATACATTTATTTTCGATACATTTGTTTCACTTGGACCGTTCTGCATCAAGATTCGGACACTTACGATGTTTTCACATTTTAACCCTCAAAACACTGAGACACCTTTTTTGTACACGTTGGGTCTTGTCTTTTGACCTTGTTAAACATTTTAAGAAACAGTTTTGCACAGAGAAAGAAATGAATTTTTAATGTTTATTGAAACTCAAAAATAGGGGAAATGTCAAGAGGAACGTTCAACAAAGTTAACTATTCTTGGCAAATGATTTCCAAACCTTCTGTACATTATTCCTTCAAAACACTCCACTGAACATATTCATATGACAATACGTTTATTTTGCTTTAATATGACTACCCTGTAAATAAGGAGCCATTCTGTTGAGTCAAAATTCTAATAAACCACAAAAATGTGTCGATTAATTTTTTTATTAAATTTTTAATTTCCAAATTTTCTTGAACTTTGCACAGTTGTTCCCCTTGACTAATTAGCCATTTTGCCATAGTTTCTGCTAATGTTGGATAACATCCACGTTTCTTGAGGGATCTGTATAAAAATAGTATTGATGGTTAAAGAGAACTGTAAGACATATATGGTAAATTTGATTGATATGATGTCTTCGACAAACTTGTAGATAATAATTTGATCATTCCGAAAAAAATGTTTTTTTAATAAAAAAAAAAATTATCTCAAAATTCGAACACTTTAGAAATATTTTTTTTTATATTAATGACATTTTATATAATGTTTGCTTAAAACTGACGGTTAGCTGATCCTCGAGAAATGAGAACAAAAAAGTGATATATGTTTTTTTTGTTAAATTTTTTTTCGACATGTTTTTTTTAAAAGCATCTACACACAAAAAAGGAAAATTGTTTTGTTAAAAGTTTGGCACTTTACTACTCAAAAAGGATTATTTTTCATTAAATCAAAAGTAAAATCATCTTTTACGAAAGTTGTGCGTTTGATTTGAAAGTATATTTTATCGGTTCAGGTTGTAAATTTAAAAGTGTGTTCTTTTAAGGCTAGTATGCAGCTTTTTTTTGTTTCTTTATTAAAGTGGCTTTCAGCCGCCTGGGCTGGTTCGCCCAGTATGCAGCTCTCAAGCAATGTGCAGAAGGATAGGACAAGTAATTGTCAAGAAATGCGTTTACTGTCGGAATTACTTACCTTGTATGTAGCTGAAAAGGAATTAAAACTTCGTAACGTTAGTAACGCCTGGCCATGTAATCTAAATGGGGCTGTCACGTTTCCTTGCGAAATAATATTCCGTTCGATTATTCCGCAAGAAAAACTGACATTCTACCCATACTAAAGCACTTGTCAAAATTACTTCGGTAGAAATGGCAGAAATGACTTCAGGTCTTTACTTGTCAACTGCATACTAGGCTTAAAGGAACAAAAGAGAAGAATTTTGGGTTCAATGATTTGTTTTTCCATTATTATTTATTTCCATTGCCATGGTTTAATAACGTTTGCATTAAAAAATGTTTTTTTTTCGGATGGTGATAAAAAAAGCTATGACAGATAATTGTTTTTGATAAATTTCCAATGGAAGGTAATTATTTAAGCTTACTTGCATTCTACGCCCTTGCGAGTGGCTTTCCGACAGTTAACCGGAACATTCACCATGGCGGACGAAAACATGTGTGTATTCATGTGTTTCGAGTTCTTTTTTTCGTTTTATTTATCAATTCCTCCTCAGTTTTCGCGACAAAATTGTTGGAGTAGATCTTACGCTTCAGGTTGGTCCAGAAATTTTCGTTGGGACGCAGCTGGGGGACGTTGGCAGGCTCGCAGGCTTGCGTATCACATCGATATTCAGCCGCTCCATCTCCTCCAACGATCGCTTTGAGAACACCGCGTCTTCGCCCTTATGGTATTTTTTGATGAACGACCCAACTTTCGGCAGGCATTTTGTGCTACAAATTTCCGCATTCACGGCTAGTTCAGAGAGAAAGAAGAGCGGCTTTGACATCCCCTTCTCGCTAATTGTCTGCCACAGCAGAACTTTCTTGGGGAACTTGGTGTGTGAAATGAACTTCACCTCGGAGCTCACTTGCTTTGTGGGGGAAGTAAAATATGAAGTGCCCTGCCAGTCGTTGCCATCCAGGGTGAGATAGGTCTCGTCGTCCATAACCACCGCCACGTGGTGATTCGCTGGAAAAATCGAGTTGGCCATCTTATTCAGCCGCTGCCGCTGCGTAATTGCCTGCAGCTCCGAACCAGCGGACGCGATTTCCGCTTCCTGACATGTATGTTCATGTTCGCCAAGCACTTTTTCAATGTTTGGCCGGTTGAACCGACCTCCCAGCCAAGCCCACGCAGCAATGTAGCCACTTTTCTCTCAGCCTTACTATTCCCAGTTATCCTTTGGAGCTTCTTGCCGCTCAGGGTCGTCTGCCGTCCGAAACTGGGCTTTTTTTTCGATGCTCTAATTGTTGTCTAATAGGGCAATAAAACGGGCGTATCCGGCGTTCGCAAAGTGCCGCACGATGTCCGTTTTCGATGCGGTGGGGTGCCGTTCTTTGAACGCGCACACTTCTGAACTGAGTTGCTTCACTGTTTTTGCCATCATTGTCTGCTGACTCATGGGTTACTATGATTGATGCTGCATGGGTAGTTTCGTCAGTGCGGATGAACCCATGAAAAATCGGCAATTTTTGTCCATTTTTTTAAATGAAAATGTTATTCATCTGTGGGGCCAAAACAAAGGATAATTTTATTAATTCTTGTTCTTTTCGCCCTATTAAAGAGATCCTTTGCATTTTTAATTGGATGTTCGCGTGCTTTTACCATGTTTGCTCTAGTGACCATGCATTTTAAAGCACCTCCAAAGACCATGGTGAAGAAATGCCATTCGTCATCAATTTCATATTTTTGATAAGAATTTACAAATGTTTGAGTTTTTTTATTCTTATATTGTCAAACATGAAATATATTGTTCGGATTTTCATTTGTTTAACTTTGCGTAGAAAGTCATTAATTTAGAGGGAAAAATTAATAATTAATTTAGAGATAAAAAATTAACAGCAACTAAATGCCTCAATTTCTAGGAAATTATTATGAAACGGAACTGCATGTTTTCTTAATAATATATTAAAAAAAAAGAATTGGAATTTGTTGCACATTCCAACGATGATATTGATTTTTATCCGGCAATACAAAGCCGTAGTTATCAAAAAAACACACAAATAACTAAGGATTCCTCGTCTAGCAAATTATGTTTTAAAAATCCTGCGGTATTAAACTTTAATACTAAGCAAAATGTAGGTTATCTGCTGATTTGAATATCATTTCTAGATCACGTCTATCGGTTGTAACCAACAGTAAGTCGCTTAGAACAGTGTGCCAGCCACAAAGTTTAACACACTAGACGAATTTGTTACCTAACTGTTGAACTTCGATTTTCATTCCATACCACTTGTAGAGCACACTGAGGCACACTTTTAACAGTTTAGCTTAAAGAAATAAGAAACCAGCAACCTTGCCAATATGCATTGCCTGGTTGCCAGTCACAGGAGAAACTAACAATTCGAACTGTCAACACATCGGCACATTAAGGAAACAGCCAGAACATTACATCACTCAAAAAAATCGTCACGTTGTTTCCACGTAAAACGCACGTAATTGTCGTCCACTACCAAAACCAGTAATAAACACGTGGAATTCACGTTAGAGCTACGTGATTTCCACGTAACTCCACATTCTACGTGAAAATCATATAAATGTTACGTGATTTTACTGAAGAAAATTTGGTTACGTGTTCAGGTGAAAGTTACGTGAATTTTCACGTGGAAATAACGTGTCGATTTTTTTGAGTGAACGGTTGTAGACACACTAAGATAAAATAGCACATGCGAAAAGTGTGCTGAGCTATGCACCCCTTGGTTGTAACCCACTGTTCATTTCTATCTGTTCGATCTGTTCGATATCTATTCAATACATTTGTGCCTCGAACTCGTTTAATAAACGGTTTTCTAGTAAAGAGGAGTCTGTTGTCTTGTTTTCACAAAGAAGACTACCAATAAACGTTTGAAAATCAATTGAATTGTTAAGTTGTACGTTAATAATAAAGTGATCAAAAGCAATCTTTTCTGAATGACTTGTCGTTTGCCATCTGTTTGTATTGACACATAATCTTTTTGGCCGGGCATGGTACGACTTACATCATCATCTTCAAGAAATTGAAGTACTGTCTCTTTTATTTAATCTAAGTGATGGCTAAGCTATGGTAGGTTAGCGAACTTTCGATGAAAATCATTTATTTTTTGCTTTGGTAACGATGTATTTATCAGCATTGAATTCTTCCTTAGTTTTGTTGATGGGCGAGATCATGGTAGCTTCGATAAAATTAATAATAATTATTCAGATCCATCTACCTCAAGGAGTGAACAATTATTGTTCACTCCTTGAGGTAGATGGATCTGAATATGTGCTGCTTAATTTCCTGTACAACTTCCTAAAACTCGTCGACGTCGAAAGATGCCTTCGTTGATTTCCCGGCATTGGTTTTCAGAATTATGGACGTAGTTTAACTTCGTTGAGTCTATTGCGTAAACTTGGATTCCTGCAATTCCATGGCTAAATATTTTAATGTTGACTGGTAGCTCGAAATCGTTGAGTGACTGAACAGAAGCCACTAACGTGTTGGAACTGTTGTATGACTTTCTAAATTTGTTAAGGCGGGTAATTTCGCAGTAGTGGTTTACACGTTCGCGCTTCTTGCAATATGCTCAACACTGACAACAGTAGACTGCTGTAGACAACAAAACGAACAAATATTACAAATCTGATGCTTTTGAATATCCAATCGTTTTCAAGTTCTGAATAGTACTATCTGAAAGATTCAGCAGCTCTTGCGAACACTTAATTTTATTGAAAGGATGAAAACATGATTTTATATACTCTGCTACTCATGATTCTCTCTGAAAAGAACAAACAACTATTTTATTAATGTACAATACAAAATAGTTATCATTATTAATGTATAATACAAAATAGTTATCATCATAACTAACCTTTTTTCCGTTCATATTTCAATATTAGGTACAAATAAATATGCTTAGGGTGTTATGTACTAATGCCAAAACTAGAAAAATCAGTAGACTAGTTTACTCTATTCCATTCGTAGCTTCCACCTTTCAACGTATGAGTGCAATTTTAATATTAGAGGTGCAAATAACTATTTTTGGGGTCTACTGTATATTTGCTACATCCATAGTCTGGCAGATAGAATTTTGGGGAACCAATTTATCTGTCAAAAAGCGGATCGAATTGGATAGTACAGTTGTGTTGGAATGGTACAAAATAATAGAAAAACCTACACTGTGACAATTGCATTCGGTTAAACAATAAAACATGTTAAGTTTTTAAAAAATAACAAACAACTCCAGGATCAGTCATACGCCTTTAAAATGTTAGCATTTTGAGATAATAATTTTCTTGTATCCATAATTAGTTTATTTTATAACAATATTTTTTTATATTAAAAAAAAATCCGTTTTTTAGTATGGTCAAATTATTATCTATAACTTTGCCAAAGACATCATACCAGTCAAACTTACCGTTTTGCTCTTATAATTTTCTTTAATTATCAATACCATTTCTATATAGGCCCTTGTGGAAACGCAGTCGTGATCCAAAATGAGGAACTACTGTGATAAAGTGTGGCATCTTTTAAGTAATGGAAGAAATTTGACAAGTATGGCGCCTTATAATAACACCCACACTTAACAATTATGTAGATCGTAATATAGAGGTACACAGAGCAAAGTAAAGTAAACAAACAAACACGTCAGATCTTTGCACTCCGCTTCGAAAATACACATAAATGGCTGGAATCTGCTTATCGGGCATAAAATAGGTAGATCCCTTTATTTTAGAGAAACAAATTAACTGATCATTTTCATTTTTAAACAATTAATAAAAATTAAAATTTGAGACATAATTAAAATGGGAAATGCAGGTGTGCACTACATATCGAATCACATCACCGAATTGTACACCGTTAACCTGAACGCAGATCATGTATTTTATAGTGCATATGTGCAATTATTCTCCTGCATAAAACCGTTTGAATTTCTATAATTGGTTTACTAGTCAAAAATATGGCATGGCACCCAAAATGCGGACAGATCACAATTTTACTAATGTTATCTTGACCGTAAATACAGTTAATAATATCATCCCAAGAAGCACACCACGATCAAAATTAGTTGCAGCATCTTGATTATGACTAACAAAGGCACATTTATGTTTTCTCAATTTAATGGCAACATGTGTGCTACTAGGGATACCGCCTAAATTATCGGCATTCACGAGTAAAATGGCACGCAGCATACGGAATCAAGGCTTATTGGGACCAAACCCTGATTTAGGGATATTTTGGTGTTTTTGGAAAAGATGTTCAACCATAACTGAAATAACCGTTAAGGTCTTCAGTTGATGAGACTAATCGGTGTTTCTTATAAAACACATACTTGAAAATGCATCAGTTTCATACATTAGGGAAAGTCCATTAATTATGTAACGTAGTAAGGAAAACTAGCGATTTGAAATTGTTTCACTGTTATAGAACCCCTTGGTCGGAAGTACGCATTGCGACCTGCACCTTGTTATTCATTTTTGCGCTTTACGGTACTAGCATCTTAGATTCACAGCACGCTTGTTCAGATCTACTCTAAATAGAGTAACTTTCACTCAGTTTCGTATTTTCATGCTAAATGTCAAAAACTGAGTAACTTGAAATGAGGAGACTGAGTAAATGCTACTCTGATTGCAAAAATGCGGAACTTATAACAATAGAGTAATTACAATAAAGCTGTCCAAAACTCAGATTGTTTAAACAAGTGCCTAGTTAATCAAAACTGAGTAATCCTATAGTTACTTTAATTAGAGTAGTTCAATTTTTAACGAAACTGAGTCGTTTTCTACTAAGTGTTGAGTAACTACAACCGAGCGTGAGTGTTATTTTGACAGAATATATGAGGGTGTGTTCGTGTGAGTTACGATATTAGGGGTGAATCATTAAGCTTGGGATCAATAGTGCTTCCTGAGTTAAAAAATATATACATTTTCTTCTGGACTATCCAGGTCCTGGTAACGGGGAGGGAGGAGGTTGGGAAAACGTGACAATCCATACAAAAAAATGTTGAGGGGTCCATATAAAAAACGTTGGTTTTGTTTCGTGAGCTTACATATAATGATTAGTTAAATTTTTGTCCGCTGAACTTCCTGCACAACTTTCAACAAACGCGTAAACGCCTCGTTTAATTGCAAGCCAAAGCAAGCGTAAACAACGAAATTTTTTGCTATCTTCTTTACGACGTACAATAATTTTAGCAATCTTCCATACAATAGACTAGATTCAGGCGTTATAAAATATTCTATTTGTCTATCCATAGATAATGTTGGAATGAAGCATTCAGTGTGCATTTCGAAAGCATTAATGTTTTATCTTATTTTTAAGAATTGTTTTTAAGTTTACCGAACTTTTCAGTTGTTTGAAAATTTTACCGAACAGATCGAGTGTGTAAATTTACATGAAATACCCCATTCAAGAATTTCCTTTATTTGCGCATTAGATAACGCTGAAAATTTAATGTTTCTTTAAAGCTGTATATGTGTAGGCTCTCAATTTGCATTTGTTGTGCCACCGCCTACAGTTTTGTTGCTCAGCATAAGCAGGTGTTAAAAATTCTATAACGCTAGTCTTTGCTATCTAAACATTGTACTCCAAAACAACGCAACACGTTTTTTTGTGTATAACTTTTCATTGCAAGGGTAAAAATTGATGTTTACATGAGCAAAATTTCGTCACAATCTGCCAAGTGGTTATTGAGATGGCTTCCAAGCAAGAAAATGCTTCATCAAAAAATTATCGCGAAAGAGTTACCTTACCTTACCAATCAGACCAAGACCGGCGTGGCCTCTGCTGTACAACTTCTAAGTTGTCTCCATTGTAATCGGTCCATGGCTGTGACTCGCCAGCCTCGCTGTCTGTGGAGAGTCCACAGGTCGCCTTGTACTTGATCTATGCACCTTGCTCGTTGCGCGCCTCTTCTTCTAATACCCGTCGGTTCGTTTTAACAGGGCTGTTGTCCGATATTCTTACGACATGCCCAGCCCATCGTAGTCGACCGATTTTAGCGACGTGTACGATGGGAGACCCAATCCCCAATCAAGCAAGCAACAATCTAATTGTAAAAGAAATCCCTTACGAACCTTCAAGCCGATAACCATCAAGCTAAACGATGCTTAACAAATATGAAACTTTTCATAGATGGTTTTTGGAACATTTCCAAACATAATATACTGCAGGGTGGTCACAGAACAGGGAAAACCGGGAAAACCGGGAATTAACCGGGAATTCTAAAAAACCGGGAGATACCGGGAAAAAAACGGGAATTTATGTTCACATGATTGTTCATAATTTAGATTGTGTTATTATCACCGAGCTCAAGGTATTCCTTTCTTAGCGTGTTCATCTATAACGATCTGTGAAATTTTAGAGTGTGTCAATTGATTTACCTTCTATAAATATCCTGCACAGAAAAAAATCTTGTAGTAGAAACTACCATTTTACCCGACTACGCCTATCTTTAAAACTATTTTAAAATTTCAGTCAAATTTACTACGTTTATCTTCAAACCTTCAACGTTTGTGGTATATTTGACAGACCTTATGGTGATACCAACTCTACTATGGTTGATTTCAATCGCAGGCATGGTAAAATCAAACGCATTTATAGTCAGGTGAAAATTGTTGGTATTTGCGCTCAATTTGACCCTCGAAATGGTAGTTTCTACAGTGGTTTTTTGCGTGTGGATCATTCTTGTAAGTTTGTAGCGATCAGAGTTGCCACAATATTTTTCGTTCCCATCTTTAATTTTCACCAAAAAACCTTTTTTATCTGTGTTTAACAGATGGCCTGTATCTCATTTTTTCGTAAAAGTACGGATATTGTTTGGAAATTGAATTGTACTCCTTCAAACTGTACAGCTTCTTGGGTTCAACACACGATGCAGTTCCTGTTGAAAACTGACTAGAACGATAGCCATTTGGTGGCAGCTCGATGCAGAATGATGCTTCAAATCCAAGATATTTTGTATCATCTCGAAATTCCTTGGATCATTTGAGGCTGCATGATAAGTAACTATAAATATCTTGCATCAACTGTTCCAGTGGCAGCTTCTTGCATGTATAGCTTGCACAAAGAACCAAAAAGTGGCAAGTACATTTGATAGTTATCAAATGAGAACTGACACGTTTCAGCAGCTTTTTGACGAATTGGTCAGAACCCATCATTAACGATGCTCCATCTGATCGATTATGAAACTCGTGCAAACAAAATTTCTTAAATTTCTTCAATAAATCAGGGTTTTTTTTCCCAAGAATTATTTCAGCAATTACCTTATAGTTTTTAGTTTTTTGAAGTGTCTTCCAGAGATTCCTTTAAAATCACAAAACTTCATAAGTTCAGGGATTCCACCATAAATGTCATCACAAGAAAGTTTAACAGAACAGCCAATGAACTGCCAGAAGAAACTGCTGAAAGAATCGTTGGAGGAATGGCTACAAACTGCTGAAGAATACCTATAGAAACGCCAGAAGGAATTTCTCAAGCAATGGCTGAGAACTTTTCATAGAATCTTTGGGAAAAGTTTCTTAAAAAAATTATAAAGAAATCATTTGGCAGTACACACACAAACTGAAACTTTCAGACTATCATCTAAATTATTTTCTTTAGCTTTATGGGCCTAAAACTGAAAGCAGAATTTGTAAATAGTTGGGTCCTAAAATGTAGTCATTTTTATATTATAAACAACGCTTATACTGAAAATATCATTTTATTAAGCTTTGGAACTCAATTCGTTCAAAATTGTTTGCTTAGAATAATTGTTTTCTATTCGTTATTCTAGTTCATTACTACATGATCCGCGCCTTAACCCGGGAAATTTTTAACATTTGGTCCGAGAAAACCGGGAAAAACCTGGAATTTGAAAATAAAAATTGAGTGATCACCCTGATACTGTATACATTCTTAAAAATCGACACAGCTTACCATCACGATGGGGCTTAAACTGATTCTACTAGGCACTTGAATTATCTTTCCAAATTATTTCTACATTCCATTCTTGAATTGATTAACTCTGACTTGGTAAACAGATAGCAAATTAAAAAAAAAAACCGATAAGTTTTCTTCCAGCCGGTATTGTAATTTTGGAATCGAAACCACTATTTTTTGTCAACGAACTCGTCCCATCTTATTTTTTCTTCTTTCTTCGCTTTGTTGCTTATCGCAACTAGTTTATTTCCTAGTCTCAACTTAAGTTTAGACTGTGTGAAAAATACCAGCCCATGGAGTCCATGGAGCCCAAAATTCCTAGACATGATCAGGAACTGAACCCAGTCACTTCCAGCATGGTGTTGGTTATAGCTGCGCCTCTACCGACTGAGCTAAGTGAGGAGCTATCTGATATGGAAAGGTGGATAGAATGGTATTGCCTGCTCATTATTATTCAAGACAGAACTATTGTGCCTCTGCATTTGATTGATTTGGAAAGAAACCTTTTAGTTCGATCACCATCGCCGTGCAATTAATATTTCTCCAAATATGTATCGATTTCATGATTTCATTTTTTTTTGTCAGTCGTGACTGAAATACAAAACAGGGCTTGTGCTTAATATCATCAAAGTAACCGAAACAATTAATGTTATCATTGTAAAACCTTTTTTCTTCCTTCAAGGTCGCTCGGTGGACAATACACAGCAGTGCCGCGATACGCCCTCGCGGTTGTGCAAAACCCGCTACAACACCACCGCCCCGATGTACGGTGTGAGTCTCACTTCCGGTCAGCCCGTGACGATCGTACAAAAGTTCCCCGATCTCCTGCAGCAGGTCGTCTTCGAAGTGTGCGAGTAAGTATTTCTACCTTTGCGTTATTCCTTACGCTCATAAACTCAAAGGAGCTCATAAAAAGTTGTTTATCTTTTGCTTGTGGCATGAACTCTCATCTATTTTCACTCACTACATCGGTAAAGATCATCTACGAACGATTATTGACTTATCATCGACGCAAAAGTTTCTCTCCGAAGCTAGGTACTTATTTATGTGGAGAGTTGTTTCACTTTCGTTTGGTGGAGGAAGAGTGCTCCGGTCATTAATTTTACCAATTGAACTTGCTGTCTGCCATTTTTAACCTACTGGTGTTATTGTTAGCTCTGCAATTGTGGTGATTTTTTTTTTGTTGGAATGGTTTTCTCTGTTCGCACATAGAAAAAAAAATTAAGATAAAGTTAATCATATAATAATAACAAACATGACCGCCGGCAAATCGGTCAACGTCTTGCGGACTTTTTCTGACGGCACTTGAACAGAAACTCTTGGTTGAAATTTGATTTTTCGGTATTGCGATGGACACAACGAAAACGGATTGATTTTATTTGCCCGTTCAAGAGGATGATTGGAACTTATACTTCCTGCATAGTTCGTAACAATGTTACATCTCCAAATAGTAATGATGCTGTCTGTAGGAATTGGTGCTAAATATGTATGTATGCTCATGCAAAACTGCACGGCGTACCCGATTTGAATTATCTATACCGACGAATGCTCTCAGACCTCGATTTTATCGGCTATGTGGTAATAATTACGCTTTGAATTTTTCGAAATAATTTACGCTAAATATGTTGTGAACGGGGAACCGGAAAACCCCACCTGTCCGATCATTTATACAATGAAGACCGAATTGAAATCGATAAGGCAAGAGCTAAGAGAACGTTCATGAATTACGTCACACTTTAACGGCGGAGGGGGCTACTAGAAATTGACGATCCATGGAAAAAAAATACATACAAGAAACGTGACAACAGGGAATTTTGTTGTTTAACTTAATTGATAGAGCTGTAATATTTTCACAATGTTATTATTATCATATTATAGCCTTTTACGCTTGGACTGCTATTTGAATACATTATTTGTTTCATTTTTCTTGGTTTAATGTTTATGATAGCTAACAAATTTTAAACTATTGAAAAGTGATCAAACATGTAAGTCATCATTAACCAATCATATGCAAATATGAAATGAGAATAGTGGGAGACATGCCGATAAATACAGATCAGGAATGGTTTGATTGATTGATTCATTAATTTTTAACCGAATGATTTTTAGAAAAGTTGTAGATCACCATCTAAGTCTTCCTAATCGAATCCTATGCTGGCACATCGCTGTATTGTCTCTAGATTAGGTGAATCAACAGTTGAAGCAAGTACATCAAAGGGCTGTCCGCAAGGAGGTGTGCCCTCGCCACTTTTGTGGTCTTCAATTGTTGATGATCTGCTGAATAACTTGGTGGCAATGAGCTATGAAGTCATAGGTACGTGGATGACATCGTTATAATTATACGGGGGAAGCATGATGCAACGTTATCAAACAGAATGCAATCAGCATTAAACTACACTCTTGCTTGATGCAGGAGGGAGGGGATGCATGTAAACCCTTCAAAAACAACTCTTGTAATTTTTACAAGAAAAAGACTTATCAACATAAAGGCATCGTCTTTCGATGGGGTACAGTTGATTTTCTCCTCTCAAGTTAAATATCTAGGTGTCATACTAGATCGGAAATTGAAATCGGAATTGGAGTAAACACTTAGAGCATGTTGTACACAAAGCAACTGCTGCTCTTTGGGTCTGTCGGAGAGCGATTGGGAAGAAATGGGGACTAAAGGGTGATACGGTCAAAATTTGGTCAAAGGAAAACGCGTGTAAATCGGTGAAATCGTTTATTTAAAAAATCAAATTAAATTTCTTTTTCAAGTTCAATTAGTATAAAATTCAGGAAAAATATTCAGTTAGGCTTCCGCTTTTCCAAATCCGAATTGCCGGGCCTTACGCTTGACCCCTGCCATCAGATTTTGTACAGCCACCTTGTCCACCTTCTTCGCCGCAGAAAGCCAGTTTGCCTTGAACTGCTGCTCGTCCTTAGTAGTTTTTTTGGTCTTCTTTAGGTTCCGCTTGACAATAGCCCAGGATTTCTCAATTGGGCGGAGCTCTGGCGTGTTGGGAGAGTTCTTGTCCTTGGGAACCACCTGCACGTTGTTGGCGGCGTACCACTGCATGGCCTTTTTACCGTAATGGCAAGATGCCAAATCCGGCCAAAACAGTACGGAACAACCGTGTTTCTTCAGGAAAGGCAGCAGACGTTTATTCAAACACTTTTTCACGTAAATTTCTTGGTTGACAGTCCCGGAAGCTATGAAAATGCTGCTTTTCAAGCCACAGGTACAGATGGCTTGCCAAACCAGATATTTCTTTGCGAACTTTGACAGTTTCGTGTGCTTGAAAATATCTGCTACCTTTCCCCTTCCTTTTGCCGTATAAAACTCCTGTCCCGGAAGCTGCTTGTAGTCGGCTTTGACGTAGTTTCGTCGTCCATTACCACGCAGTCAAACTTCGTCAGCATCGTCGTGTACAGCCTCCGGGATCGCGCTTTGGCCGTCGTATTTTGTTTATCATCGCGATTTGGAGTCACTACCTTCTTGTAAGTCGATAGTCCGGCTCGTTTTTTTTGGCTCGATGCACGGTTGTAGACGATACACCCAGCTTATTTGCGGCATCTCGGAGAGATGGGTTAGGGTTTCGCTTGAAACTACCGGCAACTCTCTTTGTCGTCTCAGCGGCTTCCGGTTTTCGATTTCCCCCCGATCCAGACTTCCTGGCTGTCGACAAACGTTCCCCAAACACTTTAATTACATTTGTAATGGTTGATTTGGCAACTTTTAGCGATTTTGCCAACTTTGCGTGCGAGTAGCTCGGATTTTCGCGATGCGCGAGCAAAATTTTGATACGCTGCTCTTCTTGCTTGGACGGCATTTTGACAACTGAAGAGTGAATTCCAAAATCAAAATAGGAGCAACATTCTACACACACACACCTTCAAAATGAGGGGTGTTCAGGTTTTTTAAATGCAAAATTGAAAGAAATACGTCAAGTTGATATTGACCAAATTTTGACCGTATCGCCCTTTAAGGCCTAGAATAATCCGTTGGATTTATCTGGCAGTCATAAGACCCAAGAATCGTTTGCTTCTGTAGTCTGGTGGCACAGAACCAAAATAAATTCAGCTCAACGAGTGCTGGCTTAACTGCAACGTTTAGCCGCTCTATCGATAACAGGAGCTATTCGAAGTACTCCCACTATCACTCTGGATGCCATAATGCATCTATTACCCTTGCATAAATTTACACAGGTAGATGCAGTAAAAAGTACTTTAAAAGGTACACAAGGATCTTTGAGGGTGACCTAATAGGACATTTACAAATAATAAAAAAAATGTCAACATAAATCCGTTGATGACACAAAATTAAGACTGGATGTAATAAAAACCCATCTTAGATATACCATACAAAGTAACGAATCTGGTGGGGCAACAGTTTCACCAGGATCGATTGTATTTTACACAGGCGGTTCTAAAATGGGTGATAGAACTGGGGCTTGAGTGTACTCGCCATACCAATGGGTAAATGGCCTACGTTATTTCAAGCCGAAATTCAAGCAATCTTAGAATGCGCTGCCATCTGTCTTAAATGGAAATACAGACACGCCAATATCTGTATCTTCTCAGACAGCCAGGCGGCTTTGAAAGCTATCAGCGTATTTGAGTGCTATTTCAAGCTTGTGTGGGAATGCATTGAATTACTAAAAGAACTGGCTTCAAAGAATAGGGTCAACCTATTCTGGGTACCAGGTCATAGTGACATTGCAGGCAACAAAATTGCTGACCAACTTGCTAGGGAGGAGTCTCTGGGCACCTTCTATGCAACAGAACCTTTCTGTGGAGTATCCTCAAGTGCATTATTGATGGAGCTAACTGGTGGAATCCCAAGAAGGTAGTAGCATTCATTATGGATGCTATTCCGGACTGGGGTATAATGCAGGCCTAAAAAACAACCTCCAGTCCTAAATACTGGTGGGGTAGAAATGAACTGCGCACAACAAATGGGTCTTACCACAATAGGTCAATAAATAATCGCTGTGAGTTTGTACCAACAATCAATATGCAACAAGCGATTTGAAATAGGTTCACTGTTGTAGAACCCCTTGGTCCGAAGTACACCTTGAAGCCAGCATATACATATTTGCGCCTTTGTTTTGATTTGCTGTGTTATTTTGACAGCGTGTTCGTGTGAGTTCATTATGAGGGGCGCATAATTAAGCTTGGGACCGATGTAGTACTGACTGAGCCAAGAAAAAAATCGTATTTGTTCGGGCCCTACTGGTCTTGGAGTTAGTCTATGTTTGTACCCGGACAGAAGAAGAAGAAGAAGGTCCTTATAGATCTTTTCACACAGAAGGTACAGGTTTTTTTTATTAAAGGGCGAACACGAAATTATTGCGACACACTCAACAGGGCATAACTTTTTTACCATTGGGTAAAAATCAACCAAATTTTGCACACTTTCTCATTGATGTGTATTGTTTACTGTCAAACTCGAAGTCGTGTTTTTCGATTCAACGAAAATGGAGGTGAACCATCTGCTCTTGCGGACTGAGGAGTGAGCCTTTCGTGACAAAGGGCACAGTAAATGGCGAGATCTACAAATCTGAGTGCCTCGAGAAGCGCCTTTTGCCGTTCTTGCAGCAGCACGACGAAGCTCCGCTATTTTGGCCAGATTTGGCATCATGCCAGTATTCTAAGAGTGTCCTGGAGTGGTATGAGGCCAATTCTGTCCATTTTGTTCACAATAGAAAAATGGGATTGTTATGTATCTTCACTATAAAAAAAATCATTATTTCCCGAACAACTTTGAACCAATAACTATTAATTGTATAGTTTCACAATTGTTGAAAATCCAAGCATATGGAGTGAATTGTAGATCTATTGTAATGACAATATGCATTTTTCCTGTATCTGATTCGTGAACAATATGATTCATGGTCGGAAATAGATTTTTATGTTATTTTATATTAATTTATTGTAATTGTATGGTTATTTTTATCCGGGAACCTCAGGACGAATGACTACCGCGCTTTAGTCCCGATAAAAACAACAAATAAAAATCAAAATAAGAAGCCAGTCTCAGTCAAGTGCGGCTTTTCGTGTGGTTAAAGCACGGCTCACTTATTTCAATATGCTCAAAAATTTACAAAAATCTAAACTAACTAGTTTTTAGTTCACACTAAATCGATATTCGTCTGGTTGACAAGTAGCTTCGTATAAAGAACAACTACACGGGAAATAATGTGTTCTTTTAAACGAGAAAAACAGGTCATGATTTCATGAACATGTTGTGTTTTCGTGTTATGAATATACACCATGAACAATATTCATGATATCATGAACTATTTTCCCGCCGCAATGATATCATGAATTAATCGGGTTAAAACCATGAGCTGAATTCCCGATACTGAATACTTTATCCATGAATCTACCAAATCTACTTTATCGATTCTGAATTAAAACAAAAAAATAAATCCACCTTCAGACTTTGAACCTAGTGTTAATGAAGAGTGCTGTGTTAGTACTTGGTGGATGTACTGTGTACGCTATAGTTATTCTTGAAAAGACTCTTGATTAATGAAGCTAATAACACAATTTAAGATTAGAGGCAAAACAAGACTTCCTATGTTCATGACTCGCATCTGTCATTTCAATCATGAAACCATGAATAAGAGTCACGAATTTATAAAATAAGAAGAGAGTTAGTATCATGATTTTTTGTTCATGAAAATAGAAACGGATTTGTTTCCGTGTATTCTCGCTTATAAAAAACGTATGGCTTAGTATAATGTTGAATAAATCTGGGTATTTTAATGAAGATTACTGATAACACCGAAATTTTCTGGAATCTGTTGGTTTGAATAAAAACTTATTAATCAAATTATCGAATATACTTTGGGTAATACCCCCGAAGATTTTTCGGGTTGGGAATGGAGTGGAAGCATGGAATATCATATTGATTTCATTATCCTTTGTTGGTAAGATACTATTTAATATGGAGTAGTACCAAGTAAAGTCTGTTTCATTTAGAATTTGGACGCACGAAGTGGGTGATTTCTCCGAAAGGAAATAGCTTAGCTTAGCTTGACCTACTGCACGTAGAAATTGTTGCTACTTCGTGATTCAATCAGTGAAATTTCACAATGAATGAACTGGGAGTAACCTACTATTCTTACTGTACACGTTTCAGTGATTCAATTACTTTAATAATCAATAACGGCGCCGGCCACGTGAGATTAGGGAAGAAATGTGAGTGTGACCTTTGCTGTTTAGGGACCGTGTTTATCTCTGCATCCCCATAAGGGTCAAAGGAAGGAGGTTTTTATTTTGTTAGTAAGGTAGGGCTCGATGGATCAGGATTCACCTTGTTAAGTGGTGTGACCAAATTTATGATCCACTATCGTAAGTCAATTCACGCCACCGAACAATAGATAACAGAAACACTGCAAAACGCGTCATGCCGATAGCAAAATTGTGCGCAATAAAGCATCGACACAATCGTTCACAGCTGATGAATGCCGAGAATGGTCTTAAGTTTTCCAAAACTTTAAAAGTCTTCGATACCGTTCTGAGAATTAAAATAAAAAAGATTTTCAAGACTTGAGTTTATAAAGGGCGAACACGAAATTATTGCGACACCAAAAATTTCATGCCAATTTTCTTATAATGTTTAGAACCAAACCAAAATTTAAGGGTAGTTTCATACATATATTTACTTCAAAAATCAAAAGAAAAGTTAATCCATGGAGCCTTGAGTGTAAAATTGAACGCATTTTCGCTTGATGCCCTCCATCAAAGTCTTTACAGTGTCATCCGGTACCAGTTTCTCAGTTTTTTTTTCATTTTCTTAACATGTCCTTCTCGTCTTTGACTGTCTTTTTGCTCTTCCGAAGTTCCCCCTTCGTCATTGCCCAGTACTGCTCGACCGGGCGCAGCTCCGGACAGTTTGGCGGATTCATGTCCTTTGGAACAAAATGGACAGAATTGGCCTCATACCACTCCAGGACACTTTTAGAATAGTGGCATGATGTGGCCAAAATAGCGGAGCTTCGTCGTGCTGCTGCAAGAACGGCAAAAGGCGCTTCTCGAGGCACTCAGATTTGTAGATCTCGCCATTTACTGTGCCCTTTGTCACGAAAGGCTCACTCCTCAGTCCGCAAGAGCAGATGGAGGCGAACTTCGACATTTTCTTCTTCTTAAATTTGTCGTCCACATAGAACTTGCTCTTGCCGGTGAAAAACTCCAACCCCGGAATTTACTTAAAATCGGCTTTTATATACGTTTCGTCGTCCATCACACAGCAGCCATATTTTGTCAGCATCTTCTCGTAGAGCTTCCGTGCCCGAGTTTTAGCCGTCGATTGTTGCCACTTATCGCGGTTTGGGAAGTTCTGTACCTTGTATGTATGTAGTCCAGCTCTCTTTTTTGCATTCTGGACGTAGCTCTGCGACATGCCGATCTTTTTAGCCAAATCACGGCTTGAGACGTTGGGATTTGCTTTAATCGTCCGCTTCACCTTTCCCTCCGTCTTTTTGTTCTCCGATCCCGGTTTTCTTCCAGCTCCTTTGCCGTTTTCCAACGTCAACCGCTCCTGAAACCACTTCAACACTCTGGAGACGGTTGAATGGTGAATGTTCAACATTTTTCCCAACTGCTGGTGCGACAGGTCAGGAAAATCCAGGTGTTTGGAAAGAATTTGTTCTCTCGACTCGCGTTGGTTCACCTCCATTTTCGTTGAATCGGAAAACACGACTTCGAGTTTGACAGCATGTAAACAATACACATCAATGAGAAAGTGTGCAAAATTTGGTTGATTTTTACCCAATGGTAAAAAAGTTATGCCCTGCTGAATGTGTCGCAATAATTTCGTGTTCGCCCTTTATCATGATTTGAACGGTCTCCAGTATTTTAAAACAATTCAGATAACGTATGCATTAAACAAAATTTACTTATTTAGCTTTGGCGTATGCATTAACAAAAATACTTATCCGTTTTGGCAAAGAAATTTTTGGAGTAGATCCTTCATTTGAGATCCAACCAAACCAAAATGGGATGTTTCCGGTATTCAACACAATGTTTATCTTCAGCAGAAGCATCTCCTCCAGTGATCTCTTGATTTGATAGGCCGACGACAGGTCCACCCGAAAGACCACATTCTACTTCTTGTGATACTTCTTGGTGAAGGAGGCAAATTCCTTAGTGGAGGACGTAAAGTATCCTGTGTTGAGCCAGTCGTTGCCGTCTAGCTTCAAGTAGGTCTTATCATCCATTATGAACACGACATTGAGCACCTTTGGGCACTCCATTTGGGTGATTGACAACGCTGTCATTTTTTTTAATCAGTTCGTTTATTTGTTAGGCTCAGGCGTGTGTAACACTTTGCGGAGCCGATATTCAATATTGTGGTTTTATAAAATTTTATTTTTCTATATTAGTAAAAGTGGTATGGAAATAACTCGTGACTAGCTCGAGGTCAATGGACCACATTATCGTTTGGAAAGGGCTAGGTAGGTAACTTATTTAAGCCATTATGTGCTGCTTTTGATTGCGACATCTACCAAACCTCGATCCCTGTAGTCCCTTTCAGGAACTAAGCCGCGGATGGGTGACCACAGCTTACTGGGCAGGTACAAGTAGCACGGAAACAAAAGGAAAGTATAACTGGGACCAGTGCTGTAAAAACTCATTTCGTGCAATTGGATAAATTTACCGATAACTTGGTCCAACAGTGAAATTTGTGAATATGATGTATGATAAAATTGTAGCTCTTGACAAATTCTACAACTTTGTCTAACAGTGCAGTGTCCTAACTGGTATATATAAAGTGTTATATTCATTGTTATATTCAAATGATATTCATCGATGAATATCATTTGAATATTCAGATATTGCGCTCTCATTTCTTAGGTGTTACATTTAGAAAAATACATTGTTATCCAAATTTATGAAAATAATCAAGCCCAACAATTTCTTCAAACGTACTATTGCAAAAATCTGCAGCTGGAACGAGCTGTTGGCAAATTTAGAGCATTGGGTCGAAATGACTATTTACAGCACTGACTGGGACACAATGGTAAGGAATTTACTTGAGTGGAAGGACGGGGATGATGACGTTACACTTTTAGATCAGACAAACAAAGGAATTCGTAAATCGCTTGCATGTAGGGAAGATCACGCATTCCCAACACATCTCTTACATCTCGGAAGGTTGGTCTACCCCAGGCCACTAGGGTATCCAATAGCCGTGCTGAAGGCATCATTATCCGGGCAATGCCAAACTGGTTAATTTTCTCTTGTATACAGCAGGATTGCTACGATTGGTGAAACATAGGGTAATCGCATGAAGAATCGCTCAAATCACTCCATTTTTTTAATGCATACGTAAATTGCTACGAAAAAAGAAGTTGATGGGACTATGAGTAAATTTTCAAAGACCAAGACTCATTAAAATAAGAGATTCTCCAGAAAGTATGTCAGAGTTGTAAAACAGAAAAAGTAAATGAATAAGACGCTTGAAACCATTGTAATAGAGAGTGTGAGTTGATCTCATTTTTGCGAAATAGTCGTTTTCCCCTTGCTTTCAAATAAAATACTCCCGTCACCCATAATCTTGACGCAATTTTTTTAACCTCCTCAATACGGACAAATACAGACATTTTTCAATGTTTCTTAGAGACATTTTGAAAACCATACTGACATCCCAGTATCCCAGCAAATCAAAACAAAAATAAAGCTTCTAGTACCGAAAAGCGCAAGAATGTATTGCAAGGTGCAGACTACAAGATGTACTTCGGCCCAAGGGGCTCTACAACAGTGAACCATTTCCAAATCGCTAGTTTCATATTGATTGTTGGCTGTACCATTAAGTTGTGCTTGGAAGCAATGAGGTTCTGAAGCAGTGAGTCAATTTTGAACTGCTAGTGTTCTATTGATTTTTGCTGATACGGAGAACTTCAAACATTTTACAAAGCTACTTCAAGGGTTTTTTCTCAGTGATAGTTTACTATGTACAACATAAACAAACTAAAACCGCTTCTATGATACTCCAAGCAGTTGGTCTTTCCAACAACAGCTCTAAACATGTTAAACCTAATCAGATCGTTGTATTAACTAATCAGATATGTTCAAATAATTAATTTTCTGTTATTGTTTCACTTAACTCTACACATCGCAGCAACGCATCCTGCTCATCAAACGATTCACGATGGATCAGAGTCGAATTTGCTCACGTATCGACTTTCACATGCAAATAATAGCTGCACCAAAGCCGCCGGTCATAAAAGCTATTTAGATAAAAGCAAAACATGAACTCCGCCGAAGAGGTTCATCTCTTTCCGCACCCAAGCGGCGTTCAAGTCTTTTAATTTGCGGCACTTGTTGTATCAGATCATCGCAGCAAACAGTGTTGCAGCCTAATACAGATTGAGGAGAAAAAAGCGAACATATGTTTGTCTGGCGCGCATTGATAATAAACCGCTCCTTTCCCTCTCGCACATGTTGGCAGCCTAATCATCAGATAAAAAAATTGCACCGACAAACCGACTCGTCAAAATCTCACGCTTGTTCGATGTGTGCTAATCGTATTTGTTTCTTCATCTCTTTTCTAGATCATCCGAGTGCGACGTGGTCCGGGGTGAATGTACCCAAACATACGTTCCCTATTTGTTTCTGGTGATTCCGCTGGGACCGGTGACGCTAACCGGTCAGGATTATGTCCTTGTCGAGAGTGGATGTGTGTGCAAGCCAAAGTATGCTACGGAGAAACCCCGCGAATCCGGAGGAAACTTCATACCCTAGATGTGGATCGAAGCTGTTGAAGAAGATGTGCGATTAGAACGTTAAACCGGCAGTTGAACCACAAGTGTGAACTGAAGTGATTTTTCTTTAACGATGCGGTTTCCTTGAAACCTTTGCAGTTTGGTGAGCGAGAGCAGATGACTACAAAATGGACAATAAACCCAGACAGGCAAAACGGTTCGATCGTTTTTATGATCTTGAGCCGATAGCTAGTGCAAATTAATGAAAAAAAAAACCATTGGAGAAAAAAATTATAAGAACGCTAGGAAGAGTGAAAGAAACTGACAACGAAGAGCCTAGCTTTAAGTTTATTTAATTTACTGGTGAGAAAAAGTGCTGTTAGTAAGAGTCTAGCTTCCATCCCGGTTTAATTCATTATTTCAGCTTTTTGTAAATATGTTTCCTACTTTATTCTATCCGGATATACATAATAAGTAAAAGATAATATTTGCATTTCAACTCTTGGACGGTGTGTGATCGGATTGAAATGACTCAAATTTCCATCTTGTCACATTCTACTACGAGTGTCTACCGGCTTTGTCCCACTGTTTTCGCTGTCTATTTATGCATTTTGTACATGCAAGAAAGAACTCAATAAATTATTTATTTTTAACTGTACGAAATGGTAACTGAGCTTTATTAGTATATCACATGTCCAATGTTGGGAAATGTTCGATTCTTTTACAAATTTTGACGTATGCGCGCATAAAAAAAACGACTATACACGCTAAGACAAGAAAACGGAAAATTCGGTAAAAAATACCGAAAACCGCACAAAAGTGCACATACTGAATTTATCGGTAAACATGGATTATCGAAATTTCGGTATTGTTGGAAAACCGGGAAAATCATTAATAATTACTTATTTTTGTACGGTAATTTTTACCGAAAGTGCTTGCAGCTCAATGAGAGCATTTTTAACCAAATTTAGGTAAAATATAACGATAAAATCTGTAAATCCACTTTACTGAACGAATAAGTAAAATCAAACGTTTTGATTCGGTAAATTATACCGATACTTTAGGTTTTGCTACCAAAACCTAATTTTCGGTCAAATTAAAACCGTATTTTCGGTAATCTTATTTTAGCGTGTAGACTGTTCCAGAAAGTATAAGCACATTTTCAAAATAACAAAAAAGTCATGTTATTTTTAGTCTTATTAATTTTATTTGGCAAATCATATTTGTATTTGTGTTTTATATGATATTTTACTCTCGTTTAATCAAAATATTTAATCAGAACCAGGATCACTTTTCCTTGAACATGACCCATTAGCTTCTGGACAGTGGTACTTCCCACAATTTTGACCACTTTTGGCTAATCTTTTTTTTAAATTTTTGGATGTCGTCCGCTGGTTTTATGAATTTTCGAAGCTTTGCTTTGGTTAAAGCCCAAAAAGTCTCAATTGGCCGTGCCTCCGGGCAGTTCGGCGGATTCATGTCTTTCGGCACGAAACATACATTTTGGCTTTTGTACCATTCTAAAGTGTCCTTTGCGTAATGACATGGCGCCAAATCAGGCCAAAACACTACTTGACCTTCGTGATGCCTGATCATCAGCAATAATCGCTTCTGGAGACATTCCTTAACGTATTTCTGAGTGTTCATCGTCTCTGTTGTGATGTACGGACTAGATGTTTTACCACACTCGCATATTGCCTGCTAAACCATAACCTTCTTACCGAATGTTTCGGTAAAAATTGCCTTCTCCGTGTCGGGGATGTCTTTGTCTTCGCTCACAGTATAGAATTTTGGTCCGGGAAGCGTTTTGTAATCTAGTTTCACATACGTTTCATCGTCTATTATTATACATTCAGAATTTCTACACAATAACGAATCGTAGAGTTTGCGGGCCCGTGGTTTCACGGACGCGGCCTGTTTTGGGTTCCTTTTGGGTGTTTTCTGCTTCCGGTATGTTTTTAGCCCAAGTCTTTCCTTGGCACGCATGACGTTACTCGATGAGGTCCCGCTGGTTCTCACTTGTAGGCATCCCTGAGCTTTTTATCGATATCCAGACTAACAGGATCGGATATCCGACCATTCTTCGGCGCATCTTCAAACGTACACTGTTCTCTATATTTTCGAATCGCAGATCGAATGTCGATCGAATGATTGAATGATCGCTCCGATGCTTACACCCTCTTCCTTGGCCAATTCTCAAGGAGAATTGGCTCACAGTGAACCATTTGTGCACGATACTTTTTCGTTGTTCCGGAGTAAGACCACGCATTTTGATAGGTAACACAAAACTGAGCACTTTTTTGATGCTATGTCATTCAGAAATGTGCAAACAAAAGGACGCAGCCAAAACATGTTGAAATATCTCATTATATTCAAAGTTACCGTTAAAATAACGCATGCTTATACTTTCTGGAACAGTCGTTATTTTCGGATGGATGGTAAAAAAGAACGGAAAAAGATATTTTAACAAACCAAACTTCACAAAAATACTTCTACTTTCTGCCGCCTCTCGGACCTTGGGCCATAGGTGAAAAAAAGAAGCTTGTAGGCATATTCAACAGTTCCTTGAGCATTTTTTTATCAAATCATTCGTCGTTTTGACCACGATATTGTTTGAATATACTCTCCTCCTCAAATTAGCCCAGAACTTCTCGATTGGGCCGAGCTGGGGTACGTTGGGAGGGTTGGCATGCTTGGGCACCACCGGAATGCCAACCGCTACATTTCCTCGAGCGCCCGCTTCGAGTAGTCGGCCGACGCTAGATCCAGGCAAAACACCACGTCTTCATCCTTGTGATACTTTTTAATCAAGACGGCAACTTCTGGGAGATTCTTCGTACTTCTCGCCGTTTATTGCCAGCCCCGATAAAAAGAAGAGGGGACGTGACATCCCCTTTTCCCTGATTGTTAACCACAGCAACACCTTATTTGGGAACTTTCGTCCAACGTGAGGCATGTGTCGTGTAACCACGTGTAACCACCACTACGTTCCGCTTCGCCGGAAAGATCTCTTGACCAGAATCTTCAGCCGTTGTTTCTGGGTTTCCACTTGGTTCTACGACACGACTGGCTTGGACTGACGCTTCCGCATGTGGATATCCATTTTGGCCAACTACTTTTTGAACATTTGAGCCTAGGTTTGAGCTTCTGTTGAATCCTCCGGTAGCTTAAACCGTTGGACGGCCGGAACCAAGCTTCCGCTCGATGGAATCTTCCTTCTCCAAAAGTGCCAGAATCTTGGAGATATTTCCGCGATCGTATCCGACTTTTTAAGGCCCAGGTGGAGCAGGCAGTACGAACAAACCATACCCAACAAAAATCAATGCTGAATAACTGTTTGTTTAAATAAATTTGGAGAAGTTGTTCAGATTTTTCTCCTAGAATGCTGAATATATTTTCCAAATTTGTTTGAACAAGCGGTTATTCGACACAGGTGGCAGGGTAATCACATGAAAAATCGGAACATTTAGTAGCTGTTTTAAATGCACGCTTTAGACCAACCGCTCCAATACGGTAATATTGGTCAATTGTTACCCAGTTTGACAACTCGAAACCGCACCGGTAGTTGTTAACTGGGTTGGAAAATGAAAATTTGCTCGCTCGGTGAGCAGCAGGTTCGTAAATTTGACAACCTGACCCAACCGAGCCGAGCGTTGCTATTTGAAGAAAAATAATCAAAACAAGTTGAAACGTCAAAAAACAACATCTTCATCTGGAAGACTTTGAGTGTTTAAGATCTCCTTTAAAAATCGATTGTCGCTAGTCGATAAATCAGATTTTCAACTGAAACCATAATAAGCTCCCACCAGCAAAGCGGTGCCTCTCCGGAGGACAACCTGAAGAAAGTGTTACCGCTGTATGCTGCCAAAGAACAATGTTTATTTCTTCTAATGCAGTGCTATCGGATCCTGGGGTCTGCTCTAAAGTGGCAAAGTCACCGCTGTAAGTGCACGGGATTTTAACTGCTGCGTGAACACCAGCTCGTCGAATTCATCATCACTCGAGCTCAAGCATTCCACAAACGCGTCCATTTCAAAAATATTTGTTTTCAAGCTCGTGTCTAAAAAATATTGAGGAATTAAAACAAAACAAAAATACAACGAAGGGGGCTGATTCCGTAAACGTCATAAACTTTTTAATTCCACGAAATGTTTTGCGAAACAAAACAAAGTAGACCGGTGCAAGAATGAAGTTGATTCCTACTTTGTTACCTTCTTAAGGCCAGATCAACTTAAAAAGTAGAGAGGTTACGGAATTTTGTTCAATATTACCACTCTGAAATTTTTTTTATCGTTATACCGACAATTATATCATGGTCAGGATGACTATCGCATATAATGGTTACAATAACCATGAAAATGGTGAAATTCACCACGTTCATGGCATTTTTGACTATGATCATGGTAACAAAGACTATTCTGACATTATGGCAAATGTTAGATCAACTATTTTTAATGGTCGTTTTGACCATGATCATAGTCGGACAATGGAACGAAATGTCACCTTCACTTACGGAATATTCGAGTAGAACATTTTTCCGCAGGTGAAAGTGACAGCTCCCATTAGTTTGCGTGATAACCTTACAGATTCCAATTTTAGTTTTCGTTTTTTTTCTCAGGTAGATACTGCTCCAGAAATTTCTTTTCGATTCTTTAGTTTTCCGTTTCAGTAAACGGAATTTAACATGGGTTTAGGATAGAAAAAGAAATTTCTTTCGAACACGATACCGACCTTGGCTAAATCAAAATAGGAACGCTCTCTGTCATCAAAATATGACCCAGATACGAACCTACCGGTGGGGATGGTCCTAATAGTATATGTTTTCGTTAGATATTCCGTCGCAGTCAAGTAATGCCTTGTTCAGACTACAGAGTTATAACATGTTATAAGGCTATCTTGATGACGAATTTCTTGTTGGAATTATTTGACAACCGTTATAACATGTTATAACTCTATAGTCTGAACAAGGCGTAAAACACCGGCCAGACTGAGCAGTTATAACATGTTATAAGCCTATCTTGATTACGAATTTCTTGTTGAAATTATTTTACAACCGTTATAACATGTTATAACTCTGTAGTCTGAACAAGGCATAAGACTTTATTAGACTGTAAGCTTTGATGGATTCTCACAGATACCTAGGTCTATTCTGCAACAAAAATTTATTGACTTGCTATCTCCTGCAAGCTAACTAAAGGGTGTATTCGATAAAAATGGCACACAGAAAATCTTCTGTAACTGTTGAATTGTATGAGTAAAAATCCTAGAAATTTGAGTAGATCTTATCTATAGTGTATTATTTACATCTGCCAAGTTTCATAGTTATACATTCAGTAGTTCCAGTCATGTCGTCGAAACAAGAAATTGTCCGTGAGAAAATTGTGTGCACTCACAATCAAAATCCAGGGGCGTCCCACCGGTGGATTGCTAAAAGGCTTGGAATTGCAAATACAACTGTGTTTCGTGTAATAATAACCTTCAAGGAGCGTCTGAGTGTCCAAAGGAAGGAAGGGAGTGGTCGTAAAAGTGGTCCAATGGACAGTAAAATGGCCAGGAAAGTCGTACAACAATTCAAGAACCGTCCAAACATGTCAATTCGAGAAGTCGCTAAAAAGTCTAAGGTGTCAGTCGGTTTTGTGCAGAAAACCATGAAGCGTGCTGGGTTACATGTTTACAAAGTGCAAAAAGTCCCAAACCGGAATGAAAAACAAAACATCACTGCGAAAACCCGCGTCCGGAAACTTTACACGAAGCTGCTCACCAAATCCGGTTGCATCGTGATGGATGACGAAACATACGTCAAGGCCGACTTCCGTCAACTTCCTGGGCAAGAATATTTCGTTGCCAAGTCGAAGTTCGATGTTCCGGAGGATGTTCGAAAGAAGAAACTATCGAAATTTGCAAAGAAGTTTCTAATCTGGCAGGCGATTTGCGGATGTGGTGAAATAAGTGCTCCCTTCATCACTTCAGGAACAATAAACGGTGCGATTTACACGGACGAGTGCCTTAAGAAGCGTCTTTGCCATTCATTAAGAAGCACAAAGGATCAACTCTGTATTGGCCTGATCTAGCATCCTGCCACTACGCTCGAAACGTATTGGAGTGGTACCGAGCCAACGGAGTCAATTTTGTGCCAAAAGATATGACCAAATTCACCGGAACTTCGTCCAATTGAAAAATTCTGGGCAATTATGAAAACGGAACTTCGCAAACATCCCAAAACTATAAAAACAGAGCTAGAATTGAAGAAAATTTGGGTAAAAACAACAAAAACACTGGGAAAATCGGTTGTACAAAATTTGATGGGTGGAGTGAAAAGGAAGGTGCGGGCACTCGGGATGGGAGACGAAATTGAATAAAACAAATGTTGTAAATCAAAACTCATTAGTAGTTCTTCATTCCCTGAAAATTTCAAGAAAATCCGATAATCAGTTTAATTTTGATGAGTATATATGTGTGTGCTATTTTAATCGAATACACCCTTTATAGTTACCTCTTCTATGGATACTATCCGTTCGGTGAGTCCCCTAGAACAAATCAATATTGAATCCCAATGAGTGCGGGCTTTTGAAGTGGAATACCTGTAACTAGAAAACGTGAAGAAAGATTAGTACTTCGTCCTTAGCATTTCAAGCTTATTGCTTTCACAATTAGATTATTGCCTGCTCTCAATTTAGTGTTCTAAACGCACTTCCACATTTATTAATTAAGAGCTTTCGATGCCAAGTACCATTTTTGCATTAGATGATTGTGTGGCAAGCACAATCATACGCTATGCCCAGGGAGTTGAGAAATTTTCCTTAAAGAAAAATTCCTAGACCAGGCCGAATCGAACTCAGCCAACTCCAGGATGGTGTTGCTTTGTAGCCGCGCCTTTACCGACTGAGCTAAGGGACGACCCAGGAAGATTAGTAATTTCCATTAAATTCCAACTGCTTATTGCTTATCTTGAAGGATACGTGTATTTCGTCTATAATATACAGACTTCTTTAGTGACGTATGTGGTGAACAATACAACCTATATTACGTGATATGGTGTATCTTGATATCAAATGCCATGCACATAAGTTGTAGTGTGAACGGGGTTTGAGAAGTGTTTAAGTTGATAATAACATATATTTAAGATATATAAATGCTTTAAAATGGAAGTGGTGACCCAAGTAACCATGAGGCTGTAATAGCATGCTTATATAGGGTATATGTATTACGTCTAGTGCATCATTGAAGTTGGATAAAAGCTGAAAAGGGCCCCACTAAGATCGAACTAATGCTATATCTTTTGTAATGCCACAAGACATTGCTAAAGTAGCATTATTGCATTTTTAATGCATCACTACATTCTTAAGCTAACCTAACGCTTCATTACTTGCCAACTGTTGAATTGATGCGATCCCGCATTACCGATGTTGATTTTGGGTTGAATAAGTGCAATGATATAATGCTTGTGGTTACTTGGGGAATGTTCGGTATAATGATGTTTTCAAGAGATTATCAACGAGGTATTTACATTGGCGAGCGCGCGAAAAACAAGAAACATTGAAAACATCGCCTAACATCCTAGAATACCTTCATTTTTGTCGTTCGATACACTAAATCCGTAGCCTACCTGGTGAAATGCTTTCATTATCAGTCTGAGCTGTCAAAGCTGAAAAAGAATAACTATTGTTATTGCCGAGATTTTGTCTGTATTCTTCATTCCGTCTCCATCCTCGGGCTTGTCTGGGAACCGAGAAGTGGCATGATTAGCTTTAAGATTCAGCTACCGTTACTAGCTTCCGTTCAGAGCAAACGCAAGGCCATGCCGTATATTGCCCAGAGTTTCGATCTTCTAGGCCTAGTGCAGCGGCTGAAGACCGAAGCCGGAAATTCCTACGAGTAAGATTGTCCGTTTCCTCCACATTTCCAATCCGAGTGGAAGGAATTTCATGGAACGCTCGATACAATCGCCACACACCGAATCCATTTCTTCTCCAATGCGTCGTTGAAGCCGTATGAATCGTACTCCACATCCGGTCAGAGTCCGCTAGAAACCTTCTGTAACGGTGTAGTACGCAACGCCTTTTCGATGATCTATACTGTGGTAAAACAGACAGTCACTTCAGTGATCACGAGAGTCGAGAGAGCAGGAGAGCATATAGCTCGGGTATCGACTCGAGCGAAGTGTTGTAAATAGAACAGGTGAAATGTAGATGCAGTTGTACTTTGTTTGAAGATCGAACTGGACGTGTTTAGTTTTACCAACAATCAATATGCAACTAGCGATTTGAAATTGGTTCACTGTTGTAGAACCCCTTGGTCCGAATTACACCTTGAAGCCAGCACCTTGTTATACATATTTGCGCCTTTGTTTTGATTTGCTGTGTTATTTTGACAGAGTATTTGAGAGTGTGTTCATGTGAGTTCATTATAAGGGGTGCATTATTGAGCTTGGGACCGAGCTTGGGACGATGTTCTAGTACTGACTGAGCCAAGAAAAAAAATCGTTTTTGTATGGGACCTACTGGTCTTAGAGTTAGTCTATGGTTTTACCTTACATCACTGACTATCACAAATCTATAACCCGTTCCAGTCCAACTGCTGACATCCAAGTCAAAGGTGGCTCTGTTGGCTAGGTCGCAAACCATCGCTCGCCTGGAACTATGTGCTGCAGTACTGTCGTCCTTTTTGTACAAGAAGGTTGTTCACTCAAAGCCCGCAGGAATATTCTGCTGAAGTGACTCATCCGGCGTCCTGAATTGATTGGAAGCATCACCGTCGCGATGGAAGACGTTCATTGCGAACCGCTAAGCAAACATTCAAAGGCTGCCGAATCCTTACACTAGAAACACGATTTTTCGGAGTACCCAATCCAGCTGATCCACTCTCTCATGGCTTGAATCCACCCGATATCAAAGACCATTCGGTCTGGTGAAACGACCCGGAGTCTTTGTCTTCATCAGCACCATCCTAGCCTCTAAGCAACATGCCCGCCCTAGAACCACTGTGGATGGCTGAAGCCAGAGCCAGAGTAGCTATGCCAGCTACCGCCGATGTTAAGTTATCCGATCAACTGTTTAGCCGATATTCCAATTTTAGCAAGATTCGTCAATTGGTCGCATACTGGATGCGATACTTCTGCGCTTTGAAAACAGCCACCAAGGAGACCTCTATTGAACCATTCGTTGCCTTTACCACTGGCGACCTACGTGAAGTAGATTTCACATTATGCCAAGAATCGTTCTCCGAGGAATTGGCTGATCTGCTTGCTGGAAAACGAGTTGCATCATCGTCGTCATTCAAGATTATTGCGAGGGTAACCCAAAAAAAACGTGATACGAGTTGGTGGAAGACTTCACACCGCCGTTTTTCTCGAGAACGATTGTCCTCTTCTCAAAACATCCATTATCAGCTCTGTTTACACATCATTACCACAACATGCTACTACAGGGTGGTCTCTAGATGGGGCTCGCCACGATTCGCCAGAAACTCTGGATTATCGGTGTCCGACACTTTGTTCGCCATGTGCCATATATGCTTCCGCAGCAGACCTGTCCTGGTACAACAGAGCATCGCTGATTTGCCAAGCTCACGTGTAACACCGACAAGACCATTCCTTCTATGCGGGACCGACTATTGCGGACCGGTGAACATCAAGTAGGCATACATCGCCATGTTTAAATGCTTCGTCACCCACGCCGAGCACATCGAGCTTGTTTCCGAGCCGACCGAAACCTTATACTCGATTGGTGTGCAGTAAAACGAGATCATCTGGCGTTTCATCCCTCCTCGAGCACCTCACTTTGACAGGCTGTGGGAGGCAGCCGCTAAATAGACAATTCTTGGCCAGTTCTGCGGGAGATTCGTAACGTCACCATCAGCTAAGAGGACATGTGCAGTTCACCCTAGTAGCACAACTTGAGATGTGCCTAAATTCCAGGCCCCTGGTTCCAATCACAACCGATCCGCCAGATTTGGAAGTCCTGACCCCGGGACACTTCTTGATCGGAACCAGCTTCCAAGCCGTTCACAGTCTGTTTGACATTCCGGACAATCTCTTTTCACACTGGGAGTCCACTCAGAAGCGATTCCAAAGAATCTGGTCCAGATGGTACCCAAATACTTCCAGCAAGGACAACCAAATGCACGGCGCCAGTCATCATCCTCTAACCTGGAGGAGTCGTGATAATTGAAGACCCCTGAAGATAGGGTCATCCGAAGCTGTCGCCAGACACGTCGTAAAGATTGCACTCCTACCGATATCAGAGAATCATCACCCAGAATCCGAAATTTGCTTGAGGCCTTCGTGGGAACCAAGCAGGTAATTGCGGTTCCAATACTCTACATGTGTTTTGTCTAGTCAACCTGTTCGTTTCTATTCTCAGTCGACTACTACAGTGATGGGCAATGGATATTGCTAATCAACAATTCTCGAGTACTTGTTCTAGCAAACGTTTCTGTATTTGTGAATAAAGAGGGAAAGTAATAACCAAACATTAAATTCTTGAAACCCTTAGCACTTCCATGCAAATTAGGGCTACCAACATATGGAATAACTTTTCCCTAACATGATGGTGATGCTACTTTCCGTGAGGGTGCTGAGTTTTGAGAAATTTCTGTTTGAATCTTACTTCCCCTCTTTGTTTACAAAATCAGATACGTCTGTTTGAAAATTAAAGTTCAAATTAAAGTAAACACAGTGTAGTTTTTTTTTCTTATTTTATTTTTTATATTCTTTTTAAGTTTCACTTATGGAACACTGAAAAAAAAGGAGTTTTACTTAAAGAAAAAAAAAATCAATTTGTGTTGAAAAAAAAAAAAACAGTGGCAAAATAAAGTGCCCATTTCAAAAATCGATATGTTTTGGATAAGTTTTCATTGGAAGACCCCTCGATTGTTTATGTTTTGATATTTTCACATGTTTTGAAGCAAACGGCTCAACCTGGTGCATTTGTATACGTGATCGCATTTGATTCAATTGAAAAAAAAATGGAGAACGCTGTGCTTTCGAAAGCAATTCCCTTGTGTATCCGAAAATTGGTCGTTCGTGATGTGCAAAACGGTGAATCGCACCGGGCTGTCACTAAGAAGTACAGTATCAGTAAGGCAGCGGTTGGCAAAATTCTTCTGAAGCTTAAAACGTTTGGATCAGTGGTGGATCGCCCTGGCAGAGGCAGGAAGCGGAAAATGGATGCGAGAACGGACACCAAGATCATGCGCGAAGTCAAGAAGAACCCGAAGGTAACTGTCCGCGAGATCCAGGAAACCCTTCAGTTATCAGTTTCCGGTCGAACTGTCCGTCGCCGTCTCGTAGCACAGGGGTTGAATAGCAAACTTGCCGGGAAGCGCCCATTTATCAGCAAGGCAAGCAAAGCCAAACGGATTAAGTTTGCTAAGGAGCATGCTGATAAGCCCCTAGAGTTCTGGAAAACGGTTCTCTGGACGGACGAATCAAAATTCGAGCTGTTTAACCGAAAGCGGCGGGTTCGTGGTTGGTGCAGATCGGGAGAGGAGCTTCAGGAGCGCCACATCCAAGGCACGATGAAGCACGGAGGAGGAAATGTGATGATCTAGGGGTGTTTTCGTGGGGTGGAGTGGAAAGCATCGTGAAAATCGACGGGATAATGACGGCAGATTCTTACATCAACATCCTGCGAGAAAATCTGGAGGTTTCGCTGATCCAGACGGGCCTTGAAGAGAAGTTCGTATTCCAGCAGGACAACGACCCGAAACATACTGCCAAGAAGACCAAGTCTTTCTTCCGGTCTTGTCGAATCAAACCGCTGGAATGGCCTCCACAAAGCCTGGACCTCAATCCCATCGAGAATGGGCGAAACTGGTGTTACCAATAAAAATAACTATTTTGAAGCCCTGGAGCGCGCCTGGGAAGAGCTAGATCCACAGCACCTAAAGAACCTGGTCGAAGCGCCTGCAGGAGGTCCTGAAGGCCAAAGGAGGACACATCAATTATTGAAATGCTTTTATTTTACTTTAATTTATGTTTTCTTTAGCCTAAATGAAGTGGGCATTGATTTTTTTTTCTTTAAGTAAAGCTCCTTTTTTTAGTATTCCATAAGGGAACGTCCATTAATTACGTCACGCAAAAATTGACTTTTTATAACCCTCCCTGTCACGTTTTTGGTATGGACCTTCAATTTTTTTTGTATGGATCGTCACGTTTTCTCAAAGTCCCCCTCACCCCCTACTGCGTGACGTAATTAATGGACCTTCCATAAGTGAAACTTAAAAAGAATATAAAAAATAAGATAATAAAAAAAAATACAGTGTATTTACTTTAATTTGAACCAAGTAAATGAGAGAAATTGAAAAAACGATGAGGTGGGCACTTTATTTTGCCTATCAGTGTATATTCAATTTGTAGGAATTGTATTCAACTTCTGATAACTTAGCAGACAAAGTGTTTGTTTACAAAAACAGATTTGCCCTTATCAAATGTTGGCGCTGATATGTATTTTTCATTTATCTGATTCACGAACAATAAGATTTATTGTTGGAAAAAGATTTTAAGGCTATTTTATATTATTGTATTGTAATTGTATGGTTATTTTTAGCCGGGGAATTGTGTTCAATTATGTCTTTCCCGGAGATTTCATGATTTCACTGTTAGTTTAAGTTAAATTACGAGTTATTGTTGGATTTTTTTTTCGCGAAAACGACACAGTAAAAACAGAACTCGTCAGTTTCAAAGCACAGCTTGCTGTAATATCTCCGATTAGAGATCATGGATTTATGAACAAAACAATATTGAAAAAATATCAGAGTTGACACTTTTTCTGGAAAACTCGTGTTGAAATTTCCCGATTTTCCAAAAGAGTACGTACATTATTTAAGTCACGCAAAAAGTGACTTTTTATACCCCCCCCCCCCTTTGTCACATTTTTTTGGACGTTCGTCACGTTAGTCCCAACCCCCCCCCCCTCCTCCCTTACTGCGTGACATAATTAATGACCTTCCCAAATCGCCGGTTTCAAAAATTCACAACTCAAGAACGGGTCACCGTAGAACAAAACTTCAATTCCCACATACAAAAAACTTTCTCAAAAATCTGAAAACAATCCAATAACCAGAAAACAAAAATATCACGGTGCAGGAAAATTCCTAAGAAATTTCTCTTGACCATGGAAAATTTCCAAAAAAAGTGTTTCCTTATTTATCAACTCATAAATGAATGAAGTTCTCCCAATCGACGCGTTTCGCATACGCAACCTCGCGATTCGACTAAAACAAAAGAAACTCATCGAATCTGTATTTGTCAGAAATGGTAACATCTCAGTTCGCCTTCTCAACCAAAAGCGGTATACTCCCGTTCGTGACACGGATCACTTGCTACAGCTTACACACCGTACGAGATATCCGGATGAATCATCCGTTTTCTTCGATGCTGTATCAACAAATACTTCCGCAATCCCTCAACTAAACCTCCTCGAGCTGACGACAAACGACAAACGACTTACGACGACAAACAAGAGAATTTTACTGCAAGTTAATTATAACACTTGGCACAATGTCAAACAACTACTCTAATTTACGGATTGGCCACCTGAACATCAGGGGTCTTGAACACCACATAGACGGTACCAAACTTATCATGGACAAAAATCAATACCATTTCTTTGCAATGACAGAAACCAAGCTAAAGCCTTCTTCGCCGGTCGGTCCCATCCGTGTTCCCGGTTATAACTTCATCAAACACGCACTACCATCTGGTCGCGGTCGCGGAACGAAAGCATGCGGTGGTGTAGGGATGTATGTCCAAAAAGGAATTAAAGCCATTCCCTTCATGAAATCTACACACGACCCGGCAGCACTTATTGCCTCACGTTTCGAGTTTCTTGCCGTCCAAGCCAAGGTGAACGACCTTAACATCTTTGTTGTAGTAGTATACAACCCCTCCTGCTCGAACCCGAACTTCAGCAATTGCTACGAAAAGCTTCTTCTTGATCTGTTAGAACACGATTTCGACAGGACGTATATTGTGGGAGACTTCAATGTGAACGTCGCCGCATCTCAACCATCTGCAAATGTGTATGCACTTCGGCAAATCAATTCGGTCTTCAACCTGATCGTCTTACCGACAGGACCCACTCGTATCACCGATAACAGTGTCACTACAATCGACCTTCTTAACACAGACTCACTAAGTACCGTAATCAAGTCAAAAACATCTTCCGCGAACACAATTTCAGATCACGAGGTGATATATCTTCTTGCCAACATCAAAGTCCGCAAACCTATTGCGCAAACCATTCGAGTGAGGAATATACGTGGCATTGACCCTCTACAGCTACAAGCGTCTCTACAGGCTAAGGATATGCGACCATTCTACGAAGCCCCGGATGTAAACACCAAAACGAACTTGCAGAACGAAGAGTTGAAAAGCCTACTCCAACAGTATGCGCCAGAAAAGACCATCATCGTCCACGAAAAACTCACACCATGGATCACTGCTGAAATCAAACAAGCTGTGACGCTGAGAGATCTCGCATTTGCTCTCTACAGGCGTAACCCAAATAGAGCTCGCAACGACGTACAGTGGCAGGAATACACTAGGAAAAGGGATAGAGCTAGCACGTTGATTTTTGCAGCAAAAAAACGTTACGCCGATAGAAACTTCAGCCCAGATCTGCCCGCCAAAAAGCTCTGGAACAACCTGAGAAGAGATGGCATCCACAACAACCCGAAGAAAAACACCCCATCCGATGGAACTGATGCAGAATCCCTCAATCAGTTCTTCGCCGAAGGTCACAGACAACAGTCTCACGTAATTCAACGAACCCCTCCTTCTGAGCCCCATCATAGGACGGAAATAGTCCGCGGAGCAGTCGGCTACAGTTTTCGGCATACTGACGTCAACGAAGTCTGCCGGAAAATATAAGAAATACATACTAACGCTACAGGCTCAGACGAGATACCTGTACATTTCCCTCATCAAACAGCTGTGCCCATTCACCTACCTTTTCTCACCCATCTGTTTAACTCAATTATCGATACACACTTGTTTCCATCAGCATGGAAAAAAGGATTAATTACTCCCATACCGAAGTCCACCAACCCGACATAGCAAAAGGGCTTTCGGCCGATTAGCGTTCTACCAGCAATATCGAAAGTCCTTGAAAAGATCCTTCTCGATCAAATAACAGAACATCTGAGCGAGGACGACCCGCCGCTGCTAGCATGTAACCAATCTGGTTATAGAAAAGGTTTTAGTACGACTACCGCTCTCACGAAAGTTGTCCATGACATCTACAGCAAATTTGATGACGACCGCTGCACAGTCATGGTGTTGGTAGACTTCTCGCTCGCCTTCAACTGTGTTAACAATCGGATCCCGGAGAACAAGCTTCTAGATGAATTCAGGTTCTCACGTACCGCATGCAAACTGATCTCATCATTTCTTAAAGAGCGTTCTCAAATCGTCCGCCTGGGAAACACCATGTCAGCCGAAAGGGAGACACCGGACGGTACACCACAGGGGTCATGTCTCAGCGCGCTATTGTTCAGTCTCTACATGAATAGCCTACCCAGAACGCTGAAATGTGAGTGGCAGCTGTATGCAGACGACCTCCAAATCTATCTATCTGGCTCCGCTAGCGAAATTGATCAACTGGTACGAATAATTAACAAGGATCTAATCGAGGTAGTGAACTGGGCCAAACTGAACTGTCTTGTACCGAACCCGAGAAAAACTCAGGCCATTGTTTTCAGTAAAAATGGCTCCATTACTCCACAACAAGCTATCATCTTCGGTGGCATCGCGATCCCGCTCTGCAGCCATGTTAAAAACCTCGGACTACATATGGATAGCCAACTACGCTGGACAGACCAAGTGAACGACGTTGTAATGAAGGTCTACAGTACCATCAGCACATTCCGGCGATTTTCAACCGTTCTATAGCTGCCGACACGTCTTAAGTTGGTGCAAGCTGTGATAGTACTACCCTGGACTGTCTTCTGCTCTCCGGGAGCAGCTGCACCGCTGTTTTAAATCAGCATGTCGATTTGTGAACAACCTTCGCCGACGCAACACGACAGCTACAGTGAGGAACTCCATTCTTGGGCATGATTTGCCAGCAAACTACCAGCTTCGAAACTGCTGTCTCATGAAGCAGGCACATGAGAAGTCACTTCCTATAGTTATCTCATGCAGCACCTACAACACGGGCGTCAAGAACGATCCGCCGGTTTCATCATCCCCCGACATACTACATCCAGCGGCAAGAATGTTCTAGTTAGTGGAGTATCCAGCTGGAATGCATTGCCGATCACAACAAAACGAGACGACGAATGGATGCTTTCAAACGAGCAGTAATTAGGATTAACTAAACAAATAAAACCACTTCATGGTCTTCCTTTTTTCTTTGCTTTCAAGTTTTGTTCGCTCCTAACGTGCATTAATTTATATTTTCATTAGAAACTTCCTTGCCCTGATATAAAGTGTTAAACTAACAGGATTATCGTACTGAATAAAATTAACAATCACAATTACATAAACTTCAAATGGTGAAATTTTTTTTTATCAGTTTTGTTTTTCAGGTTTTTGTTCTATGATGCTACGTTCTCTAGCTAAGAATTTTTAAATTGGTAGTTTTGGGAAAATCCCAAAATTTCAGTTGGAGCCTATTTTTGTGGTGCCTTTTTAAATGATTCCACAAATTGATGGTATTTTCTGCCGTCTCCACTACAACTTTTACAGATTTTACATTGTCTAGCGGAAGAACACTTTATAGTAGACTTTTTTTTTAATCGCAGACGAAATATCGGTAATAAGACCAGAACTCATATTACTATCACAGGTCATCACGCCAAAACAGCAACAAAAATCAATGTCTGTAAAAGTCGGCAACGTTTTCAAAATGTCTTCTGTATGTCTGCATCGTTAAAAAAGTCTGCAACAAAAATTAAGACTGCAAAATTACAGACATGTCTGTAAATATGGCATCCCTGGTGATTAGTTAGAGTTCAAAAGGTTAAAACGTTTACGATTGACTTTTTGGCCCAATTAATAAATTACTAGAGAATCACCCAACTTACTTTTGACACCCTATAAGCGTGGACAATGATATGGTGTTTCGTCTAAAACCTAGTTTAAAAACAAACTTATTGTATCTAATCCGCACTTTGCCACATTTTCGACTCAAATTCACTACGAACTCCCTTAGCCGTAAGAACATCGAACTCGTAATGAAGTACGCGAGTTTGTCTTAATTTTTGCTGACTATCACAGGTCATCACGCCAAAACAGCAACAAAAATCAATTCTAATTTTCACGGCTTTTTGTATTTCCAGCATTTGAATACAGATATTTACTCTCAAACATACTCCTTCGCCAACAAACGGCTGGCTTCCCGCACATCAGCTTAGTGAGCAGCCTTGCTAGCCAATCGCCTGTCGCGCTCTTCGGCAATGGACAGCTTAACACCCTTGCCCTTCGGCAGCGAGATGAAAGCCTTGGTGGCCTTGCCGATGATGAACACGTTGGTCAGACGGGTGGCAAAGACATGACCGGTGGAATCCTTGATGTGCACGATTTCGAACGATCCCGGATGCTTCTCACGCTGGATCACAGTACCGACACGACCCAAATTCCTTCCTCCGGTGATCATGCACAGATTTCCGGGTTCGAACTTGAGAACGTCCATCACCTTACCGGTGGCGATATCGTACTGAATCGAATCATTCTGGTGAATGATCGGATCCGGATAACGGATGGTACGTCCGTCGTGGGTAAGGATGAATGGCACCTTCTTCGGGCCAATCTGGACACGTTTCACCTTCAGGAGCTTGTACTGCAATCAAAATAAAATGTCAGAAACGACACGATTAACTCGTTGGGAAGATATTACGAACCTTTGCTTCCTCTGGGGTGATACGGTGCACGGTGAAGCGACCCTTGACGTCGTAGATCAGACGGAAGTTCTCGCTGGTTTTTTCAATGGTGATTACATCTAAAAAAGTGAAGAAACATTCTTGTTAGTTGCGCACATAAAAACTTTTTTTAAAGTATTTAGTTGATTTTGCATTTCACTAATAGGCCCATGAAAGAAAACTTGGAAGAATAATTAAATCTAGGCAAAGCTTATTCAGATAAAAATGAAGCTACAATCCGACATAATACTGGAGATGATGACTGTGAAATTCGTCCGGCATTAAAATTGAGTTTCATATCAACTTTGCCTATTCAAGAATATCGTTTCACGACAAAAAAAAAACGACCGAACACTCGTAATAAGGACACTGAAAACGATTGGTATTCGAGTTACACTTAAACCGATTCACCTGAGACCAAAAGAGAAACAAAATTTATAAAATTAAAACTTTGTTACGACTGTTAGAAGCGAATCACCAGCATTGAACTTTAGTGATACCTTTACTGCCATTTCGGAGGATGAGTTTTAATTGCCAACCAATTTTACAATAACGAGCCTATCACTAAATTTTAAATGAAGCTGTCCACCGCCAAATTTGTTATTGGTGAACCACACCTAAAGATCAAGGTTCCCAATGACCGTCGACGGAGTTTTTTTTTCTTTTGGCCAATTTTTGACAAGAAGACAGGCATAAATTAGCCGTCACCTTGCTTCGATATGGCCTAACATACACACCAATTAAAAGCAATCCTGTACTAGTACTCACCCATGAATCCGGCTGGGTAGTTGGGGTCAGTGCGAACCCTGCCGTCGATCTTGATGTGACGCTGCATCACAATCTTGGTTACCTCGGTGTTAGTCAAGGCGTACTTCAGACGGTTGCGCAGGAAGATCACAAGCGGCAACGACTCACGCAGCTTGTGAGGACCAGTGGATGGACGAGGGGCAAAAGTACCCCCGGTCTTATCCAACATCCATCCTCTTGGGGCGTTCAAACGCTTCAAATGTTTCTTCGGTCCGCGAGCCTAAAATCATAAGAATACCAATCAGCATTTGATTTAACAGGAAGGAAGTCTGGAGCGAGATGATAAAAAGGTGCATTTCCGTTGCAATTAATACATTTGACAGGTCCGTTGTTTAGCCATCTAACCTCTCCAGGATGTCAACAATCAGTTAAAACGGCAGCTTTTTTGCACTACTTCGGCCCAGTTAACCGTTTAACATTTCATATACCAAGAACATCTCGGAATATTGTATTTCCACTGCATTCCGGTATCAGCTTCCCATTATGGGAGCCCGCTTCTCAAAATATATCAACAACTCGATGCATGTGCCAATATATTTTATCAATTATTACCAATACACTCGGCACGTAGCGGCTAATCCTTGTTCGGCTGCTTAACTGGTTTCAGTTGCACATTTTTCCGCACACTCAATGATGATATCCACCATTATTCCAACGAAATTCACCAATTTATCATCCCGAATCGCACGACACGTTACTTACCATCTTGATAGTTTGGGGCGAAAAGAAAACTACGAAAGACAAATCGACGGAAGTTGTCAAAATCAGTTCAGTGCATCCGGCGACTTTATCTGACAGCTCAAAGCGGCGCTTTATATATTAGCATCGCTGTTAGTCCCTTTGTGACGTTCAGATTTTACACTGTAAAAAGTAATTTGGACAACTGCTTCATGTCTCAGTTCAAAACCGGAAAAATCACTCGCGCAAATCAATTAAACTGCTTTTTCCGTACGGCAACAGAGTGTCGTATCTAGTCCGCTGTGTAGCACACCAGATGCGCTATTTTTGCGCCACAATTCAATCGTACAGGACGAGAGTAAAATCGTTTGGCGCTAATGGTTTTTTTTCCGTTTTTCAGTTGCGACGATAATAAAATGTCAGATTTCCTTGCGGAATAATCGAACGGAATGAATATTACCCGCATAATCACAAACCATTCCTGAACTTTTTTAAATGACATGTACATTATTTCCAGTGAAAACTAGATGTATAGTTGCTGATATCAAGATACTCTATATCAAGTAATATAAGCAGTACTGTGAACGTACTATAACGTTATAAGAAGTTCATTGCCTTTAAAGGAAAAATACAAAAAAAAATGGGGTTAGGTCGGATGAGAAAGGTCTATTAGCAAATGGTCACTTTAATATAAAATACTTCAATTTCATCAGTACAGTATCCGAGTGGGAACATTGATAAGTTTAAACCAGAGCTTCCGGTAGTTTGGTGAATCAATGAATCTATCGCTGCACGCTGAACAAAGTGAAAAAAGCGTTTCAGATGACTGAATGTTAGTGTAAGAAGCATTGTATTTTTCTACTTGAATTTCAAATAAATATAGAGAACGAAACTAATAATCCCGCATAAACAACAACCATAAGAAGTGCCTAACCACCAATTCGGGGTATCGTCCCAACTGTAAGTGGTATGGTCACACCATCTACGATATCGTCCCTGTATGGTATATGTTTATTAGGGGCTGCATTTATCAACTATCTATTTCCGATTTATTTTAGGAACTATTCCTTTTTTTGCTTCTTCTTATTGATGGTATTAGCAACAATCAATATGCAACTAGCGATTTGAAATTGGTTCACTGTTGTACAACCCCTTGGTTCGAATTACACCTTGAAGTCAGCACCTTGCTATACATATTTGCGCCTTTATTTTGATTTGCTGTGTTATTTTGACAGAATATTTGAGAGTGTGTTCGTGTGAGTTCATTATTAGGGGCGCATTATCAAGCTTGGGACCGAGCTTGGGACCGATGTGCTAGTACTGACTGAGCCAAGAAAAAAATCGTTTTTGTATGGGACCTACTGGTCTTAGAGTTAGTCTATGGTATTAGCAAAATAAAGGAGAATTATGCATGCAATACTGGGCTATAAATAAACCACTAAGTGTAAATTCATATTATTAGTGATGAACGGGTTTATTAGTATGCGTAAAGTAATATTTTGTAAATTAAATATACTGCGAAAATTTCCTGTACTGCGTCTTGAGCATCATGCATGGTTGGACCGCTGCCTTTGCTGTCTGTGCCTGGCTATAAGCGGTTCCAGAATTGTTGTGGCTTTCATCTCCTTACCTACACGGAGAAAAATATATGGTATAAACAATCATATTTTAGGTTGCAGCAACCAAATTTCAAAATTAAAAAATGTACAAACACATTATTGGCTTACTTTGATAAACCATCATAATTGGAATAAATTAAAAATTTAGGTTGTTTTTGTTCCATAGTTAAACCTTAATTTAACCAACATTTGTTTGAAATAATCAAAATATTGGTTGTTCAGTTTTGACAGCTGATAAATCTTAGGTAAATTCAAACATAACTCAGGGCCAACCAAAACATAGCGTGGAGTAAACAAACTTGTTGTTTGACATAAATATCGAATCAGTTATTGACACCAACGATATTGTTTGAAATAAATAATCAATATGTTGAAAACAAATGAAAATATCTTGTACAGCTCTCGTATTTTCCGCTTTATTTCTTTCTTTCTCTGCACTACCGGTAAATGCAAAACTGTTCGCTGTTAGGGAAATACCATGAAAAGCATGGACAGCTATGCGGCAGTTAAGGTTTCATAGCAGATAAAAAATCATGCTATGCCGGTTACACGACGATTTATTTAATTTTTAACTTAAGCATATAAATTATTTTATATAATTGGCATGGAATGCCAATGATTTATATCTTAAAGCTAGACAAAATAGTCAAAAGGTTGAAAGTAACATTTGTAAACAATGACCTCTTGCGTATTTTTCTGGGAGCTGCTTGCTCCCACAAACAAAATAGCACCAGAAACAGATGCAGGAAGTTATTACCTTTCCGTTGGTAGTGGATATAGATGTTAGCAGCCTGGCATTTTCAGGAAATTTACGTTTTAAGTCATTGTTTACAATTTTTACTCTCGACCTTTTGACGATTTTGTCTAGAAAGCACTAATATCATACCGGACTTTCGAAATTTCCTCACCGATATAAAGTTGTTGACATAAGATAACTATCTAGATTGTTTTCAACTATATTTGAGGTTGGTATTTACTCAATCAAACATTATGGTCATTTTTATCGAAAATTTAGGTAATTTCAACCTAAGATAAACAATATAATGTTTGCTTAAAAAAAACCTCATTAATGTTGAAAATAACTAAACTTGTAGTTTCAATCAACTAATATTAAATTTGAAACAATGTTATTTTATGAGTAGAAATCACTTCAAAAAGAAGTTTGCTTCAACTACAAGTGCGAGTTTGAAGCGAACAAATATCAACTTTAATTCAAGCAGAACTAGAGTTTGAATTCCTACCATATATTTGGTTGCTTCAAACTAGACTCATTTCTCTCCGTGTACGAACGAATTTGAATGCGTAGAACTGGCTAATGGACATGTAGTTGTTTCTGGAACCAAATCATCAATATGTGTTTTAAGTTTACAATATCGTAGTTTCGATACAATTTAACTTTACGTCTATAATTTCCTCTTTTCAAAGTTTTTTTTTCCACTTATTCGCGTCCATAAAGGTTTTTGTTGACTCAAAATTACTTTTCAATGCTTTTGTAAACAAGTTCTTAGCATTATATGATAGCCTTATATTAGCACTAAATGTAGATATGAAGCATGTATGCTGTGAACATGATAAATACTTTTATGCATTATAACAGCCTTATATGCGCATATAATGCTGACGATAATGCTAAGTTTTGGTTGGAGCTTGAATGCATCTGTGCTGCTAATATGAGGCTTGCATGCCTAACATATGCTAATATAGAACTTTTAAGCAATATTTATGCTGATATAGTGCTATAATCGAGCTAAAGCTTAATGCTTATGGTTACTTGGGATACCCGATAGCCTGACGAACAGGCTCTTCACCCATTAATGGGTAAAAATGTTTTACACATTAAAGGAGTTAACCCAGTTAAGTTCGAAATGGGTGATATTTTACCCATTAATGGGTATTGGCTGTTTACAGTGCATAAATTTTATGTGTCTGATTCTAATAAAATTTATGTATGAGGTTTATAACTTTCATTTCAATGCTGAAAATGACTTCGATATGTCCAATTATAATCGGATTGGATCAAGCTTGTTTTCTTTCCGACAAGCAGGAATACTCTGATCGGGCTTTGCCGTTTTCCGTTGCCGTTATCATTGTGTTTGGCCCATAAGGTTTATGTGTACACTGGAAAAATCTTTCTGCAAAAACTACCATTAGGGAAGGTCCATTAATTATGTCACGCAGTAAGGGGGGAGGGGGGGTTTGAGAAAACATGACGATCCATACAAAAAAATTTGAAGGTCCATACAAAAAACGTGACAAAAGGGGGAGGGGGGGTTGTGAAAAGTCAATTTTTGCGTGACGTAATTAATGGACGTTCCCTTGACTCTGTTTGCAAGTTATATTTATCCCACATTAATTAGCTGTTGAACCTGAAGTGCAAACAAATGTTAGTTTTTGTGCCAACGTTTTCCTCGAAGACTCGAATTGTTATCCAGAAAAAAGAAGAATGGATACGAGGAAACCGCAGCTAAGTAGTATTTTTTTTTCTATTTATTTGAACTGGGCGAAACGGTTTGAGCTTCTTTCTGTGTCGAACGGAGCTATGAGATCGTGGTTCATTTTACATACGTGATGCGAGTGTTGAGAGCCGTGGGTTAGTTTTTCGGCGTGACTCTCCACCTGTGTCAAGGTTTTTTTTTGCGTACCGAAAGCTAAAAACTGTTAAAACTTCCATAACTGATGGCTTTAGGTGGAGCCGCAGTTGAGTTGTTTTGTTGTGTTGTGAGAATTTAATTTATTTGTTAGGATTTCTATTCAGTTGGTTCACTGGTAGGTTACTTTCGTGTCCCCAAAGGTGACCATTCTCCTGTGGGGGTCGGGCTTTGGACTTATTGCCTAGTCCGTCGCTCTTACTATACGGTATGGTCTATATAGTTTTAGCACACAACAAGTGGCTTCTAACGATTACCTTAAGCACCACCTCCGGGGAGAGCCTGTTGTTATGCCCGGCGAGAAATCTATTCCTCTGGGCAGGTTTCTCATATGAATACAGTTCCGAAAGCGTCAACCCACTATCTACTTCAAAAAGGCTCCACCATATTCTAAAAATATAACAGATAGAGATCGTTAATCAATTAGCTAAGAAACAACTCCTGAGCTTTTATGGTAGGCGGAACTCACTTAAACAAATTTCTCGCTTCGAAACGGGAATGAAAGGATTAGATTACCAAGCAGCCCGCCCTTGGAGTTCAAAAACAGAGAAAACTACAAATCAACACGGACAACAACGACAAGAAAACTTTTCGAATGTATACGTCAAGCAAAGCATAACTGCTCAACATAAAACATCTCATATCGGAGGTTGAAACCAATAAGTAACATGTTTATATGAATTTGAATATGTATTGGTTTAACCTTGTTCATTGTGTATCCTTTGCCTCTTTTTGCCTAATGCTTCCTGATATGTGCGGATTTTACTATTTCTATTTATCTTAAATTGGTATTGTATTATGTATGTTTGTGTGTGATGTTTTGGTGTGTGTGAGTGTGCGGTATGTGAGTGTGCGTGTATGTGACTTTGCGTCGATGCGTCCTTCTACTCTTTTCAGAAAGCGAGTATTGGCGCTATAACCATAAGCCATAATAGGCAAGGACATGAATTAGTGCTCATGTTCCAACCGACCGACAAGCTCTCACGCAAGCACTACACTCTTGCTTTAGAAGCCTGGATTTAGAAGCCTGGAACGCGGACAACAAAGGAGTGCATTAACATTCTTAGCTTCGTCACTCCCAACGACCGGTATACATATAAATACACATATGCTTTCTCGCCAAGGAAAGCCTCCCGCACAATCCCATCCTACTTCCAACTCCAGATGTCTATCGAATGAACAAGAGAGTGTAACGAAGGAAGCGGCAATTGGTGAGATGTATCTGACTAGAACTATATAACGTCAACCTTATTTTTAAATAATACCAAATACGTGCCTGGTTAAAAAAATATATTGTGAATCACTAAATACGCGTCAATCAAGCATTGCACATACGCTTGATTGAAAGTTTCAGTATGTCACTACTGGAGCGAGGCTTATTGTGTACGAAGATAGCTTCGGAATGCTTGCGTTCTTGAAATGGGCTATTGGAGTCGCGGTAGAGCTGTCACCTTCTAATTCCCGGATTTAAGCTTTTTGCAACTGTAAACAGCAAATATGAAACAGTTGCAGGAAGATTCTATCCATAATACCGCTGCCAGAGAGTGGGAATTAGATTGTTAACACACACACACACACACACACACACACACACACACACACACACACACACACACACACACACACACACACACGTAATTAATGGACGTTCCCTTATACCCGACTATGCCTACGTTCAAAACTACTGTTAAATTTCAGTCAAATTTACTACGTTTATGGTACAACCTTCAAAATTTGTGGTATATTGAACAGACCTCATATTGATAATAACCGCACCATAGACTAACTCTAAGACCAGTAGGTCCCATACAAATGCGATTTTTTTCTTAGCTCAGTCAGTACTAGCACATCGGTCCCAGGCTCGGTCCCAAGCTCAATAATGCGCCCCTAATAATGAACTCACATAAACACACTCTCAAATATTCTGTCAAAATAACACAGCAAATCAAAACAAAGGCGCAAATATGTATAACAAGGTGCTGGCTTCAAGGTGTACTTCGGATCTCGCTTCGGACCAAGGGGTTCTACAACAGTGAACCAATTTCAAATCGCTAGTGGCATATTGATTGTTGACCGCACCATGGTTGATTTAATCTCGACCCAAGTAACCACGAGGCTGTAATAGCATGCATATATAGGGCATATGTATTACGTCTAGTGCATCATTGAAATTGGATTAAAGCTGAAAAGGGCCCCACTAAGATCGAACTAATGCTATATCTTTTGTAATGCCATAAGACATTGCTGAAGTAGCATTACTGCATTGGTAATGCATCACTACATTCTTAAGCTAATCTAACGCTTCATTACTTGATAACTGTTGAATTGATGCGAATCCGCATTACCGATGTTGATTTTGAGTTGGATAAGTGCAATAATATAATGCTTGTGGTTACTTGGGGAATTTAATCGCAAGCACGGTAAAATCAAACGCATTTATCGTCAAGTGAAAATCGTTGGTGTTTACCCTCGAAATGGTAGTTTCTACGGCGTTTTTTTTTGCGTTTATAAATCAAATGAAATTCATGGTTAATAATAATAAAATTATGTGCCAGGATTATGTGCCAGAAATATATATTTTACTATTACTTTTTTCATTCATTAGGCCATATGAATGAAAACGAGTAATTACTCACAAGCAAACCAGTTTGAGTAAAGTAAACTGTTTGAGCATTTGCTCAAATTCGTATGAATAAAGTTGTACGGAGTAACTTCGAATTTCGAATATGGCATTTGCTCCGTCAAAACAAATTTCTGTTGCTTTTCTTGGGTTCACGCAGAAAAGAAATACCGTCATAACAAATATATTCCAGGTAAATCCAAACATAAATCTATTTTATTCTGGCCGTAAACATAAACTTGCTTTATTTCAAATATATTTTATGTTTAAAACCAAGTACCATTGATGTTTGAAATAAAAATGTAATGTTTATAATAAACATACACACTTAGAAAATAAAACCGAACTCGGTTGAATTTCAACCGAGTTTTCATCTGCTGAACACTCGGTTGTCTGTTCGGTTCAAATTGGAGCAACCGAGTTCTCGTTAAATTTCTATTTTCTAGCAATCTGTCAAATTTACCCAAAAACTCGGTTGATAAAAATAAATCCAATCAGCAATAACCGAACATCGGTTTACTCAAATGCTACCGAACACTGTCAAACAAACCGACTTTTATGTTGCATTCACGGAATTCGGTTCTTTATAGCAGAACTGGAATATTGGGTTGAAATAGTTTCGAATTTTAGTAATAAAACCAGTTTTGTCAGTTAGGTACATTGTTTATTGAGCCTCATCCTCATAATCCTCATGCATTACTCAACGACGTGCATTTTCCTGTTGTTTTTTTTTATTTTCACCTGAAAAAACGACACAGTAGGGAGAATTTTGGCAAAACACATTTCAAGGGCACACGGGAGATAAAATGGCTGACGATTTTTCAGGTCTTATCAAGTCAGCTAAAATAACCGAGCTTTTCGGTTGACATAGCTTTCGCGGAATTGACTCAAAGATAAGTGTTTGACGTTTAAGAATATTCAGCGAAGGCTCGGTTCAGTTTACGGAGTTTTCTCGGTTCTCGTGTACCGTACTCTTGAATATCCTTACTCTACCGTACTGTTCGGTTCATCTTTCATTTTTATCTGTCAAATATATCATATAGTAACCGAAACTAGGGTTTGGTTCTAAAAAGTCACCCGAAAACAGTATATATAAACGATTTATTCGGTTTCTTGTTGGTAACCGATGTGGTTCAGTAGAAAATTGAACCGAGTTCGGTGTTATTTTCTAAGTGTGTATTAATGAATAAACGTACAAATTTTTCTCGGCCTCAAATTCTGGAGAGGGAAGTTCACGTTAAAATTCCCGATGAATGTATTGTAAAGTAAAGTAAAGTCGGACCGGAAGCGTATTGCAAACAAAACAATTCCCAAGTAACATTTTTAATTAGATAAACGCTTCATAGGCAATACGTATACAACTTTAAACTGAGTAATGGTTAAGTAGTGGTTGCACAAGCGCCCAGCCAATATTTTCACAAGCAAATCTGGCGAATCTACCCAGCTTCATGAAAATGAAAAAAATGTCAAGCAGAATATGTAATCGGTTTATAGCCTAGGAAGCTTTTATCCAAAAATTATACAACTTATTACGTTACTGTTCTTTTGAAACGCATATTCAGCATATTTATTTGTTCATCGCAATTTCTATTTTTAGAACTGTGGCAAACAGCTTTTTATTGGTAGTCTTAACACGTTGATATAAACGCTTAAACATAGTCATTATACAGCAATCGAAAAAATATGTATATCAAACACTGTTTACAATACTCGTGGACGGTATTACGGCAATGGTGTTGTTTTTTCGTTGTAATGCGTAATTAACATTTAACTATATTAGCTTTGTTTTATAATGTTTATATATAGTATATATCACTTAACCGTGTGTACTTACCGGATTTGAACTCTGCACCTTCACCTTAAGAACGGTGACTGTATCCTCAGATCCATATCAGCTGTGAGGAATTCCAGTACGCGTATTCAAAGTGTTCATAACATATTGTAGTTCTAATAATGTTGAACAATAATAATTGCTGAAGCTCTTTACGAACAGGTTTGTACTGTTTTGAAAATCAGTGTTACCGAGATTCTTATAATCTAAACATGATCACCATCCAATTTACGTTGTGAGCTGTGCCGCGCTTGGATTCATTTGTTGTAACTACATTTGTTGTAACTACATTAATATCAATTTCATTTATAACTGTTTTTATAGATTGCTATAGTTATCATTGCTATATTAATGAATTCCCGGTGATTAAAAAAAATCCACTTAGACCGGGAATTGAACACCTGATCTTCTGCTCAGTGGAATTTATATTGTTTATTTGAAAGCAATTTTCGACAGCACTGTCAATTGCGCGAATCTCCGAATATGAATTCCTCAAATAAGCTTCATACTTTCTCAGATTTCATTTTCAATAGTAAGTACCGCTTTTCTTAATTTTTTAAACATCCTTCGAAATATTTTGAAATCTAAATGCTCTGCTCGATGAAATGGACGGCATTCCTTTTATTTAGTTAGACAGCTAAGACTCAACTCAAGAGCTCAAGCTCAAGAACTCCATATAAATAACTGCATATATGCTCCATACTCTGTGCCGCAACTACACTCAGGAAATTATCCCTACGATCAGAACTATTAACCACAAAGCCATAAGAGATCGTATTAAAAGATTATTGTTGCATTGGTCGATAAAAGCATGCCTCTTCTACACTTTCATCACTTGACATCACTTATCAAGCGTGTATAGTCTCGTGGGATTGTGGCTCGGCTCTGGATGCCGAGGTTCATAGTTCGCATCCCGATTGAAACTTTTTTTTTTCATGTGAGGAAAATATTCATACGATCGTCATATGATTTCTTTCCATAAGGGAATCGTATAAAATTTGCAATAATGTCTTCTGGCAAATATCCATAATTCGAATGAAATCTTTTCGATATGTTCGCTCAATATACTTATACAACATTTTATACAGCTATAATCACTAAGCTGTATAGCGGCTAAGGTATTTCTAATATAAAAGCTTTTGAAAAGCTATTATAAAGCCAACAAATAAAACTGTGTAAGAGAACACAGAATGATAATTCAAAAGCTTAACCGACTAATTTCTTAGCTACATAAACAAGCTGTGTAAATGCAGACAAACATTGTTGCATAAGAGCTTTCTTTTCATAGTATGCAACCTAAAGCTAAATGTTGTGTTAAAGCTGTGTTACATTAAGCATAAGTACTGCATCGATTTTTTAATTCTGCTTATAGCTTATTCAGCTTCGCTTGCTTTTATACAATTATAAAACAGCTTATAAGTTCTTAGCTTCGGCTTAGGCAACTAAAAATGTTAGTTGGGTTGTTCTGAACGAATTGGAAAGAAAGTTTTTCCAGTTGGTGGAAGGTGTGTACACGGTTGTTTGCGGAAACCCATTAATGGGTAAAAAAACACCCATTTTCAAATAGCATTCCCGTCTGTCACAAAATGGGGGAATTTCCAATCATGCAATGGGTAAAAAAAAACACCCATCGGAGGAAACCTCATACAATAAAAAAAAACGGGTATATTTTTACACATTAATGGGTGAAAAAAAGTTCTAAAACTATGCGTATCCGGTGCATCGTTGGTGGAAAGCGCCGCTTGTTTCACTTTTTTTGAACTTTAAAAAACCTAAAATAATATTTGAAAATATACACTCGCTGAACATCAAGTAAGACAAATGATATTTTTTGTAAACAAGTAACCTTTTGCATCAAAATAATGCTTCCAGATCATCGATTGTTATTTCTTGCGATAACAATCGCTTTATGTGCACGGATACATTAGTTGTTTTCATAGCTTTACTAGAAGAGGCATGAATAAAAACAAGAAAAGGTTTTTTAGTTTTTATTTTGTTGCATTCATTGATTAGGTACCATGAATATCATGAAAATACAATCTACTAAATTGCTGAATAATCTATATGCAAAATGGGTAATTTTTTACCCATTTTTGGCTTCTTTGCAATGGGTGAATAAACACCCATTTTGTGACAGAGAATCCTTTTACCCATTAATGGGTAAATCGAGTTTACCCATTCAATGGGGAGAGGCACTTCTAGCGAAAATGGGTGTTTTTTCACCCATTAATGGGTTTTTGAAAACGACCGTGTAGTGTATTTACCTGAACGCTTGGAGTTTTAACTTAAATTTGCGTAGTTTTGATACGTGTGTACCGATTGCTTGTGATGCTCAAGGGGTCGTTAATAGATTTCATTTCGTTTGTGCGTCGTCCGTCACAAGCCGTGCGCAGCAAATTTCAGATGCCACTGTAGCTGTCAACAACAAATCGTGAGAAAAAACTTTTCTCCGTCGTCCAAACGATAAAACGCCATTTTGCATGTGCCGCTAGTTTGAACTGAGGAAAATGTTAAACAGGTTGGAAAAACAGTGAGTTTTGTGTCGAAAATTCGGCCGCTTATCGAAATCCGGTGTAGTGCGGTTGGTGTACTATGGAGTAATCGTAGGTGCTATTTCGGAATTGGCTTTTTTCCGAGCGTTATCAGTACTGAGTGCGGCCGGGAAATTTTGCTTGGAGAAAAAGTAGCATTGGTGAAAAACAAAATTTCAGTACCAAAAACTTTTTAAAACAAGTTCTTCGGCATCAATTAGCTAAAGTGTGTAGCCTTTTTGAGTGATACCGTAGAGAAGAGAACAAAATCGGCTAGCAAGATGATGTTCACGGTGAGTTATGTGGTTTATTCTGGTAGATGCGAAATTTGCGAAAAAATAGTATACCTAGCGATTATGAAAGAAGTGTTTTCTGTGGATGTCGACAATTTTTTTTCTATTTTATTTAGGGAACTAACCAGCAGCAGGATACGCGCTTTAGCGATAAGGAGAAAAAGTTGCTAAAGCAGATGAAGTTTGGAGATAACTTAAACAAGCGTGTCGACATGTCTAAGGTCAAGCTGGACGTGCTTCGTCCTTGGATTAGTAAGAAGATTACTGGTATGATGAACATTGAGGACGATGTCATTGTTGAGTTTGTTTACAATCAGCTAGAAGAGGAAAAGTATCCCTGCCCGAAAAAGATGCAGATTAACATGACCGGTTTCCTAAACGGCAAAAATGCTCGTGTCTTTATGGAAGATCTTTGGACGTTGCTGTTGTCTGCACAGGAATCTGACTCGGGCATTCCGGCAGAATTTATCGAGCAGAAAAAAGATGAAATCATGAAGAGGGAAGAAGATTCCAAACTTCTTGATGAAGTGCGATCAAGAAGATCTCGTAGTCGGGGCGGTAGCCGAGATAGAGATGATCATAGGAAGTATAAAAAAGAGGTTCGCCCGATGTACAAACCGGAACCGGAAGAGTATCTTGATGAAGAGGAAAAAATGATTGAAGATTTCATTGAAGCAGAAGTACCTATTTCCAAGGAAAAAGAGCCAAAGAAGGTTGCTGAAGAAGTTAATCCTTCCGGCTTGAAGGAACCTTCTCCGGAGCGAGCTGGAAAGAAGTCGCCGGAAAAAGCGAGTGAATCCCACAAATTGGAGAACTCGGACAAGGGTCGTCGCAAATCCCGTGATCGTTCACGTTCCCGCGATCGTCGTACGTCTCGTGATCGCCGTTCGTCGAGAGACCGGAAACCATCGCGAGATCGAAAATCTTCTCGAGATCGGCGACGTTCGCGCTCGACTCGCCGGTCATCGGATCGATCGAAAAAACGGAGCCATTCGCCAAGGGATAAACGAGACCGCGATGCGCGGTAATTATTGCTAGATGTTACTGCTTTCTTGAAATGAGCTTGAAACTTGAATTCTCTATTTTAGCAGCCGTGACAAGGATCGCAAACGGTCACGCAGTACATCCCGCGTCAAGAAGACTGCAGTCAGCGAGAAATCTGCCGGTAAGAGCTGATAGTATTTTCGTCATATGGTGGATGATTTATATGGTTGTTTGTGTTTCAGACAATGGAGGTTCCATTTCGAAGCTCCAGTCTAAATTGATGAATATGGCTGAAGGTAAAAAGATTTCTCCTGCTGCCAAGCGTCGTAGTCGGAGTCGTACTTCATCACGCTCAAGGTCTAGGTCTCGTTCTGTTAGCAAAAAGAAGACCGTAAGCCGGTCCCGTTCTCGTTCCAGGTCTAGGTCGAAGTCTAAGTATGATCGAATTGAATGATAACAGGGTGGTCGGACAAAGTTACGTTACATTCTGTGTTCTCTTGCAGGGGTCGAAAGGGCAGAAAGTCTCGTTCGCGTTCACGCCGTTCCCACAGCTCAGATTCATCACGTTCATCTTCTAGCAGCCGCAGTGGAGATCGGAAGAAAAAGTCAGGTCCGGTTGGTAAGAAACGTAATGGAAAGAGTCGCAGCCGTAGCCGCAGGAGCAGTCGCAGCCATAGTCGCCGTGATACGTCCAGATCGCGATCGCGGTCGCGTAGCAGTCGATCGTCGTCGCGACATACTAAAAAGGATGATTTCGAGATACAGAAGAAAGAAAACAGCATCCAGAAAAAGCGTCACTATCGATCGAACAAGGACTCGTCTGACTCGGAATCGGATCGCGGAGGTCGCATGCTTTCTAGAAAAGGCGACCGCGGTGGAAGGGATCGTCGATCCCGCTCCCGTGGTCGTCGCGGCGGATCCAGAGGTCGAAAAAATCGCTCCAGATCCCGCAACCGGTCTAGATCACGCAACCGATCTCGTTCGAGGAATCGGTCCCGTTCTCAAAGACGCTGGTCCCGGTCACCCAGGGGAGGCAGAGGACGAAATAATCGGTATGTATTTGAGGCGTTTATACATCTCACTTTTACTATATGAATCCATGAGAGTCACTCATTGCTACTACATCTTCGCAATTTTATTTTATGTTTATATTCTCAAATGAACCATCATTTGATCTTGCTCCTCGTTTTTCTTTCTCTTGAAAGTGTTTCCTTAAAATTGCGACCCTCTCAGTTTGCTCAGTTAGAAAAGAAAATGCAGAATTCAGATGATCATGCATTCAAGGGGCCGAACATGTTCGGTTCCCTGTACCGATTTGTGACCGTTGCTGGCCATTCTGGTGTTCATCTGTCGACAGTATTGACATGCAGTTCGAGTGGTTTATGCTCATCATTGCTAGCAGCTAGTTTGGCCGTCAATGGCGGATGATGCCGGATGCAGGTTATTTGATCTCGAAAGAAAGATTTTGAACAATCCGAAACGACGTCACTATGGAGCGGTATATCATTTTTATCACACATTTTGCTGGATGCTTTCGGATCATCTTCCACACGGGACAACACGAATCCATCATTCCTGATGCTACTGTGGTAGATCCTTGAGGCCATTGATGACACCCAATCACACTGGGCAACGGCAAAGCATATGACACAATCATTACCACCAGACCGGTCCCGAAGCCACCGATGCAGCCTTTATCCGAAATTCTATCGCCTCGTTTGCTCTCTATCCTGACTACCTACATCTCACCTCACTCGAAGGTACCCTTCAGTGTCGACTTCCATGGCATTGACTATGTAGCAGACTTCCGTCATCTTCCGATCGCTTGATTATGCTTGGTTTGAAGCCAATGCACACTGATTATCTTCCGTTTCTGCGACAGATGATGATGATGATGATGATAATAATGAGGAAGAGGTAGGCCTGTAAGTTGGGCTCGTTTGAGCGATTTATATTTCGTTTTTAGTAAGAACTACAGATTTGCGGTATCAAATGTATTTATAAATTCAGCTTCAACCTTTCCACCCTAGGAAATGCCGTCGAAAGGCAACGTTAGCGTTTTTCTGCACCGGAAACCATTGCAAACAGGTCGTAAATTGCTTATTTTTTTCCACAGGGACGAGCAACGGTCATATAATCTTGCAGCTTTTTATTGATTGACTTCCTATGGCTTCCAGCTAAGGATATTTTATTATCCATAATAATCTTCAACTTGGTCATTCCAATAAACACTGGAACCAGGTTTAATTTTGTAAAATTCCTTCTCATATGCTATTGCTCTGGAAGTTGAATATCATCGATCGATACAATCTGATTTCATTTCATCATAACCACACTCGCACTAACCATCGTGTATTACTCTTAAAAATTATACCAAAGCTACTAGGTAGTTAATGAATGTTATGGAAAAATGTTGCAGAAATTGCGTTATGGTTTTCAACGCTCCCAATAAACATGCATTATCACAAAATTTGTCTTGTCTCTTTTACACCAACCAAAGGACAATTATGCAAGCTAAAAGCTAAAAACATTAAACTTACCCGATGGTTTTGTTAATTTGCGTGGGTGACCTTAGTTGGTGAGAAAAAGGTATACCGTGTACGCCCTTTCTACGTTCAGGTTCTCAGGTTGTTCAGTATATTATATTTCATTCAACATTTTGGTTTCGAAATGTGTATTTATTTATTTTTACATTTTTTTCACGGCTTGAATCGGCAGAACTTCGGCAAAACCTCCTTCCTTCTATCACAAAGCCATTTGAACTTTTAAGATTTTTGTACATGACGTTCTGAATCAATGCTACCCAGACATTCCAACGAGGTCGTTCGAGGATTGTACTTTGTATTTCCGTCCATTGATGAATTGTTCATTGCCTCATCGTCGGCTGAAGAGCATCGCGAGCATTTGAGTTTGATCGAACGGAACTCACCTTTCTTTGACACTGTATCCACCGAAAGAATTCGTCCTTTTCGAGAACGTGTGGAAGCTGCCCAGAACATCAAGAAGCCATTGATGGTGAAGGAGTTGAATAGTTTCCTGGCAATGATCAACTTCTACCGGAGTTTCGTTGCAAACGCAAACGAAGCGTAATTTACATTGCTGTCGATGACTAGCGGCAATAAGCGCAACGATCGTTGAACCGTCGAAATCAATGCAGTATTTGAACGGTGCAAACAGCAACTCACATAGGCAACATTACTGGCACATCCTGCCAAATAGGCCGAATTATCTTTTTGGGTTGGAAAGGTTCAGCCACTAGTATTCTTCTTCAAAATTCTCCGCGGTCTATCTTGCAGTGTGACACGTCAAGCTCTTGCTAGAAGGACGAAGCTTGTTTTTTGGAATCCTGGCGGCATGCCCGGCCCATCGCATTCTGCCAGCCTTTGGCACTGCCTGCATGCTGGATTGGCCGTATGAGGTATATGAATCTCAACCTCGAATTCATCACCGTTGATCGTGACATTGCTCCCAAGATGACTCCTGTCGCGCTCGGAGTCACCTATAATATAAATTAAGAATTAAAAAAGGATAGGCAAGGGGGGAAATCAGTCAGCCAAGGGGATTTTCCCCCTTGCCTATTCTGCATGGGGTAGTATGACAAAGGGTTATGTGCCTGATCGGATACTACCATTCAAATGCCGTCCGCTCGTTTTCAATCTTGTATCTTTCAATTTCAAAGCCTGCCGTTACCCTATACAGAACTATCAATACACTTTCTCTTCATGTCTATTCGTTCTAGCAATAAAATTACTATCCGCTCCTAGCGCTTCGCATAGAGATGAGAAATTATCTGCTTCTGAAAACTTCATCAAAAATCTGCAAGGTTTAGAAAAGTCATTTTTTCCCATCTTGATCCACAAAGCGTTTTATGGTATAAACGAAGCCATGCAAGTGTGTGCAAGCAGTAGGTAGCACACAGATTCTTCGAAACAAATTTATCGCTGTGTGCTTAGCCGCGACCGCCGAAGCAACCGTAGGGTCTTTGTTCAATCATTACCAACATTTCAATATGGGTGAGTCACTTACCTAATTAAATAGAACACTTGTTAATTTACTAGAATTCTTATGTTTTGTATTCTCCGTGCGTGGAGTTAATTGTATCAAATTGTTAATTTGTTAATTTGTTTATTTGAAGTTAGGCGTCAACAGACCAAGTTCAAGTCCTAATGATGTTGGTTTGAAAAAAAAGAACATTAAATAGAAAAACGATTACACAGTGGGGGTGTATTCCGAGAATTGAAGTGACGTTTGTAACTTGGTAAAGTGTGAAAAGTCGCTTGAAGTGACGTGACTATCCATTTTATTTACCCAGAAGAGTGACGTCACTGCATGTGGTTTTTCTCACTTCCCCAAGTGACGAAAGTTTCTTCGACTCTCGGTATAACCCTAAGATTCAAGTCATGACAAAATAAATTAAAACTAGACACTAATTTCAACTCCGTGCGTCAATTGCTCCAAAAACGGTGGAAAATCTTCGATGAAGTACATTCCGCGTTAGGTGAAGGCAAAAACTGACGCCATCCTATTGAAAATTTGCTGCAACCCGTGGATAGCGCTAGTCAACCCCTCAGCATTAAGTTGTAGCGCATTGGCCTTGGTTGAACATTGATGTTCATTTGTTGCAGGATTGTTTCGCAGTCGGTTCTTCCCTGTAGAGTATCTGCGACAGTTAAGGCTCTAAAAACGTCTCTACGGACTCGCACAGGCTCCATGTTCACTAATTGACGGCGACATTCGTAGCTAGGAAGACGAAATGGCTATCTCTCCAAGTTATTCTACGGAGCGCGAACTGTAGAAAACGATGTTGAATAGATTCGATTCGCTCGGCGCCATCATTACAATTCGGACTCGAAACTGCTGAACAGTACTCTAGTGTAGATCGCACGAGACGTTTAGAATTCCGCGGTCAAGCGTCTATTCTTGTTTTCACTGATTATCGACAACGCGTTTTATGAAATGAAGCCAGGGTTCCGTGAGCAACAATTTGTGCGCGCAGCTTGGTGAAAAATATATCCATTTCCTTCATTGCTGTACTCCGTCTGATTGCCTAACCAAGCGAACCAAATGTAGAGTTTCTATTGTATTTTGCTCAACTTGTTAACGTGGCTGGATACATACCATCAAGAGCCGCCATGCTGACGGCCACGGTTCGAATCTCCGTTCCGTATCATATACTTTTTTATTTTTGTGAGCCATCTGACTCTCGGACTCTCTCAATCTCACACATCAACTAATCCCACTGCACAACCTCACACACACACACATTTAAATTCTAGAGAGAATTGCTGTGTTGCAATATTGCCCACAACCAATGTTGTATTTTTCTCCAAGTTTTACGATCCTTTACGAAAAATGAAACAAAATCATGCGAAATTGCTATGCAGAGTCCACTTTTTAATGAGTATTTTTGCAGCGTCGTGTCTGTTTGTTTACATTAATTTGCTCCGTTATCGTCTATCTACCGACAAAATTATCCAGAACGGCATAAATGTGCTTTTATAAAGCCTCATACTTCTCAATTGAGTGTAACTATTATTGGCAGACCCTTTTTTTAAATCTGCTATCGTTCCATTTGGACTGTTTGTGATCTTTTTTCTATTTAGGCAAGGTCTACTTGAAAGGTGATCAAATTAAAACTACAAACCCAAAAATACATTCAGTGAAGTGCTTTGATGGAAGAATATATAGATTTAGAAATCGGTTGCCGAGAATAGTCAACATTGCCAAAGCCAACATTTCCCCTATTCCTAGTTTAGAAATTAAATGAGAAAGGCAAGCAAAATAAATCCGTTGTTAAATACTATAGCAACGGCTTTTGTATCAAAATTTCACCAATTAGGTAATAATGTATTCAGCAATTTTTAGTTAATAGCATGATAAACATTTCATCAGAACGAACTATTCCTCTATGTGACAACAGCGCTCCTATGCATTTGATATAAATAAGTTTTTCAATAGCCATCTCATCATTGGTAATTGAATGTTCATATCATTAATATGAAATGATGAGATTTCGTAATATTTCAAAATTGTGAAGTAAGACGTTAGCTCACTGTAAGCTTTGGCAGATAAGATGTGAAGTGTTAAACACACATTTTGTATGTAAATCCGAAAAAGATATATACCTAATATTCAGACACTTGGTTTTTTAAGTTTGGAATCTCTGAAAGCAGTTTATTTATATCAATTCTAGTGCACTAAACAAGTTTAAAGCTACGATATACAATATATGAATACTTTTATGGTAATGATGACAACTGAAAGGGATGGTCCCGTTATAATACCCTTCGTTAGAGTAAACGCTCGAATAGTCGTGGTACGCAAGAAGCGTTAGTATAAGCCTTCATTCGCAACTATTGGTACATTAACGCTACTAACGTACCGCAACTATTAGGGCGGTTTACCCTACATAAAGCGGACTTTTAACGAAAAAGAAACTTCCTAAATTTACTAATCCACTTAAACATACTATCATTGCCTAATTTTCGACTCATTTTCAGGTCAATCGGTGTCATATTGAAATTCGGCTAACGCCTTATGCTGAACATTATCTTTCGGAGCCGGACATATTTCATAACACAACGATCATGTATTCTACCAGCGTGCTAACTGTAGTATTCGTTTGTCTGTGTTTTCTTTGCAGCGGTAAATTTAGTGGTGGTGGAAGAGGCGCCGGTGGGACAGATGGAGGGTCAAATCGTCGCCGGTCACCGATGCGTGGCGGTGGGCGTGGCGGCGGCGGCGGCAGCGGTGGTGGTGCTAACTTTGCTCCCTCAAGACGCAGTGATGGTTCTCCACAGCGCGATTACAACAACCAAGGGAATCGGCGGCCTTCGCGAGAGCAATCCAACCAATGGCGGCGCTCGGATGAACAGCAATCAGCTCCACCTAGAGCACCGATGGGGCCACCGGCCTCAAGATTCGACGAAAGACGAGGAAATAACAGTCGTCCTAGTAATAATAATAACAATACCAATAACAATAGTAGGGAAAACAGTCGCGAACAACCGCCGGACAATAGAAGGCGACCAGTAGAGAACCGTGGAAATTGGGACGATGAGAAAAAGGGACCGCCATCTAAGGCGGGCGACACTTTGGATTCGGGTGAGTTCTGGGATGATGGTGGAAGTGCACCAATCATCCTGGAGACAAAACCGGAGAAAAAGGAGAAGAAACCTGAAGTTGAAACTGCTGAAGAAATTAGAAGACCACCCAAAAAGCACGAAGCTCCAAAACGGGTTGAACCGGTTAAGAAGGATGTTGCCAAGTTAGAAGAGAAAACTACAATTATCAATGCCAGGTATAGTAAGAGTTTATCAAGAACACCTTCTCCTTTCCTTAAATCTCACGAACGAGTGACTGCTGCAGTCAATACAGTCAGCGCTCCAATTACTACTGCAGCTGTTGTCAATGCTACTGTGCATAAAGAAGAGAAACCCGTATCAAAACCAGTGCCGGTAAACAAGGTACGAGTAAAAGCTAGTAGTAGTAGCAAAAAGGATACTACCGATAGCGAAAGCTCTGAGAGTAGCAGTGAATCCGAAGAGGAGGAAAAAGTTTCACGCAAAAAGACAATAAAGAAGAAGCCATCAAAGAAGCGCAGACGTTCATCGTCTTCTAGTGAAGATGACTCTTCCGATGATAGTGACAAAGAGGAAGAACAATCAAAGAAAGTTCCCAAAGTGGACGTGGCTGCAGCTGCTCTCCAGGAAGAACGTAGGAAAAATGCTTTGAGGATGGAAAAAGAAAAGGAAGCAGCAGCGGCAGCAGCTGCAGCCGCCGCCGCTGCAGCCGCAGCCGCAGCCGCTGCTGCAGCAAAAGCCAGAGAAGAGAACAGCAAGAAACGCAAACGTACGATCAGTTCTGAATCCAAACATACAGAGGACAAAAAAGCAGTAGTACTGAAGGACGTCAAAGCTAAGAAAGTAGAAAAACCTTCGTCGTCGTCGTCGAGCGATTCGGACACGGAACGTTCGAAAAAGAAACGACGCAAGGACAAGAAAAAGCGCGACGTATCGGACGGTAGCTCTTCGGATTCAGACAGCACGAAAAAGAAGAAGCATAAGAAACATAAGAAACACTCCAAGAAGCACAAGAAACATAAGAAACACAAAAAGAACAAGAGCAAACAGCGTGATAGTAGTTCCTCCTCGGATGACGACGACAATGATCTGCGCGTTCCGGGAGGACCTATCATAAATGACGATTTAGAAAAGCAGCTACGCGAACGAGCTCTCAAATCGATGAAGAAACAGCAGAGTATGTCCGATTAGGTCACTAAAGAGTATGGTTAGCGTACACAAGTAAAGGTGGGATGATGTTAAGGTGAAGTTACTACTGAAATGTCGCGTAGTGTTATACTGTAAAAGAAAGGTGGAGCTGTTTGTTAATGTTTTCTCAATTGTGTGAGTTATATACAACTCTCCATTCAACTAAGGCCCATAATTGTCATATTCTTCGCTAGAGATAACAATTTGCATCAATTTTCTTGGAATTGTTGTTCCATTTGTTTTTATCAGATTGTGTCCCTGTAAAAGGAATGAAATGGTTTCTTTTTATTGATGACAAAAATAAAAATATCAGCTTTGATATTGATCCTAGCTTTCCTTCTGTTATTGTTTAAGTACAGCTTAGTTTCTCTATTTTATTTCATTAGGTTTTACTTTACAAGTTACAAGTAAGATAAACATACTGGAGCATCATAACTGATAGAAACTTTTTCCTAACTTACGATAACCTTGTCATGAAGTATGTAACAACATTATAAATTATATTACCGTAAAGTGTACGCATAACATAAAATATTGAGGAGTCAAATAAAATATTACTAAGTGAAACACGAACATTTCTCAGTATGTACAGACATTGTGGGGCTTAGAAGCCAAGAAATGAAAGTGACAGAACTCTTGTTCCGAGAAATCAAGCTTTTCAAAATGCATTGGAGCAGCCTTTTGTTTGTTCGCTGAAAATGGCTCACAGTGGCCAAATCTTAACCAAGTTTGCGAACTTTGAAGCTTTGTCAATCTATTGGAGTGCTAAACTCGATTTTGACCATTATGCCACTTGCACTTCTTGGCATCTGAGCCCTTCTATTATGATGACCTCCAAACATAGATATTTTTCCATATTTGATGTGGCAATGCTGCAAGCCCAATTTGGCATGATAGCCAAATGGTTTTTTTTCATGTCACTTAATTTCAATCCAAAATTAGTCCAATTATTGAGGATCGCCCCGCAACTGTCACTGTAGCTCGTTCTTAGCCGAGGAAAATAGAAGCACGTAAATAGAAGTGAGATAGGAGCTTGTGTTAACTTACCATTTGAAGCCCTAGACCTTAGCCTATTATAAAAACAAAAAATATTTAGTTAAGAATAAAGGGAAATAATTTGAATGATGCCAAAGCCGGAGAATTACACAAAAAAATGATCCTTTCCAAAAAAACGTAAAAATCCTTAGGCAAACCGAACCCTATGAGATTGCAGAAGTGAAAAAGAAGGACAAGCTTAAAATGTCCTGTCAATAGGAAATAGGAGGGACGGATAGAACGGCGATTAGGTCCGAGTCGAACGTGGGTCATATACAAGCGTTGTCATGTCGGCAATGGAACTGGTCCGGGACGAAACTGGTCCGGGACGGAACTGGTTTACGCTGAAAATCTGGGATACCGGGTATTCGGAGAGATTTTCCCGAGCCCTAGAGCAATGCAGAAAGTAGACAATTGAGAGGTGGTAAGTGCTCTCAATAACGCGGAGCGAAACAGGTAATTTCCCCTGAATTATATGAACTATATTATATATTATATATTATATAATCACATCACTTATCAAGGTGAATCCTGATCCATCGAGCCCTACCCTACTTACATAGAAAAACCTCCTTCATGTGACCTTTGTGGGGATGCAGAGGTAAACACGTTCCCTAAACAGCAAAAGTCACACTAACTTTCCTTCCCTATTCCCACCTGATTGCAAGGACGTGGCCGGCGCCGTATTGATTATTAATTATCAGTCAGTCTGTCACAGCCAAAACGCCAAGTATGGTGAATAAACTAGTTTTTGAGAAGCCCTATTTTTATAATCCAACAGTATAGAAGAGTTATATATTATAATCCAACGAGTAAATTGTTTGAAGCAATCTTCTATGTTCTTATACTTTGCTTATAGTTCAAAACTGCATCTTGATTACTATGTATGAGTGTAAGTTTGTGTCAATCACACGTCTCTTTTTAAGTTTAATAAAGTTATACTACTCAAAAACGTATATAAACCCCTAAAAAGAATAATATTATTCAAAGTTTCAATTTTTATTTCAATACAGACACATACAGACTTTTTTATCAAGTAGATACAGATATTTTAAATTGGTCACAATAAGGTCACAATAAGGTCGCAAAAATAGGTCACTAGTGGAGATGCCTCCTCACCGTTATCAGGTAAATGTTCCTGTGAAAGAATTACTTGGTGAGCCGCGCTCCTAGCAGGAAGCTATTAGTGGAACTGAAAATGAACAATGGAAACAAGCAATTTGTGATGAACTGAAGACATTGCGTGATAATCAGACCTGGGTAGAAACTGAATTACCCCCCGGACGAAAAATAGTAGGATGTCGTTGGGTGTTCAAACGGATTGACGATGAGGACGACAATGTTATTCGGTACAAAGCCCGTCTCGTCGCACAGGGTTTCAACCAAGTCTACGGCGTGGATTTCGACGAGATCTTCGCACCGGTTGTGAAACAAATAACGTTCTGCACACTACTTACCGTCGCAGCAAGAAGAGGTATGTTGGTTAAGCATATAGAGGTCAAGACCGCGTACCTCAACGGTGATCTCGACGAACAGATCTATATGAAGGTGCCTGCTGGGGTAACGCCTATGAAGAGTGATTCAATTTGCCTATTGAAAAAGAGTATTTACGGTCTTCGTCAACCGGCTAGAATGTGGAAATATCTGCGTCAAATGGGATTTAAGCCACCCGATGCGGACCCCTTCTTGTACGTGCGTTATCAAGGTCAGAAATCGGCGTTCATTTTGTTGTATGTCGATGACATGTTGGTTGCGAGTTCATGTCAACAGGAGTACGAAGAATTTTTTAAATGCCTACGGGTTGTTTTTGCTTTGACCCAACTTGGAGATGTTCAGCATTTTGTCGGAAAACAGGAGAAAACGAACAAACACTACTACCTGAACCAGAAGGCGTACATCTGAAATTGGCGGACCGGTTCGGCATGCAAGAAGCTAAGGCGTCGACGATACCGATGGACAGGATATGTATAGCAAAAGGATGAGGGTGAAAGGCTACCTAACAATGAAAAGTTCCAAAACCTAATTGTAGGTTTGCTTTATCTCGCTGTGCACACCAGACTCGACATTGCTTTAGGCACGTCTATTCTAGGAAGAAAGGTGAGTCAACCCACTGCTGCTGATTGGGTAGAGGCCAAACGAGTGTTTCGATACCTGATTGGTACCTGCGATTTGAAACTGCGTATCGGTGGAGATGGCGACCTTGAAGGATTCGCAGACGCTGACTGGGCCGGAAACGTTTGTCACCGGAAGTCCAACTCTGGATACATGTTTCGACTTGGCGATGGGACAATATCTTGGACTGCAAGAAAGCAAACATGTGTTGTGTTATTCAGCACAGAAGCGGAATACATATCGTTGTCGGAATGTTGTCAAGATCTACAGTGGATTCTGAAGCTCATGAAAAATTTCGGTGAAGATCTTAAGCAGCCCGTGAAGATCAACGAGGACAATCAGAGCTGCATCAAATTGCTGAAGCAAGGCGGAGGAAGCAAACGGTCGAAGCATGTCGACACGCGATATCACTTTGTGCGTGACATGGCTGAGCAAAAGAAGATTAATGTTGTGATGATGTAGTTTTGAGAAGGAAATAATTTCTCATCACCATGAATGCACCATGAATGCCCTCCGCTCAATTTCAAACTACTTGAGCTAACTGAGCTAACGGAACTATCAATACTTTCTCTTAACAACTTTGTTCTAGCAAAAAAATGCTGTCTACTCCTAGAGCCTCATGGTGATGAGAAATTATTTCCTTCTCAAAACAACATCATCACAGATCGTTACCCCGCGTATGGGAGAATACAAGGAAAGACTATATCAGTGTAGATTTATGTTGTCAATTGTCCATCAAGCAACATGCTAGCAGACGCGCTAACTAAACGATTGGCGCGAGTTAAATTGGAAACACCACAAGAGCAGATTGGCCTGCCAATGACTCGTTGAGGAGGAGTGAAGGAGTACACGTTACGCTAAATCTGGCAACACGTCTTCGCAGAGCGACAACCACACAGAATGACATCTGCCAAGAACAATTAAAAAGAAAATACTTTTCCAGCTTTAAGCCACCCGATGCGGACCCCTTCTTGTACGTGCGTTATCAAGGTCAGAAATCGGCGTTCATTTTGTTGTATGTCGATGACATGTTGGTTGCGAGTTCATGTCAACAGGAGTACGAAGAATTTTTTAAATGCCTACGGGTTGTTTTTGCTTTGACCCAACTTGGAGATGTTCAGCATTTTGTCGGAAAACAGGTGGAGAAAACGAACAAACACTACTACCTGAACCAGAAGGCGTACATCTGAAATTGGCGGACCGGTTCGGTATGCAAGAAGCTAAGGCGTCGACGATACCGATGGACAGGATATGTATAGCAAAAGGATGAGGGTGAAAGGCTACCTAACAATGAAAAGTTCCAAAACCTAATTGGAGGTTTGCTTTATCTCGCTGTGCACACCAGACTCGACATTGCTTTAGGCACGTCTATTCTAGGAAGAAAGGTGAGTCAACCCACTGCTGCTGATTGGGTAGAGGCCAAACGAGTGTTTCGATACCTGATTGGTACCTGCGATTTGAAACTGCGTATCGGTGGAGATGGCGACCTTGAAGGATTCGCAGACGCTGACTGGGCCGGAAACGTTTGTCACCGGAAGTCCAACTCTGGATACATGTTTCGACTTGGCGATGGGACAATATCTTGGACTGCAAGAAAGCAAACATGTGTTGTGTTATTCAGTACAGAAGCGGAATACATATCGTTGTCGGAATGTTGTCAAGATCTACAGTGGATTCTGAAGCTCATGAAAAATTTCGGTGAAGATCTTAAGCAGCCCGTGAAGATCAACGAGGACAATCAGAGCTGCATCAAATTGCTGAAGCAAGGCGGAGGAAGCAAACGGTCGAAGCATGTCGACACGCGATATCACTTTGTGCGTGACATGGCTGAGCAAAAGAAGATTAATGTTGTGATGATGTAGTTTTGAGAAGGAAATAATTTCTCATCACCATGAATGCACCATGAATGCCCTCCGCTCAATTTCAAACTACTTGAGCTAACTGAGCTAACGGAACTATCAATACTTTCTCTTAACAACTTTGTTCTAGCAAAAAATTGCTGTCTACTCCTAGAGCCTCATGGTGATGAGAAATTATTTCCTTCTCAAAACAACATCATCACAGATCGTTACCCCGCGTATGGGAGAATACAAGGAAAGACTATATCAGTGTAGATTTATGTTGTCAATTGTCCATCAAGCAACATGCTAGCAGACGCGCTAACTAAACGATTGGCGCGAGTTAAATTGGAAACACCACAAGAGCAGATTGGCCTGCCAATGACTCGTTGAGGAGGAGTGAAGGAGTACACGTTACGCTAAATCTGGCAACACGTCTTCGCAGAGCGACAACCACACAGAATGACATCTGCCAAGAACAATTAAAAAGAAAATACTTTTCCAGCTTAAAGGCTAGTATGCAGCTGACAAGTAAAGACTTGAAGTAATTTTAGCTATTTCTACCGAAGTAATTTTGACAATTACTCCTGTATGGGTAATCTGTCAGTTTTCCTTGCAGAATAATCGAACGGAATATTATTCCGCAAGGGAAAGTGACAGCCCCATTTAGATTACACGAGCAGGCGTTACTAACGTTACGAAGTTTGCCTTCCTTTTCAGCTGCATACAAGGTAAGTAATACCGTCAGTAAAAGCATTTCTTGACCATTTCTTGTCCTATCCTAATGCACATTACTTTTCAGCTGCATACTAGCCTTAAACCCCTTACCATTGTATGAGAACACAACAGAGTAAAATTATCATTAGTTGAGTGACTGTACACCAGTACACATGGTGTTTTTATTTCAAGACAATCAGTCAAGCTAAGCACTGGCTTTTCATACCGGCTGCCCATGTTTACTTTTACACACGTTTTTCATTGCAATCGGATTACGACCGCATATTAGCGCAACGAAATCATGCTATATCCAGGATAAACGGCATAATCAACACAATGGCTACTTTCCAAGCTGATCGTATAGCTCTTGAAACTCGACGAGATATGTTGAAGGAATGCTATAAAGCGTACGATCTAGCTCAAAACACCCTGAAACAATGGAATTTCGAAGAAGTAAAGAGTTACGGAAACGTATAATTCCTGTACGTCAATGGACTAAGTACATTCCAACGTGCAATCGCAACCAAAACCCGGGAACACACGATTTGTCCTACAGTCAGCAAGGACTCCGTTCGCCAACCCGTCATTAATCTCCCCTTATTTTTGGGCCATGGGGATAACTGGATGAATGATTTGGTTCACCGCCGAGACTCGTTAGCCGTGATTCTGAAACTAACCCTGCGGGGTCCAGCCTTGGGGTTGATTGACTCCTTATCGACTACTGAGGATAACTATTCCATCGCTTATAAAATGATTGAAATACGCTACAATAATTCAAAATTGCTGGTTCAAAACCACACGAGAGAGCTTTTCGAGCCTAAAGCAGTGGAGGTAGAGTTAGCGGCTGAACTGCGAAATTTGTTTGATTGGTCTAGAAGCAGCGTAGGTGTGCTTTGAGAATCTCAAACAAACTGTGGCATCTTGGGATGCGATGCTTATTTACCTAATGGTAAATAAATTGGATCCAACTACTCGTCAAGAATGGGAATCGGTCGCATCAAGAACTATTCCGCCATTCTACAAACAACTGGAGAACTTCGTGTCCGATAGGTGTCAAGTGTTGGACGCCATGCCCATGAAGCGGAAATCCACAGCTGAATCTAATATCACCACACAAAAGCGATTCAAAGCAGAAGTCCAAACGTTTACGATAACGAAGCCATCCGGATCCCAAACATGTGTCACCTGTGAAGCCTATCATTTCATTGGAAGAATTGAAAAGCGTGAGTAAATAAGTTCTTGAAAATGACGAGATTCTTGTAAGTTTGAGTTTGAATTAATACAATTTGGTGCAGAACCTAACGGAATGATTTATCAATTAAACAACACAACCCTACCTCCTGCTAGTCGAGGCAAATCACGATTTTTCCGTTGCAATATTCTGCTCCGATTCCGCTTCCATCGATACGTCCTGTCGGCCGATATAAAGAAAATGTTTCGACAGATCAAAGTCCACGACGATCGACTACAATAGCTGATTTCATGGCGATTTTCAGTGGGAGAACGAGTAAGCGTGTATCGTCTGAACATTGTTACTTACGGTACTTGTAGCGCCTCAAACAACTTGCGTTGGAGTTTGCAGCTGAATATCCTGAGACCAGTCAAGCGATCCAAATGGAATGCATGGGAACCATTGCCAGATCAGATAGCAACTGAATGGAAATGGTTTTGTCAACAAGTAAAGGAACTTCAGATCATTAATTTCGCGATGCATGTTAGCACCATAGACTAACTCTAAGATCAGTAGGTTCCAAAAAACGAAAAGGTGAGATATGTCAGTGACATATCTGCAAAGTCGACGTAGGACTGCTTGTTGATGTGGAGGAATTGTAATAGAATTAATGAATATCTACTATATTTTGTTCAGTCTAAAGACTCATCAAACCATATGTTATTAGTTTTAGTTTTCCACGAAAATTAATATAGTCAACTCTTTATAACTTTTGAAGTGGCCCTAGAAAGGGCCGTTTGGTATTCAGTTATTCGCTGTTCCTGGAGTAATCCGAGTAGAACCGGTAATTGTCGAGTACCAGATGATGATTTGGTAGACAGTCGAATGGGTGGTCGTTGTTGTTGGTTCTGTTCCATGGAAGAAAAGCATATAATATTAGTCTTTAGGTGTTTTAGGAGCGTTAATACTGTGTATGAAAATCTTGAATTCAACTCTTTAGAACTCCTTAAGTGGCCCTGAAAAGAGCCGTTTGGTATTATGTCGTTTGTTGTTTATGGTTCGAGTAGTACAGACAATGGTCCAGTGCTAGGTGATGGTTGGTTGTCGAATGGGTAGATGTTGTCATTCCAGTTCATGTTCCACAATATCTGCTACCTGTTGATTTAATGGTTCGGGTGCTTCGAATGCGAGTACAGACAACATAGGTCTATGATACGAAAAATATGAACAATAACGTCTGCACTCTACGCTGATATTTTTAACAAACGTTAAATCTATACAAGAACCACCAAGTGTGGTTGCTTCATTCCGAAGGTTTGCTAAAGTAAATTTTAAATGTTTTGGCATAAAATCTAGAAAATCTATGTTTTCATGTTTGGAAACGTCAATGTTAAAGTCTCTGGTCAACACAACTGGCGTATCTTGCGCAGCATACCTGAACAACTTGCGAATCAAGAACAATTTTAAATTCTTGGTAGTTGTTCCTGGTGAAATGTACACCACAACAAGCAGAACTTCAGTGTCCATTACTGATATATTATAGCTGCACAGATGTCCCCGACGTTATCGACAACGCTGAACATCTCGTCATGATGTTCACTGAGCTGTTGGATTCTTTGGGTAGCAGCCATAGTGGTAGCCTTGTCCTGCTGATATATTGCTACACCACCTGCTCTCAAGTTGGTAGTCTTCAATATCGACTAAGGAGTCATTGTCTAGCCAAGTCAGTGCTCTCAGTGCGAGGAATTCCACGCTTGTCAAAATCCGATCTGAGGCGATATCCATCACGTGAGCGTTCAAACTTTGAACATTGATGCTCATCAACGTGGTGGCAGAACCCTTGCTTTCCAAAACTTGGTATAGTTTATCCCCAAGTGTTTGTAATCGATGGTTTTCTAGACGCTGCAGCTCGTTCCTGAGGTCTGCCATCTTAGGTGAGTTGCTACCTTTACAATCAATTAAACAAACTCTTTAGTTGGAAAAATTGTGTTAGTTAGTTAATTTGTCTTTTATTTCCAATCATTTGTCTTACATACTAATTTACAATTTCAAGAGTTTTAGCCCAGTGGTCTCTTCAGCTTTGTTTTGAATGTTTTATGTGTGTTATATGTCTGATGTTCTTTATGTTATAATAACCCTTACAGTTTCGCCCTTGGGGCATTGTTAGTTTTAAAATTTGATAACCTACCTAATCTACAACTAAAACTACAATTGGAAAAACCTAGGGGTGGGGAACCAGATTCCGGATGATCTGGTGATCCGATGTCAGGCAGCGTGCCCTGTACCGATTGATGGACTCACTAAAGCGATCGTCAAGCATTTTTATCTCGGCCAGACGGTGGACCTCTGATGTTCTTGTCCTCAGAGGGGTGTTCAGGATCATCCTGAGGAACATATTTTGAACACGCTGAAGTTTCAGGTGATGTGTTTTTGCGCAACTCTCCCAGATTGGCATGCCGTACTCAATGACTGGAAGTATGATTTGCTTGTAGACAGCAAGCTTGTTTTTCAGGTAAAATGTAGACCTTCTGTTGATCAATGGGTACAGTGCCAGTTTTTTCTGGCAACACTGTTTATTAAGATCGTTGTGTTATTTACTTCCCTTGTTTTGAACCCAAATTTCTTTTGCCGCGAGTAACAACAAATCCAAGAGTGTGTGTTTTTCGAATTAGTTTTGTTCTCTCTCTTTGTTGTTTTCATTACCGAGTGGTTTCTGTTCTCACAAAGTGAATATTGTACTGCAATTGTTTCGTATGTGACGCTGTGTTTCTGTGAAAGCTGTATTAATCTCTCGCTATCTGACGTCATCGCCGTTTACATAAAGATCAGCGCCATCTGTTGGCGACTAGCTGCGTGTATTCAGCAAAGCTCTCTTGCGCGTCGTATCCATCTACTAACCAACTCTTGTAAACATGGATTCAAATTGCTACCAGTGCTCCAAGCCGGTGAAAACCATTGAGTATTTGCAATGTAGCGGATTTTGTAACCAGTCAGTACATATCAAATGCGTTGGTTTGAAAAGACCGACTATGGATCAACGAGCACAGTAACTTGTTGTGGTTCTGTGAAACTTGCATTAACCAGCTACACGTCATCAAGCAAAATCCTTTGAAGTCACCATCCGATGTTGTGAATGCGATTTCGGCGAATATCAATGCGTCGCTGGCCGAGCTGAAGAACGAACTGAAAGAAACTAAGGTTTTAACAAAATCTATTGCTGATAAAAATCAACGTTTGGACTCGGCTGTGTTGACAAGAATCCAACCATGGCCAAGTCGCAAGCGACCTAGAGATGCTGCTACAAGGGATACACCAAAATCACGACCAGATGAGGCACTGATTGGAGGCACGAAGTCGGTAGAAAAAGTTGGCATGATTGTCGAGACAGTTGCAAAACCACCAGAGAAATTCTGGATTTATTTGTCTAGGATTGCTCGTCACGTGACTGAGGATGACATATGCGAGTTGGCGAAAACTTGCTTACAAACCAAAACCGACATTGACGTGCGAAAGCTGGTGCGTAAAGATGCCGATTTGAAACAGTTTGCGTACATCTCTTTCAAAGTTGGAGTTGTTAAAGATCTTAGGGATATTGCGTTGGATCCTTCCATATGGCCGAAAGGAATCTTTTTCCGAGAATTCGAGAACCATCAATCTGAACGGGATTTTTGGGGACCTGCAAAGGTTCCCCGAACAGACGACGGGACGTCAGCAATGGATGCCTTGGTGACTCCATCGCATTAGTTAATCTCGAAAATCCAAACGCTAAATTCCACCCCACCTGCAGCGATGTTCTCCAAAGCCCCCACAGTAGTTCCTTTGCAGCACTGAGCGCCTCCTATAGACATTTTTCAATAACGGAACGCACGACAAGAAGCACGATGGATGCCCCTAAGCCACCCGTCACAGTCGAGCACCGTCGGTTTACTAGCATTGCTGATTGTTCCGGCCAACCTAGTCGTTCCGTTCCTGTGTTCGGTGTTGGTGAGGGGTCATCCACCCTGCTTGCTCAGGCAAGTACCATATTATTATTGAAAATCCAAATCCTGAATTCCGCCCCGTTTGCAGCGATGTTCTTCAAAGTCAATCCATACCTGATGCCCTCGCAAATTTGCTAGATGAAAAACTGGACAGTAATGATAAAGCTTCGACCAATCGCTACGAGACAGCAAGATCACAGTGTCAGCCGCTCCGGACACCAGGACGCGCCGTAGGAAGCTCTTTGGAAGCCCTCGAGCCCTTCGACCCAGTCCTGCCACATGCTGCCGTCGTTCTACATAGTCGTCCTGGTCCTGTTGTCGAATGCGGTGAGAGGGTCTTCCAGCAACCTCTACCCGGCGAGTATTCCTTTACTTCTACGAATGTTCAGAGTCTGATCGAAACCACTCATTCTAGCCACAACCATCAGCCTCGGCCTGCAGCTGATCAATCGGGCGCTCATCCATCTGCCCCTCGAGGACCAAGACAAGCTGCAGCTGCTATTTCGAGTGTCCTGGTGTACTACCAAAATGTTGGCGGGATCAACAGTTCCCTTGCCGAGTATCAATTGGCCCTTAGTGATGGTTGCTATGACATTTACGCTCTCACCGAGACCTGGCTTAACGGGAATACTATGACGAATCAACTCTTTGACGATTGCTACAACGTTTATCGACAAGATCGGTCTCCTTCTAACAGCAACAAGAGTATCGGTGGCGGTGTTCTGCTAGCTGTTCATTCCAGATTCAAATCCCGTTCGGTCAATCCTCCCAATAGCACATCGGTGGAGCAAATATGGGTTGCATTGGCTACCGACGATGCTTCGCTCTACGTTTGCGTGATTTACTTTCCCCCGACCGAGTAAATGACGCAATTCTAATCGAGAAGCATCTTGACTCGCTGAACTGGGTCGTTTCGCAGTTGAATCCAAGGGACAAGGTGATGATTCTCGGCGATTTCAACTTAAGCACAATTTCTTGGCAGCAAAATTCTCTTGGGCACTACTTTCCTATCGTTTCGCGATCTACGATTGGCATGACATCACGAGAACTGCTTGATGCGTATAGTACCGCTCAACTCAGGCAGCTGACTGGCGTTCAAAACGAGTATAATCGCATGCTTGACCTGTGCTTTGTTAGTGACGATTTGTGTGAGGATTGCACAGTTATTGAAGCACCAGCACCGCTAGTAAAAATCTGTCGGCATCATCCACCATTAATTTTGAAACTTGCGGTAAATCCATTGTGTCGCTTCCGTGATTCCTCTGAAAGTGTTTTCTACGATTTCAGTAAGGCCGATTTCAGCGGAATGAACGATTTCTTGGGACTTGTTGACTGGGACGAGATCCTCGATGTTTCTGACGTCAACCTCGCTGCATCGACAGTGTCTGGTGTACTGCTATATGCCATTGATCAGTTTGTTCCAGTGAGGATGAAACATCAATCACCTAAACCAGCTTGGTCGAATTCCGCTCTCAAGCGCCTCAAAAGAGTGAAGCAGGCAGCTTTGAGACGACACAGCAAATATCGAACGGATTTCACAAAATTGTGTTACGTGGAAGCGAATGCTGAGTACAAGCAATTGAACGATCATCTCTATAACGCTTATCAAGACCGTCTACAAAAAAGCCTTAAGTCCAACCCCAAAAGCTTTTGGCGTCACGTCAATGATCAGCGGAAGGAAGTCGGTTTGCCCTCCACGATGACGGATGGTTTGCTCGAAGCCGATTGCATCGCCGATATTGCCGATATTTTCCGTTCCCAATTCAGCAACGTTTTCTCCGACGAGCTGCTCGACCCGCAGGACATCGCGCTCGCCACTAGTAATGTGCCCCGTCTTCCTGCCTCCGGAATGTATTATGCCATCACCAATGACATGGTTATTGCAGCTGGCAAGGAATTGAAGTCCTCAACGGGATGTGGTCCGGACGGCATTCCATCGCTTGTACTGAAACAGTGCGTGGATTGTCTTGCGTCTCCGTTAGCAAAGATATTCAATCTTTCTTTGTCCACTGGTATATTTCCGAACTGTTGGAAACAGTCATATGTTTTCCCAGTGTTTAAGAAAGGTTGCAAGAGAATGGTCTCAAATTACCGGGGCATAGCTGCATTAAGTGCAGTATCCAAGTTGTTTGAGATGATTATTCTTCGGAAGCTAGTGCAGAGCTACGCGCACTATATTTCGCCGGATCAGCATGGATTCATTCCTAAACGTTCGACATCGACTAATTTGACGTGCTTCACCTCTTTCTTGGTCAAGCAACTTGAAAACGGTAATCAAGTGGATGCTATTTACACGGATCTCTCCGCTGCGTTCGATAAAATGAACCACCAGATAGCAATAGCCAAGTTTGATAAGTTAGGCATGAGCAACAACTTGCTTATCTGGCTGCGATCCTACCTAACCGATCGTAGTATGTCCGTCAGAATCGGTGATCACGTTTCGTCACCATTTAAAGTTTTGTCCGGCGTGCCTCAAGGCAGTCACCTTGGGCCGTTTTTGTTCCTGCTTTACATGAACGATGTCAATCTCATCCTCAAATGCCTAAAACTCTCATACGCCGATGATTTGAAGCTGTTCTACGCGATAAAGCATCCACTAGACGCCGTTTTTCTGCAAAAACAGCTGGGGGCGTTTGCTGAATGGTGTCGCATCAATCGGATGACATTGAATGTGTCCAAGTGCTCGGTGATTTCATTTGGCCGTAAACGCGAACTCTACCAATTCGGTTATGCTTTGGCAGGATTTGAGCTGCAGCGCGAAACGACGGTTAAGGATTTGGGGATTCTCATCGATTCCAAAGTGACCTTCAAAGACCACGTAGCATACGTCGTGTCTAAGGCATCATCGCAGTTAGGCTTCCTGTTCCGTTTTGCCAAAAAATTTAAGGATATTTATTGCTTGAAATCGCTTTACTGCGCAATCGTTCGCCCTATTCTGGAATATTGTTCGGTTGTCTGGTCTCCATATTACCAGAATGAAATCCAGCGTGTTGAGGCAATCCAGCGGAAATTCATTCGATTTGCCCTACGTCATCTCAGGTGGAGAGACCCGTTAAATCTACCCAGCTATAGCAGTCGGTGCCAGCTCATCAACCTTCAACCACTTGATGGAAGGCGTAACGTGGCAAAAGCCTGTTTTATTGGCGATCTCCTGCAAGGGAACATTGATTGTTCTAGACTGCTCAGCATGTTGGACATCAACATACGCCGCCGTAATCTACGCGCACATGCATTCCTGAGCCTTCCCGCGGCAAGAACCAACTATGGGCTCCATGAGCCAATACGCAGCATGAGTCGTCTTTTCAATAGTTGTTACTTTGTATTTGATTTTAATGTACACAGGGATACAAATAAGTGTAGTTTTAGACGTATTTTTTGTTAATTTGATTAATTTTGTAGTTTTGTGATTTTAGTTTTAAGATGCCGGTCATTGGGGCAAATATTTTACCTGTTGACTGTAATAAACAATAATAATAATAATAATAATAATAATAATAATAGTAGCTTCAACAGAACGTTACACTTTGTGACAGTTTTGTCAACCTGCTCCCTGAAAATAAGCTTGCTGTGTATTGTGACGCCAAGATAGACAGCTGATTTGGCCCATTCCACTGTTGTGTTGTTTAGGCTTATTTTACAATCCTCAGGCGGAACATGTTTGGGAGAGTTGGAGTGTGGAAATAGGATAACCTGGGTCTTCGCCGCATTGATACAGATCTTCCAATCGGTGAAATATTCAGACAGAACATTCAGGCTTCGCTGCAGTTTCGCTGTAAGCGCTCTTATTACCCTACCATTGTGGACGACTGAGGTATCATCGGCGAACAACGACAGAGATCCATTTTCAGGGAGCGGGGGTATGTCCGAGGTGAATAAGTTGAACAGAAGTGGACCTAGTATACTTCCCTGCGGAACACCGGCGGAAATCTCTTGTGCATCGGAAACTGCACCCTGCATCGAAACACGGAATGTTCTGTCCGACAGATAAATTTTAATTATCTTCACCAGAAAGATGGGAAGATTGTATCGATGCAGCTTGTACACCAAGTCATCATGCCACACGTTATCAAAGGCCTTCTCGATGTCAAGAAGTGCCATGGCAGATGATTTCGAAACAGACTTGTTCCGTCTGAGGATGTTAATGACTCGGTTAAGTTGGTGAATTGTCGACCGACCACGTCGGAAGCCAAATTGTTCGTCGAGGAAGATGTTAAGCTCGTCGACAGATGAAAGAAGCCGACGGTGGATCGCTTTCTCAAACAGCTTGGATAATCCTGAGAGAAGGCTGATTGGTCTATAGCTCTTGGAACACGAAGGATCTTTCCCAGGTTTCCGGATGGGTATGACTTTGGCTGACTTCCAAAACGAGGGGAAGTAGCTAAGTCACAGGCATTAGTTGAAAACCATCGCCAGATGGTTATAGAACTGGGAGCTCAATTTCTTGAGCTCCAAGTTCAAGATGTTATCGAAACCTGGGGCCTTCATGTTCTTAGACGGTTTGATATAGGTCAACAATTCGTCAGCTGAGATTTCCAACTCTTCCGAGAAGTCATTGGGACTTAGATGGATGTGGTTTACAAGCTCGCTAACGGCAGCTTCGTGTGGACTGACGATGTTTTGTCCGAGATTGTGGGAGCTGACGAAGTGTTGACCTATCTCAACAGCCTTCTGTGCAAGAGTAATTAAGCGATTCGTGGAGCGATTGCTGTCAAGTGGGATCAACGGAGGAATGGGTCTTGGCTTAGTTTTTAAGATTTTTGTCAACTTCCAGAACGGCTTTGCACAATCTGGGAGAAAGCGGATCATGTCGGAAAAAATGTTATTTCTGAGGTCCACCATTCTGGCCTTGATGATTTTCGTCACTCGGTTACAGTGACTTTTGAGCGTTGGCAAACCAGTTCGCTGGTATTGCCTTCGAATGGCGTTGCGCAATTGAATCACATCTTTAGTGGGTCTATCAATGGGTACAGAGTCACTCACCTGTTCAATCACCGGTACATGTTGCTCCCGGGCCTGGGAGATCGCTTGTTCGATGCTCTGCAGCTGCCGTTCGATGTCATCAACCGAATCAAGGTGCATGTCGAAATCGATGTTGTCGTCAACGTGTTGTCGGAACCTCTCCCAACTGGCGCGATGGTAGTTCCGTCTGGTGATACGATGCCGGTTGACCGAGGAGCCAACTTCGGCCACCACCGGATAGTGGTCCGAGCTGAGCTCCTGGTATGCGATCGGCTGGCCGATGTTGTTCCCCATGTTGGTGAGGAAGATGTCGATTGTCGAATGGACCCCGGATCTACTCAACCGGGTGGGAGTATCCGGGCCCAGGACGGTGTAATGTCCCTCTTCCAGGTCTTCCCGCAGAATTATTCCGTTCCGATTCCGCCGGGTGTTCCCCCAGGTTTCGTGTTTCGCGTTCATGTCGCCGGCGATGATGAACTGCCCCTGCCTCCGAGTTAGGTTACGGATGTCTGGAAAAATTGTGTTGAAAATGACCCTTTTTATTAATTGTCGGGGAGAGGGGGGGGGGGGGAAGGTCTTCTCGAGTAGCAAGATGGCCTGAATTTTCTCCGGCCTCTTGGAGTAGCATCATGTTGAAGTAACGCCATGTAGTGAAAATGTCCATTAGCTCAAGATAAAATATTAATTTAACAAACTCTTTTATTGAGAAAATTGTTTTGGTCGCCCAGAAAGAACCGGTTGTATTAATTATCGGGGGAACATAGGGGTAAAATTGGCTTCTCGGTCTTCTCAAGTAGCAGGATGGCCTGAATTATTGGCAGGTAATCACCCTGTGAAATTGTCAGAAGATATGAAAATCGGGATTTACATATAGATAAGCAGCATCAGCTTCGGTCACTTTATCCGCTCTTGAAGTAACGCGAAGTAACATTACAACCATGCGTTGTAATGAAAATGTCGATTATCTTATGATAAAATAATATTTTAACAAACTCTTTAATTGGTAACATTGTTTTGTTCGCCTTGAAAAGTACGGGTTTTTATTTAATTATCACGGGGCAACATGGCACACGTTCGAAATGTGCTTCTCGGTCTTCTCAAGTAGCAGGATGGCCTGAATTTTCTCCGGGCTCTTGAAGTAACACCATGTTAAAGTAACGCCAATGTGAATGAAAATGTCGATTTGCATATTGTTTTGGTCGCCCTGAAAAGAACGGGTTGTATTAATTGTCGGGGGAACATGCTACGCGATCAAATTTGCTTCTCTGTCTTCTCAAGTAGCGGGATGGCCTGAATAATTGGTAGGAAACCACCCTAAGAAATTGTCGGAACAGAGAAAATCAGGATTTACATATAGATAGACGCGGCTCGGCCATTTTATCCGGGCTCTTCAAGTTACGCCATGTTGAGACGGTGCGTTGTAATGCTATTTTCATTACTCGATTAGCTCAATAAAACAAACTCTTAATAAAACAAACTCTTTAATTGGGCAAATTGTTTTATTCGCCCTGATAAGGGCGGGTTTCATAAATTGTCGGGGGAACGCGATCGAAATTTGTATGAATATTTGACAGGAATCCAGCTGGGCATTGCTGGGTACCGCCGGCTACTGCTGCCAATGCTGGGCACTGACCGAGCGATGCTGCTGGGTGCTGTCTAGCTTTTCCTCCCTCCGCGTGCGCGGATCGCTCCAATGCTGCCGAACGAATGAGGCATTTCTTCGGAAATGTGCCTTTTATGATGGCATCGGTTACCATTGCATGAACAAAAGGGGGTATCAACTAAAGCAATGTGAATCAAATTCATTAAAAGGGGAGGGGAATCAGATGTTTCGCCAAACACTAGCGTGAAACAGAATCTACCTCTCGAGAACAAAGAATAAGAATAAGAAGACGATGGGAGACGTCTCTTGCTTAGATTTGAAAACTGTGCTAGGAAATTTGGATAATTTACTCTGCGAATCGAAATTATAAGACATCACCTTACATTTACGTTATTTTTAATAAGTTAATGTTAAAAATCAATTAACTTGATTATCAAAACTGATACGTAGAATTATTTCCAATCGATTGGTGCAAACGATATGAAAATTGTTTATGCAATGACTTAGTTATTATCGCTCAAAATATCCAAAACGATCCGTAACGCGGTCGTTTTCAGAAATTTTAGAACGGCGCCCCAGTATAGAAATGAAAGACGTAGTCCTACGTCAAAAGATGTTTTTCTTCAAAAAAGCAAATCAAAACAAAGGCGCAAATATGTACAGCAAGGTGCTGACTTCAAGGTGTATTTCGGACCAAGGGGTTCTACAACAGTGAACCAATTTAAAATTGCTAGTTGCATATTGTGTGTTGTTAGCACTACAAGTAATCCAATAGAGCTTCATGGATATACGCTCTATATGTCAGGAACGTTATCGAGCACAACGTACACTTCAATCTACTTTGCACAAAATCCAAGTGCCGATCAAAACAAAAACGAAGATATGTACAGGGTGGCCACAGACTCGGGAAAATCGGGAAATGCGGGAAAAATGCGGGAATCCAAAATCATCGGGAAATATGCGGGAAAAAGGCGGGAATTTCAAAAGTCATCGGGAATTTTTGTCATTTAGAAACTCAGGGAACTTATCAGAAGCTCGGTATACTTTTTAGATTTGAGTTACACCATTCTCCCAGATGTCAAAGGAACATACCATACAATCAGGGAACTTTCCAGAAAATCGGGGAGCTTTCCAGAAAATATGGGTTCTTCCTAGAAGTTCAGACAAATTTCCTGAAATTCAGATTGTTTACTAGAAATTTAGGGAATTGTCCACAAATTCAAGGAGCTTACCACGAGATCAGAGAAGTTTCCAAAAGTAGAGGGTTCTTCACAGAAGTTCAAGTAACTATCCAGAAATTCAGGGGGCTTCCAGAAGTTTAGAAAACTTATCAGAAATTTTTGGGTATTTTTTCAGAAGTTCATAGAACTACTCAAGATGTTCAGGGAACTGCCCAAAAATTCAAGGAACTTGCCAGAAAATTACAGAACTTTCAATAGAGAACAGTCAAGAAATTCATGAAGCTTTTCAACAGTTTACGGATGTTCCTAGAGGCATACTGAACTTCTTAGAATTTCATGAAACTTGCTAGACATATACAGAACTTCATAGAAGTTCAGCTAACATGTAGGAGTTCAAGAAACTTTCTTGAAGTTCAGGGTTTCTCAGTAATTTAAAAAACTTCTCAGAACTTCAGGAAATACTCACAAAGATCATGGAACTCCCCCAGAGATCAGGAAACTTTCCAAAAGGTCAGCAAACATCTCAGCCGTTCAGAGAACGTCCCAGAAATTCAGAGAATTTCCCAGAAATTCCAAAAGCTCGAAAAAACTCCCGGATGCTCAGGGGATTCAGCAATTCAGGAAATTTCTCAGTAGTCTTGCGATCTTCCAAGAATTTTGGAAAACTTCCCCCAAGATCGGAGAACTTTCCAGAATTTCAGAAAACGTCCCAGATAAACAGGAAACTGGATTTTTTGAGCATTCGAAAAAGTTTAGGAAACATTCAAGCGACTTTCCTAAAGTTTAGGGAGCTCCCTAGAACTTCAGGGATCTTTCCAGGAGATCGAGAATTTTTCCAATCGTTTCGAAAAAATCCCAACAGTTCAGGGTGTTTAAGTTTTATGAAGAACTTAAACTTCTTACTACTCGATAATTTTTCGAACCCAACCAAAACGGGAATAAAGAAACCAACTACTTTTTATCAATTTCATAGAATTTCCACCTATTCACAATCTTGGAGATCATAAAAAGTTCTTGTACGGTTTATCAACATCTCGGTAATGCTAACTATTCCACAGAAATTCCACGGCTTCCAAGATTTTTTTTTTTTTTCAATTTCTCGTAAGTTATTTAAATATGTGTGATATTCTGCTTTTTATCACATAATATGTACCTGCTGGAAGTTAAAACAACTTCTGGGAAGCGAAATCTGATTTTCTAAGTTCCCGTTATTTCCAGAACGTTGTTCCTATTCCATGGATGATCAACAAACTTTTTGGAAGTTCATCCAAGTTTCCAGAAACGTTAATAATTTTTCAACAATTCAAGGAACTTCTCTAAAGTTCCACCAATTCTTTTCTCGAAAGACAGCGAGCAAACTTCATGATTATCTGGAAGCTTCCAATTAGTTTGTTCAACTGCCGAGAAGTTTAATCAACTTCAAATTTCATTATAGAAATTTCCACCCAATCTTCAAAGATATTCCGAAGTTCATTAAATTAATTTTTTAAAGAGTGCGTTCAGTAAGAAAATTAGAAGCTTATATAGTTTCTGAAATGATGCAAAATAGATATAAAACAAAATTTACAAACACCAGAGAAGCAGCGATTTTTTTGCGTTTGGTCTAAACAAATAAATCTAAACCACGATTTGATCCACCGTTGAAGATGCCCTTAGAAGATTTGGCTACACAGCTGTAACAGGTGAGGCCAGAAATGAACTTATCTTTTATGTGGTGGCGAATGTGTTCGAAGTTTGGCGAATTGCGTTTGTAAAGGTGTTAACACATGGTGAAAGAAGAATTTGGGCAGCTGTGCTCAATGCCGTCTGACGTTGTTTGCCGGATTCCAGAGAAAAGAAAATGGTTTGAACAAATTTTGGCTAGAACCAAGACGGAGCTACCAAATTTGACAACATTTGTTGAAAATTGGCTCATCCTGTCGCACGAAGAGCCGTATTTTAAATAAATGGAAAGTGTCTGGTGGTAAATCAAACAGGCAAAAGTTTAGGAGCTCAGAAATTTAGCTACGAGTAATTTATATTAACTCATCTTAACAGTCGGGAAAATAAGGAAAAATGCGGGAATTTTTATATTGGGATTGTGTGGCCACCCTGTCATGATTTCGAGAACTGAGCTCCGAGCTACTACATTATTGGTTGAATTAATGACTAGGGTGAAAGAAGCAATCAACCTTACCATCAAAGGCGTTTACTACCGAACCGATTCAACTGTAGTTTTAGATTCGATCTCTCAGCCTACCAAGCGTTGGCCACCCTTTATTAACAATCGAATTACCAAAATCAACGAACTGTCCGTATATCAAGACTGGAGTCATGTTCGCTCCAAGGAAAAACCTGCTGATCTAATCCAAAGGGGTTCTTCAGCGAAGAAATTAGCAGAAGCTGCAATTTGGTGGACAGGTCCAACATTTCTACAGGAACAGCGTGAACCATGGATACGGGAAGCAGTAAGAACTGTAATAACGATGGTTAATGGTTCTACCGGTGGTAGAAGAACGGAACTATGAATTGGTTGATGATACTCCAGTTTTGTCAAACTGCAAAGAGTCATGGCATATGGCTTACGACACAAACGAAACTGTTTAACTAACAAATCGGATCGAACTGTTGGAGACTTCACCTTGCAGGAGCTAAAACAAGCACTTAATCAAGTAATAAGAATGATTCAGCAGCAACATTTTTCAAAAGAAATTAATCTACTACTAATATTAATTTACACGTCCGTCCACAAGGTTTGCTGTACGCGCTAAAATTGAAGTATTGGCCGATTCACGGTAGAAGTTAGGTCCGTAAAGTAGTACAAAAACCCCTGAAATCTTTTAAAAACAATCCCAAACCATGAATCAATTGCTACAAAGATCATGCAGTCTACGATCGAAACTGCTCGGAAGGAGAATGAACATTTTGCGGGAGATGCAGAAAACTGGGAAGACGTACCACGAAGCCGAATCCAAATTCCCAGAGCTACCGAACAAATTTGAGTCACTGGAAGACGTGGAGGATTTCCCAGGATGCGAAGACAGCATAGAATCAGGAGGTGAAGGATGCAGCCAGAGGAAACCGAGTGCTTTAAGAACAGAAGGTACAAGCGACCGACAAACCGACATGAATGACAATAGAAAATGACTTAATATTTCTGTTCAAATCATACTACTGACTTCTATCTTTGTGTTCGCTGAGAACGTTTATTGAAGCCACGAAAACGCTTGGGAACTTGATAAGAAGGTTCATGTCTGAGCAATTCTGGACACATTTGTTCGATCTAGATAAAATGTTAATATTGAACACCTTGTAAATATTAAACAGCGTTGGCAACAGTACATCTCCATAGATGTATAACTGTGTATCTTCCGGTTTTTGAGGAACGACTTCTGCCGGCATTTTCCAGTCTCTCCTAGCGGGAACAGGTACTATGTGATTCTAGTGGGTGATTGTTATTTTCATACAGTGTTGTACCTGTTGAAAGCTAAATCAGAAGTGGACTCGATAGTCAGGGAGATTATCAAGCTACAGATGAAAACTCAGTTTGGATATATTCCGAAAATCATTAGACGTTAGACGGTATCATTCTTCAGCAAACGGTTCCGTTTTTGCTCCAACAGATTGGGAAAGCAGGTATGTAGTAGAGATGACCAGCTGTCTAGATGAAGTGAGCAATAACGGAAGGGACGAGATTGGTATGCAGTAAAGTCAACCTACAAGTGCAACTATGTCGTGTGTAGTTTTCGTCCACTGAAAACTATAGACACTGCATATAGACCGGACAACAATTGTCTTATGCAGCCAAACGACCTGTCAAAAAATGCAGCCAAACGGACTGTCAACTTGTCATTCACTTTAAAAGAGCAATAAGGAGCAATTGATCACAATAAGTATTGTTTTGACAAAAGCCAATTATGAACAAATCAGGGATTTTCTACTTCCATGTTCAGTAAATGTAAGTATTTAAAATGTAACTGGATATATTTGTTATAATTAGTAATGGAGAAAACAAATTATAGTATTTTGTATTTACACTGCACAGCCTATGGCTTCCTAGAATCTGAAAATCTGCCGAAGGGCCGCAGAATGCAAGCCATTTCTGCCTTATATTATCTTTCTTTGGAAACCGGAAGAAACCCACAGAATACACTTTACATCGCGAGTTATTGCCACAATTTCGCTCCAAACAATATATTTTTTACACGGCATTTTTCACTATGCTTTTTAATGAATATCTGCAAACGTAATCGAAACAAACTACCAACATCGAAACCGAATCTTTGTTTGGCCTCTTGCGCAGTTTACTTCAAGTTTGTACAAATACAAGTGGTGCCACATCAACTGCTCAAATTTATGACATTTTTCAGGGTTGGCAGATTGTATGGTTTTGTGTTGTCCGGTCTATATATACTGAAAACGATTCGTAGCTATTTCGTGCGAATCAGGCCTATGGTAAGGACCACTTTTTCACGAAGACAACATCTCAGCAAGCATAGCTGTCAAAATAATGTCAACATTATAAGTTGTGTCCGTTCTCTGCAACCGGCACGCCATGTATAACCGCAAAATGGATAAAAAACTTCCGAAAACACAATCATACACCGGAATTACTTGAAATGCTTTGACCATTGTTATTTTTTAGTATTTTCGCCAGTATTTCCGTTGTCTCTCAGATCTTTCAGATATTTTCGGTGTTTCACATCAAAACAAGTTATTAGACTTCTATTTGACAGCAGACAGCGGGCCCAAATCAATTTTAGCTCAGGACATCCTGTCTACTGTCTATCACTGCTATTGATAAAGGCTTGTCAATGGCCTGGTGCGAATAGGTAATCCGTCAAATATTTGGTCAAATAATTGTCAAATATTTGGCATTGGTCAAATAGTGTAATTCCACGCTTGTCTGTTACTGGAGTATGCGAGTATACGAGTCAAAACATGATTAATTTTGGGACAACATTTGTAAAAGGTCTATCAACATTTGTTAAACCTCTTTGACCCTTTTCAATTGTTAGTCCAGATTTTTATATGTCCGTGTATTGCCAGATTTTGCCAGATTTTTTATTTGTGACATGTCAGATATTTTTCAAAACCAATGGCAACCCTTGTATTGGATTTCCACGCTTGTTGCACATTGAGGATGTATGTTAGTACCAACAATCAATATGCAACTAGCGATTTGAAATTGGTTCACTGTTGTAGAACCCCTTGGTCCGAATTACACCTTGAAGCCAGCACCTTGTTATACATATTTGCGCCTTTGTTTTGATTTGCTGTTTTATTTTGACAGAATATTTGAGAGTGTGTTGGTGTGAGTTCATTATTAGGGGCGCATTATTAAGCTTGGGACCGATGTTCTAGTACTGACTGAGCCAAGAAAAACAATCGTATTTGTATGGGACCTACTGGTCTTAGAGTTAGTCTATGTTAGTACCAAGCATCAGCTGTTGGTCCTCTGTGAAGTTACAACTGATCTGGCAACAACACAGTAGTAACCTCGGGTGGTCAATCATACTTTGATCTTGCTCATTTTACGCAAGAGATGCAACAAGATATTTTCAAAGACTGATCCAAGATGGAGATAAAGATGTATCGAACCCCTAAAAATAATCTGAAATTGTTTGTTCGACTAAACGACCTTATTTTAAAGTGCCCTTTGCAGTAAAATTTTCGGCGCAAAGGGCAGTATCTTCTTTTGTACAACTTGCAAAAAGATGAATTCGGATGAATTCTTGGTGCCTTCTGGGAAAATATATTTTGCAATTGTCGTGATCAACAATGGTCATTCCTAGGGCCTGTTCATAAACCACGTAAATTCATTTTTGAAAATCTCAGAATCCCCTCCTCCCTCGTAGACTTTTCTCCATACCATTTTTTTAAATTTTGTATGGAACTATGGTCAAACCCCCCGTTCTCCCCAAAAAAATCTTCGTGGTTTTTTAAAACCTAGTATTTTTAAGTAAAACGATTAAATACTGATTATAGCACATACAAATATTTTTTTTTATAAAATTCAAAATGAAACCACCGCATAAATTTTTCATATTTTTTTTATTTCAGTTTTCTTTTCTTTAGACAAAATACAAATAATATTTTATGACACATTTATCACATTGAAATCATGCGTTTTCCATTTGAATGAAACAAATACTTGCTGTTCGTTACTTTTGCTGGCATTCTGGCGTAGAAGTCGGTATTTAGGCGTAGTGTTACAAAACGTAGACAAATGGTTTAAGGAAAGAAAGGAAGAGGACAGTTCATCACTGAGTAGAAATTGACGGTGATGGTTGTAGGTCTTTCGATAGGAATTAGTATGTACACAGAAATTAAACAACAAATTGAGACTAAACGGAGAATGTAGCTTGAAGAATGATATGAAAACAAACGATCAATAAAAAAATGTTCTTCGTCACTCTTTTTCGCTAATAGCTGGCATATTACTTCGATCAATAAATAATTTGCTTGGGCACTTTTTCGTTACTTACTTCCTAACTAACAAAACATTTATACACATTTATGTCGTAGTTCAATAGGTGGCAAGAGTGGGCCGTGCTTACGCTTTCACTACGGCACGTTTTCCTAGCACTTTGGTCGCGTGGACCTGGTCTCGGCTGTTGGTCACAGTGGCGTGGAATCCAGTGGCCCAGTCGGCATAGTAGTCAACAGTGCGCACGTTGCCGTCCGGTTCCACTAGAGAATACTGACCTCGAACAACATCTCCGTCGCGTTCCTCTCGCTGGTGCTTGTTATCGCCGGTAAGCGGATCGTTTACTCCGTACTCGAAGGCATATCGTGGATGATCATCCTGAAAGTAGTCAATAATAACAAGGTTAGTTCGATCTCGTTCAATCACCCTTTACTGTTATTGCTTACGTAGTATTCAACATGCTTCTCAGCAACGGTTTTCACAATAGTCGCTGGAACAGCGGATTTGACAATGGTAGCGGCTGGAGCAGCGTAGGTAGTTGTGTAGGCAGGAGCAGCGGCAGCTGCGTATCGGATTCCTCCGTAGTGGTCAGATGAAACAGCTGATCCAGCGTAGTATCCGTGGGCGGCACCAGACGTTGAGTAGCCAGCATATGCCGGGCCGGTTGCGAACTTTGTAACAGCTGGACCAACCGAGTAAGCTGAGTAAGCGGGAGCAGCGCTATATGCAGCCACAGCGGGAGTAGCGATAACCTTAGAGACGGCTGGAGTGCTAACGTAGCTAGAATAGGCAGGTCCTGCCACCAACTTAGAGAAAGCTGCACCAGAACTGTATGCTGAAACGGCTGGACCAACCGCTAATTTGGACACAGCTGGGCCGGCACTGTAGGCGGAATATGCTGGGCCAGTGCTATATGCTGAATAGGCTGGTCCAGTTGAATATTTGGCAACAGCTGGAGCCGCAACGTAAGCACTGGAAACGACCGGGGCAGAAGCGTATTTTGTAACGGCTGGTGCAACAAATGCAGACGATATTGCTGGTCCGGAGGCATACTTTGTTAGGACTGGAGCCGACACGTAGGAACTGGAAACGGCTGGAGCAGCAGCATACTTCGTTACAGCTGGAGCGAAATAGCCTTCAGAATAAGCTGAACCAGTGGCAACCTTGGCAACAACTGGAGCCGAAACGTATGAAGCCGAGTAGGCTGGGACGGTAGCAACCTTGGCAACAGCTGGAGCCGAAACATACGAGGCATATGCCGGACTGGATACTACTTTAGAGACGGCTGGGGTAGAGTAGTAAGATGAAACAGCAGGAGTTGCAGAGTAGGCTGCAATTGCTGGGGAGGAGACATATTTAGCTACAGCAGGAGCAGCGTAGCCAACTTTTGAAACTACTGGAGATGAAACGTATGCAGATGAAACGGCAGGGGCATATGAATGCGCTGAGTATGGTGCATAATTAGTTACGGCAGGGGCAGCATAAGTGGCTACCTTTGCTACTGCTGGAGCAGAAACATAGGATGCAGAGACTGCTGGGGTAGCAGCATACTTAGTAATAGCAGGGGTAGAATAGTACGAGGAAACGGCTGGTGTTGAAACGTATTTGGTTACTGCAGGAGTAGCGGAAGCGTATGCGACAGCTGGAGCAGCATAGGCTACCTTTGTAGCTGGAGCATAGGTGGCATAGCTGGCTGGTGCGGCATAGGCAACTTTGGCAGCTGGTGCATATGTGGCATAACTGGCTGGGGAGGCGTAGGCTACCTTTGCAGCTGGAGCATAGGTGGCATAACTGGCTGGGGCAGCATAGGCCACCTTGGAAACTGGAGCGGCATAGGAGGCATAACTAGCTGGGGCGGCATAGGACGCATAACTGGCTGGGGCGGCATATGCAACTTTGGAAACTGGAGCGGCATAGGAGGCATAGCTTGCTGGAGCAGCATAGGCCACCTTGGAAACTGGAGCGGCATAGGAGGCATAGGTTGCTGGGGCGGCATAGGCCACCTTGGAAACTGGAGCGGCATAGGAGGCATAGCTTGCTGGGGCGGAGTAGGAGGCATAACTAGCTGGAGCGGCATAAGATGCATATTTAGTTACTGGAGCTGCATATGCAACCTTGGAAGTAGTCGCATAAGATGACGCGTAAGATGCTGGGGCTGCATACGAGACTTTGGTGGCTGGGGCATAAGCTGCATAGCTAACAGCCGGAGCGGCAACAGTTGCAACCTTGGCAACTGGGGCGGTATAGGCAGCGTATTTAGCAACAGGAGCAGCGTAGCTTACTGCTGGGGAAGCATAGGTGGCGACTTTAGCGATTGGCGCTGCTGCAGAATAACTATAGCCTGGAGAGCTTACGAATTTGCTTACAGCTGGAGTTGAAACATACGATGATACTGCAGGCGAAGCAGAGTACGACGAAACAGCTGGTGAAGCAGAATACGACGAGTACGATGGTCCTGATGATACGAACGTTTTTGCTGCGGGAAGATATTCACTCGAAACATAAGCTGGCGCAGCAGAAACTACTTTGGTTGCTACAGCTGGAGCAACATAAGCAGGAGCAGCATATGAAGTTTTGTCAGCGTAGACTACACCAGGGGTGGCCGAAACGGTCTTGACGGCCGGAACGTAGCTTGAGATCTTCAGGTCGGATCCTACTCCGTGGGCAGAGTATGCTGGAGAAGCCTCGTACGAGTCGTACGATGGTCCAACAGAGGCGTACTTGACGGCGCCACCTACTGAGTAGGAGGAGAATCCAGGTGTGACGCTAACGGAATTGATAGCTTTACCCACGGATAGTTGTACTTCTGGTGCTGGGTACGAGTAGCCATGTCCACCTGGTGGACAATCTGGGGCTGGGTTCGCTAAACTAGGTGCTGCTAAGGCTACAATCAAGATTGCAGCGAAAAGCTGTGGAAGAGAAAAAATGAGAAAATTAATGACTACCTATAATTTTCAGGCGCACTTGTGTCGAACGCCGTTGACGACGCGACTCATGATGCGGGATGGGTGTGCAGAAATGAACCATATCGGCTCGTGGAGAATATGTATCACGATTTGAATTTATCTAACTCAAGGAATGTGAACAACCTTGCGCCGATGACATCATTCATATGTATGGATGGCAGTGTCAAGTCAAGTCGAATTGGCAGCAGAAAAATGGACAACACATTTATTGAATGATCTTTCCAGTGCACCATATGCAGGGGTTGATTTTGCGTGATCCGTTTTTTTTATCGATGGGTGCTGATCAATACGGTTAACGAGCTGGTTTTGCACTTGTCTGACCAAATCAGAGCAAATGCGATTGAGTGCAAGCTGTGGGCATGTGACCATCCGGTGCATGACAATTCAATTAGTTCTGCTGTTCTTCTTACGAGTATGTATAGGTGTAACAAATGGTGTTTTGATTTTATTATGAGCTAATCAGCTATTTATAACGTGACTTATTAGGGCGGCTCCTGGCTCAGTTAGTGCAGTTGGTTTTATTGAAAACTCCACTATCGTCAACTATGAAAATGGTCTAGGAACAGAGCGTGGCCGTACGACAGTTTTGGAAATATTATCAAACATTTCGAAATATCAACGTATATACACCGAGAAAAATTCCATGGTTGTCATGGATCATGGATCATGGTCAAGATGACTATTGCAGATTACGTTAACCATGAAAATGGTCGAATTCCCCATGATCATGGCATTCTTGGCTATGGTCAAGGTAACAAGGACAATTCCGACCTTAGGGAAGGTCCATTAATTATGTCACGCAGTAAGGGGGGAGCGGCGGTTTGGGAAAACGTGACGATCCATACAAAAAATTTGAAGGTCCATTCAAAAAACGTGACAAAGGGGGGGGGGGGGGTGTTATAAATAGTCATTTTTTGCGTGACGTAATTAATGGACATTCCCTTATAGCAAATGTTGAATCTACTATTTTTGAAAGCTGTTTTGACCATGATCATAGTCGGTTGAACATCATTATACACTTAGAAAATAATACCGAACTCAATTTAATTTCAACCGAGTGTTTATCTGCTGAACGTTCGGTAGATTGTTCGGTGCAAAATAAAACAACCGAGTTCTCGTTAAATGCGAGGTTAAATGTTAACTATCTCACAACCTGTCAAATTTTGGCAAAGTGCTCGGCGATGGCGATGGCATGATCCTGTTCTTGCTTACCATCTATGATTAGTCCTCTGAGTCCTGTATTCCTCTTTCCGCAAAGTTTGTTATAAAGGGTGTACGGAATCGAATTGCAACACACACACACACACATACTCGGCAAAATTCGGCCGTACAACCAATTACCTTCAAACTTTCAGGTAGTAAAATAAAACATGTTACAAATATTTTCCCATGTTCGTTTTAATTAATTTAAATTCCATATCCAAATGCACGAACCTTCTTCTTCACACTACTCATAAGGTCCTGTACAACATTTGGACCAACTTATTTTTGGCTTGGCAATCCATTTTTTCTTCACATCTTCCTCAGATTTCACTTAGGATGCTTTCGAGTACTTTTCAATTGGCCGCAGTTCCGGTGCGTTCGGGGGGTTGAGAGGCTTCGGCACGAAATTGACCTCCGTAGCCTTGTACCATTCCAAAACCTCTTTAGAGTAATAGCACGAGGCTAAATCCGGCCAGAAAATCGTTGGACCATCGTGTGACCTCAGAATAGGAAGTAGACGCTTTTGGAGCCATTCCTTTAGGTACGCCTGCCCATTGACCGTTCTAGTTGTCACGAATGGAATGCTCCGCTTTCCACACGAGTAAATTGCTTGCCCAATCATATATTTTTGGGCAAACTTTGACATCTTCTGCTTTCTAACGTCCTCAAGGACATGGAATGTATGATGAACAGTGGAAAACTGGAGCCCCGGAAGCTGCTGGAAGTCTGCTTTTACATACTAATTATCAACCATAACGAGGCAATGTGGTTTCGTCAATAACTGTGTATAGAGCTTCCGTGCACCTGTTTTACCTACCGTATTCTGCCGTAACAGAAACATGGGATATCCATTTGCTCAACTTTTTAACAAACCGGCAAATCATCGACCGAGAAATGGATTGACATACCTGATCGATGTGAACAACGCATCTTAACGCGACTTCGAATTGGCCATATTTTGATGACGAAAAAACACCAAAAACGAGCTCAGCTAGCCGCGACATATGTTACGTGGAGCTAACAGTTCAACATGTTATTCTTAACTGTAGGAAATACGAGAACGTTAGGTAAGAATAGGTCTCAGTTACAACATACAAATTGTGCTAGGCAACAACAAAGAAAATGAGCTTCTATAATAAAGAACAACGTACATTTTCTCTAACAGAGTTGAATGAACGACTCTTGGCTTAAAGCCTCTCTAATTTTGTTAAATAAGACCGTGCAATATCGTAGTTGCTACTCCTTTACTGATCAGAACTAGTGTAATTGCACAGAAGGATGATTAGTTTGACAATCGTTGTTGTTAGAGACCGTGATCACCACTGCATCTCTACAATTGCCAAGGGAAGGATAGTTGTGTTAGCGAGGCAGGTTATTTTTAGATCATGGATGCACTGTGGTAAGTGATGCGAACAATGAAAGAAAGCGCAGTAGACTGCTTTTTATTTTAAATCTAGTGGTGGTAGAAAGTGGCACGTGAAAATGGCAAGGAAGTGGACGGACCTGGGATTGAACTCCCGACCATCTGCTCAGTAAGCAGTACGGGTAACCACGGAGCTACCCAGCCGCGTCCTACTGAATATTGAACAACGTACATTTTCTCTAATAGAGGTGAATGAACCACTCTTGGCTTAAAGCCTCTCTAATATATATAAAAAAAATAGTATCTATCTAACTAAAAAAAAATGATGGACAGAAACGGAACAGCTAATCGTAATTTTATGTTAACTATTCTTCATATGATATATAATTTCAGATCATCAATGGAATTCCAAGTTATGTCAAATCGTTTTCAAAAAGAGAAACTGACGAAATTTTCGAGAAACTGACAGCGAGAAATTTCAAATTTTCTAGAAACTGATAGCGATAAAAATAAAACAGCAAAAAACACCCTTAACTACTTCTGCCGTAGTTTTCAAAAGAAATTAATTTTCAGCAGCGTTTTTCCCGTGATGCAATTAGATGTGAGACACCCTTTACTATATGACTATGAATATTTATTGGGAAGCAAGAGAGAATCAGGGTTTACTCAAGTTGGAATTGGGCAATGGAGTGGTAACACACCCAAGTAACAAAAAAAAACATCTTTTGGATCAGTAATCTAGAGATGTTGTTGTCCAAGGGTCCAAGAGTGAAATAAAAACATCTTTTGGCATATAAAATCTAATAACTTGTTGTTATACGTTATTCATGTATTTTTCTAGTATACTGACCTTATTTTTGACCCGACTGTTACCAAAACGTATAAATCAATGATTCTAAACATTTTTTTGGTCACAAAAGAAGTTCTAAAGATGAACTGCATAACATGTTTTTAACACGATGATTATCTAGATAATCTATGGCATCACAATAATAAATAGTTTATAATCAAGTTATAATCAAGGTATTGAACTGCATGAAAATCACAAGTCCATTCAACAAGAGTCAAAATGTAAACAAAGAGTGGAAGAAGAATTTGAAAGTCTAGACAAAAATGTCAAAAGGTTGAAAGTCGAAAGTCGGTCGAAGGTCGAAATTGTAAACAATAACTTAAAACGTAATTTTCCTGGAAATGCCAGGTTGCTAAACAACTATATCTACCACCGACGGGAAGGTAATAACTCCCTGTATCTGTTTCTGGTGTTATTTTGTTTGTGTTTGTATACATAGGGTAGGGAACGGCTTCAGCTCCCCGGGATCCTATTCCAGGCACGGAGTAAACGTTAACCAACAACGCTTATTTTTTTGCAGTGTGGTGCTCCATCTAGTAAAGCACCACACTGCAAAAAATGAGCGTTGTAGGTTTTCGTTTACCCCGTGCTTGGAATAGGGTCCCGAGGTGCTGAAGCCGTTCCTTACGCTATGTTACTTTCGACCTTCTGACTATTTTGTCTAGAAGTGATGTTTATTATGAGAACGATGAGTTTGTATGTAAATTTTTCAAATTGATGAAAAAGTGGACCCACCCCTTCTGCCAAATATCTTTTTAAGATACGAATTTCAACTGGTCGAAAATATCATTGTAGTTACCATCAAAAATGTTGAAAGCTACGGTACGTTTTTGGTTGATGATTTAGATGATTTAGATGCAAATTTTTACAGTGCAGACCCCATTTCTAATCCGCCATGACTATAGTTTATTGCACGATAACGACGTCGATGCGGTTTTGACATTTCTGGGAGCTTGTTTTCGAGGACTTAGAATATTTACGGTTAAATCGGTTTGAGATTGTGTGGTGTAAACTTATTACGATTGAAGTAAAATAGCCGGAAAACAGACACCAGTGCTTATTTTTACATCATTTCGGGAATTTCGTACAAAATCCAGAAAATGACAATGAAAAATTTCGTTTGAGCGGTTCCAATCCTAACACCTTGTAAACAAGCTCCCTGAACTGTAAAAAAAGTGAGGTTAACACATTTCGTGTAATGATCTGTTGTTGATGATTACAACAGGGATGTTACTAAATTGCATAACGTAAGGGAATTTTCTGCTACATTTTTGTGCTTTTAGAAAGGTGCATACATAAAGTCAGAGTAAAATAAAAAGTTCCACCGTAAACCTTGCCTAGCATATGATATTTTGCTAAGCATACTGAGCATTAATCATCTTCAGAGCTATGATTTTTTTTTAATAATCGATTTGGTCGATTGGCAATCATCTTTCATCATGAATATTCACAAATAAAGCCTTTAAAGAATTCAGTCTGCATTTACATCTGTTTGTTTGACATTTCTCAATTGGACATGCATTTCTGGAATTGCTTTTACTGTGGAATTACTTAATTATAATTGATTCACGTTATGATTCTTATTTGGGTATTCTCCCGTACGTGGAGCAACGACCTATGATGATGTTGTTTAAGAAAGACATTTTTTTTTTTTACTTAATTTGTTTTTTATTTCAATTCTTTGTCTTACATACTATTTTATAATTTTTAAGAGTTTTAGCCCAATGGGCTCTTCAGCTTTGTTTAATATTTCATGTGTTTTATGTGTTAAGTGTGTTTTGTGTTCTAATTAATTTTTACAGAACAGCCCTTGGGGCATTGTTAGTTTTAAAATTTGATAACCTTAAGAAAGACATAATTTCGAATCACCTTTAGGAGTGGCCGTTTTCTGATATCTGATAAAATTTGTTGTAGTTCGTCACTTAAATCCAATTCATGCAGCACAACCAATAAAAAACTTTCGAGAGTTATTTTAAATTTTTTAATGCAAAACTTAATCAAAAGTATAAGTCAAATCTAATAACTTTCAGTCGTAAGGTGAAACACACACTTTTCATTGGGTTTGAAAATGGAAACTATGTATCAAAATAATACGTTGCAAGTGAAACACAAATAAAAATTATTTTATATGACATGAATGTGGCAGTAACACATAAAAGGCATAACGTTTGATGAAAATGATTTTGTATCAGCGTAGCAGATATTGAACATATTTGTTTAAAAATACCTACTACTATTTCTAATGTCAATAAGCTTAAAGTGTGGAGAAGAAGTGGAACTCTTTTTGATTGTATGTGGAAATCATAAATATTACTACAACTAAATGTTCCAGCTTGATCGTCCACGAACTCATTTGACTACGAAAATAAAAGGAAAACTTAGTAAATGTGTTGTGTGTGTTTTGTTCCATCCTAATCAAATCATTTATTTTGCCAAATAACTTTATCAAATAATTTTCCAGCTAGTTTAGGTACAGTTCAAGCGACCGTTTTCTCTGTTTTCTCCGGTTCGCTTCCCTATCTTATCACCACGGCCAATACCATTTAACATCGTGCACAGGCCATAGACCAGCATAGCCATTTGCCTAAAGTCAGCTCTTCAAAAGCAGAAACACCGAGACGACACAGAGCAATAAGTATAGAACGGTATACAACCATAGCCAATTTTACTTTCATCCAAATTTCCTAACAAAAGGTAAGCAATCAAACGACCACTACAAAATATACCGGGGAAAGAGAGGGACCATCAGCGCACCCAAGTGAAACGATTTGGATAGGAAGAATAGGACTGCCTGCTCCCTATTGTTAACATTTCGCGGACCGAGAACGGGCTCTTCGACTCCATCTATTAGGTTTATTCTGTCAATCGAGGGCTCGATTCTAGTGCTGTTGGTGTGAACTTGCTTTTAGATGGAGATTTTCTTCCCTATATTCGTGGGTTTTGCGTAAATTTCTCGGCTTACGGGCCCGCCCAAATATGTTTGGCCCTTCATACAGGAGCTTGATGAGCACAATCGACAATAGAATCCTGATCAAAACGTTTTTTAGATTATCGTTTGCTGTGGAAAGTTACCTTGCTACAAAAGATGGTAGTATTTCATCATCATTCAAACGAAGGCTAGTCAACAGATAGAGAGAAATGTTGTCTTTTTTTAAATCATTTTAGAAATTGCTTGTGCTTGTTGCTGTGCTTGTGCTTATTGCTGTGCATTTGATAGCTTGATAACACTTGTTTGGTAATCTTTGGCTATGGGTTTGTTGTATCCATTCTTATTATATGATTTCATATAATAAACATCACATGTAAGCAGCAAAAAGCCAAAAATATTATGCACATAAATGAAGCGTCACCAATCATACAAGTTTAAAATTCATTGGCATTCAATACCTTGTATAAAATATTGGGCGCAAGAGCCGTTTTTTAAAGCAATATTTGATGCAAGTTTAAACGTCGTGTGGAATGAAATACAGTTTTACAGCCATCAATATATAGAGGAAAGATATATAGAGGAAAGGCTTGTAAGATGGAACAGCGCCACTTTTGACATTCACAGCGTCAACACTATGGCGCTGACAAGTGTTATTCTCATTTTTCTTACTATTCTTCAATTTTAATTTGCTTTTGGAGTGAATACACTCATTCGACTTAGCTCTTCCAGGTTTCAATGTTTTAAAGTGTTGGCAATTATTTCTAGTGCTTAATAAGTGGAAATTTCCACTTTCAAAAGGTTAACGTTTGTGTCGGCTAGCATTTTTGGTGTATTTTTATGATCCAAAGGCATTTCCAAACAAATCGTAAAGTGAACCAATTTTTTGATTTTCTGTGTTTATGGCGTCATGTTTGTAAGATGGAACACTTTTAGGCTTGTAAGGTGGAACACATTTTTTTTCGTTTTAAAACATATGAATGATATTCTTTATGTTTGGAAATGCCATGGAATCAACAATAAATTGAAATATAACATCAAATTTTTTGAAATCGCAATTTTCGATGGATTTCGAAAATAGGCCATAATATTTTTTGATGACTATAAATAATCAGTTCCGTGGGCAAACTTGAAGCCTTTTAGGCAGCATTCATTAATTATGTCACGCAAATCTGGCCGAAAATTAACCCCCCCCCTCCCCCCATGTCACAAATTGTCACAATTTTTGTAACCCCCCCCCCCAGGCAATTATGTCACGTTTTTGTTAACCCCCCCCCCTCCCCACTCAAAACTTTTTATTCAAATAGCCAATATTAGTCACAAAAAATCATTTTTATTTCATACAGAAACAAATTCAACTTTCCTCATATTATATCAAATTGCATTCTCAAATAATACCATTCAAAAATAGATTCAATCCTCAGTCCAAGGGTTTTGCAGATGTTGGTCAGCATTGATGACCGGGAAGATATCTGCGTCCGCTGAAGCACTCGTAATGGTTTCTGCCACATCAGTCAGATCAAGTTCTTCGTCATCTATCCATTCGCAATCGAAGTTGTCTTTGTTGGTTACAACCATACATTCCTGTTTACGTTTTGCCACAACTTTAAACGGACGCAATTTTCTCTGAAATTGAACGGATGTATGCTTGTGCATCTTTATGTGCTCGCGAAGCATGACTAAAGATGCAAAGGATAGGCCACAGCTGGAACACACTCGTTCGTTCAATGAGTTTTTAATTGAAGGACAGTAAAGATCATACGGAATCGTTCCATATCCGGACATCGATTTAGGTAGAATCTGCCACTCTCGCCTTATCATCCTGACTGATAAATCCTACTTCATTGGGCCCTAGCACAGATGCCAGTTCTTCCAATGATCTTATGGTCGCTGTACAGAATCGGCCATCGGGATGATCGTTGTGTTTTGCATTACTTGCGCGCATCAACTTTACTGGTACAGTATTTACGTGACATTTACCTTGATGGGAATTGGCTCGTTTTGGGATTAACCGCAGATATGTTGCTGTTCTTTTGATATTGAATCCCTTGCCTTGTATTGCAGAAGTCAACTCATCTAAAGTTTTAACGCTTCTGACGCTCTCATCACTGCGCTTTTCGTGGGCCGCAGATCCATGAAGTGCGATATCGCATATTGCCTTGAGCAGCACCGGTTGCTGCTCTTCAACACGAGGGCGGCCAGGAGAATTTCGGAATGAAAGATAATTTCCTGAAATTTGATATTTATATCTACTGTGCAAACAAACTAGTTAATATATCATATTTACCAGCCTCTGGGATGTCCCGAATTAACAGTTGTTTAGCCTGCTTCATTTTCTCACGATGCTTCTGCTGCCGCTCTTGCTCGTCTTCCTTGATTTTGAGATTCTTTTCAAGTTTGATCTTTTTAATTTTTAGCCCTTCGAGTCTCGACTGATCATCATCCGTCAATAGTCCAGCAGACTTCTTGTCAATCAGAAGCACTACCTCAGAGTTCAGATTATTTAGCTCAGCTTTAAGTTGTTCCTGTACTGGTGCAGGGCGTTTATTTGATGATGACGGCTGAGCCATATACTCAATTTCCTTGATGGGTTGCGCGGGTTTCACTGTCGGCGCTGATTCCTTAGGAGCACTCATAGACTTTCCCCATAGTTGAAGAAGTTTACCTTTTTCTTTAGCTGCAAGGCATGAAGCTCTTTTATTTTGTTATTGACTTGCTCTTCAAGTGCGGTGTTGTCATTGCCCTTCCGTTCATTCCAGAAATTAGTAGCATCCAATTGGCACTCCCTTTTCTTCTTATCCGGGTAAGCCTTTACATACGCATTGTACAGCGTATTAAAAAGTTCTCCACGATTCATTTTCCAAAATACACTAACTGCGCGAACCAATTTTTTCACCAATAAACACTGGACTTTATTCACTGACGCACACTGAATGAGCTGCAGCTGTCATTCATGAACGGTGGAATAGTATTCACTCTAACTTGAAAGTACCCATTAATGAGTCGAAAAGTACGCATTTTGAAGAAAAGTGGCTTAACTCATTATTAAGAGTATACTTTCCTCATTTCTGAGTATTGCTTACTCATTTATGAGTATCAATTAATCATTAATGGGTAACGAATACTCAATTAATGAGGAAAATATACTCCTAATAATGAGTTAAGCCACTTTTCTTCAAAATGCGTACTTTTCGACTCATAATGGGTACTTTCAAGTTAGCGTGTTAGGTATGGTAGGTGTCGGAGCCAAACACCGGATCCGTAGGGTACTTGAAGTAGCTTGCTAGCTCTCTTGCGACAGAACTCAAACGTGTCCTAACACGGTAGGAAAGGAAATAGGTGTCGCTCAAACTAGCAACTGTCGGGTAAAACGAGTGCTCTGTCTTGGCTCATGGGTGGAAAATTCAACTCTTCTTACCCTGAAAAGGCCGGGTTGGGTTCCAAGGCCGTTGACAGCAAACACTCTAGTCGTAGGGTGGACTGTATTCAACACTGTATAACACTGGGCTGTTGCACCGGATAATGGATCCAGAAGATATTGATAGAAAAACTACTGCTTCTATTCACTTATCCTTTATTGCTTTTTCCTTTTGATCTTAACACCTTAGAATTGATATAATGACTGAATGACTGCGCCACTGCGGTGCCGTTTTTATATTGTGCCGCTACTGCTAGAAGTTCCAGAACATGGAAAGTTCCAGAACAATGGAAAGTTCCAGAACATGGAAAGTTCCAGAACGATGGAAAGGTCCAGAACATGGAAAGTTCCAGAACGATGGAAAGTTCCAAAACAATGGAAAGTTCCAGAACATGGAAAGTTCCAGAACGATGGAAAGTTGCAGAACAGGGCGTGGCATAGTTTATGCGAGCGGTGTGTGAGTGCTGCATGATTACTGCTGTTGCTGTTCGTTTACGAAGGGGCGTGAACAGTAGGGATAGTAGTAGTAGGCAATATTGCATAAGAATATCATTTTGTTTTTGTTTTTTTTTTCAAAAATGTGATGTCACGATTCAGTTTACCCCCCCTCCCTCGTTTGTCACAAAATGTCACGGTTTTCTGAACCCCCTCCCCCCTCTAAAAGCGTGACATAATTAATGAATGCTGCCTTAGTTCCTCTTTCGAAAGTTTCTCGAAAAAATAAAAATTATAGATGGTACGAGCAAAGAACGAATCGTGTTCCATCTTACAAGCCTTTCCTATACATCACAATGAAAATCCAGATTTTTTTTATCTCTGATGTTTCAGAGGGAACTGACTCCAGATTATCCTAGTAATTTCTTCTAAATTTCTGGAGCATTTTCCCAACTTTAACTCTGGCTAATAGTCAACTCTGAAATTACAGGAAAATCATTCAAATCATTTAAGATGAGTCAGAAAAGATCAGTCTCATGCAGTTTTCGAACCGACGAGACGCCATAGTCCCTCTTAGACCAACCGCACCAATACGGTAATATCGGTAAATTGTTAACCTGTTTGACAACGCGACACCGCACCGGTGGTTAGTAACCGAGTTGGAAAATGACAACTTGCTCGCTAGGTGAGCAGCCGGTTCGTAAATTTGCCAACCCGACCCAATCAAGCCGAATGTTGCTGTTTGAAAAAAAAATAAGCAGAACAAGTTGAAACGTTAAAACAACATTTCATCTGGAAAACTTTCATTTCAATTTGAGTGTTTCCGATTTGTTTTTAAAGTTTTATTTGCTAATTTCCCGTTTATTGTGATGTGTTGTGAAAAAAGTGCATCAAAACCCCATGGACGGAATTGGACGCAACAAGACAACGTGGTTCTTTGCAGGGCTTGGCTGGATGATTCCCAAGATACAATCTTTGGTACAAACCAGAACGTCAAAAACCTGTACGGAAGAGAGTTCAAACTATCCACTGCACCAAATATTTAGCGAAACAAAACCGGTGCGAGAATAAATTTGAGTCTTGAGTCTGTGTTACCTTTTTATGAACGGCCAGTGCGAAAGTGGGTGGCTAAATAAAAATAGGAACGTTCTCAGTCATCAAAATATTACCCAGATACGAACCCACCGGTGGGGATGGTCTTAGCTCAGTCGGTAAAAGAGCAGCTACAAAGCAACAGCATGCTGGAGGTGGCTGAATTAAATTCCCGGTGTAGTCTATTAATTTTTCGTTAAAAAAAAATTGTCGACTCCCTCGGCATAGGGTATGATTGTACTTACCACACAATCATACTAATACAAAAATGATACCTGGCATCGAAGCTCTAAATTAATAACTGTGGAAGTGCATTAAGTTGAGAGTAAGCAACAGGCGAATTGTGAGAACAATATGCTTGAAATGCGAAATAAGAAGAAGAGACGCCATAGTCAAACACGAATGCGGGACATTTGTAACATAAATGCGCTTTATGTGACTAAACATAAATCTGGTTTATGGAAACTAAGTCATCAGAACTTCTTCGAAGTCCATCTAATTTTTGCTTAATTATTCCTCAGACTCAGCTGTTCTTTTTTTTAAATTTCCAATGTTTTTGTTTTGTATTTAAACTTTACTATCTTTTTCAATTTATATCAATAAGGACTTCAGTCAGCCTTTTTGATTTTCTTAAGCATCCATAACTCTTTGAAACTATCTTGAAAATTTTCTCTCTGAAATTCTTTTAACAGCAGGATGAAAATTGTACATTTCTTAGCGTTTAAGAGAAGATTATCAAGCTTTTAAAGACTAAACTTTTTATTTTACTTGTTAGATGAATACTCAAAATTCACCAAACTTATGAAATAATCTTCAAAGATTAAGGATTTTTCAAAAACAAGTATTTGATGCGTATCGGAGTTCTAGGAACTGAAGATATCGTGAATATTCTGATTCAAAGACTGTACTCGAAAACAATGACTAGATACAATGATTAGCTTGTAACCATTTAGGGTGTGGGTAAAATTGATGAAATAATGTTATAATCTATAAAGTGATTTTTTTTTATTTGACAGTCACTGCCTTCGACCTAGCCGTACAGACTGAATCACTTAAAAATAGATCTAAATCGCGTCTATATCCTATTAATAAACGAGTTTTTGGACAGGTTAAAGTCAAATTCGTCGCTAACAAGACACGAATCAAGAGGGTTGTTGAGACTGTAGTTAGTCCTATGATACGAAACTGTTAACATCGGATAGCTTCAGAAACGCCATGATGGAAAGTATAAGGGAACTGGTTCCAGAAGAGCAGGACAGTAGTTTTGTCCTTGTAGAACTTCCAATCACAAACACTCGTTGAATTTAGAGACGCCTACTGGAGGAAGTTTTCAAATCCATCAAGAGGCACCGATCGAGGTATGGCTGAGAATTATCGAAATCGTTCTTAAGAAGTTGGTGCAATGCAAACCGTAATGTCCTATTATACTGCCATGCAACGGAACGGCGTAGAGGAGCATATCAGAACGAAGAAAAAGGCAATATGCAGCTGTGGTCGAGCAAGCCAAAGCTTCATTAATACCGGAACGGCAAACAAGAAAATATACCGTGTAGAATGCCTAAAGAAGCGATTGTAACCATTCTTACGCAGTCATGAGGTTTTGGAATGGTATAAACCGAATGGAGTTCATGTTGTACCGAAAGATTCCACCTAACTGCCCGGAGTTGCGACCTATTGAGCGGTATTGGGCTCTCGCGAAGAGAGAACTCTCTCAATATAAACAACAAGCTACAACTATAAAAACATTTGGAAAATCTTGGACAAAAGCAGCTAAATCGGCTATAGATAAGTCTGCACATACCCTAATGGCTGGAGTAAACTCAAAGCGTCGTAGTTTCTTGATGCAGCCTTAATAAGTAACTGTTATAAGTTTTAAGATGACTAATAATGTACAATTGAATGAACAAAAAATGCATCTTGGATTGACCCAACAGAAAATTTGTTTTATTCCTAATTTAATCTGTCCAGATTTTTTCGTGAACAAGCCTTACCTTTGAAAATTATAAAACAAGTTTCTGTAATCAAATTATGCACTGAAAGATTTGTGAAATATGTTGGCTCACCGTGATTATAAGAAAAGGAAGTCACTGGAAAGAACTCTAGGTCGGTAGACTGAATCATTAGAATTTCCTACAGGAAATCCTCAACTAAGATTTTAAGAAATTTTTGAGTGAAATCTGTTAGTGGCAGAGTTAAGTTAGTTTGATAAATTCAACAGAATTGATTATTTTTTTGTATTTTAGAAAAGTTTTTGTTCATTGGTCACTAAACATAACAAAAACAGAATTTGATAAACCTTGTAGCATCGCTATGATCTTGATTTTGCCAAGATATCCTACTAACATTAAGTGGACTGCAGTTGAATAATTTTTCTATTCCCCAGGAACTTTGCCCGTTGGATGTAAATCAAATCCGTGGAAACCTTCGGAATTGAGCTGAATTCTCGTCAAAAAGAAACACTATTTTCAGACAGTCTCAGATGGTTTAGTCGGTCAGATAACGGCTTACGAAGCCAGAGGTTCGATTACCTCGACTTTCTGATCGAGCGGATCTTTTGGGTTGGAAATTCTCTCGACTTCCATGGGCATAGAGTTTGGCTTGCCTTGGCAACATGCTTTTATGTTGAGTAAGCTTCTTTAAAACCAAATCTAAAATCTGTGTCCACATTAATCCGGACACCTTCAAATCATTGTAACTTTTGAAATATTTCACGTAGCAGTGAAAAATTTCACTGTGGTATAGCTGAGAGTCTATGATGAAAAAGACTATGATTGATGTTTACATTTCATGTTTAGTATTCAATATGGCGACGAAAGAAAAACAATTGCGCGAGCGAATTTTGTACGGGCGTACGGCAAATCCTGACTTGTCAATACGGGACCTTGCAAAAACATTGGATTTGCCTAAATCCACTGTTCACGATGTGTTCAAATCATTTTCGGAACGTTTGACGGTGGAGAGGAAACCGAGAAGTGACAAAAACATTGGACGCGCTGAACCTGTCATGGACCGAAAGGTGAAAAGGGTATTAACAAAAACCCAAATCTCTCCATTCGAGCGGTGGCTCGTAAAATAGGGAAGTCGGCTGTTTTTGTCCAAAAATCAAAACAACGTTTGGGACTTAAGTCGTATAAAGTAAAAACAGTTACAAATCGCACTGACAAACAGAACTTGGCAGCAAAATCACGGGCTCGACGTTTGTACTGCGAATATTTGACGAAGTTTTCATGCGTTGTTATGGACGATGAAACTTATGTCCTGGAGGATTTCAAGCAGCTTTCAGGGCTGACTTTTTATGCTGCTATGGCCAGAAATGCTACAGCTGAGCATTTCAGAACGAAGAAGGCATCGAAATTTCCCAAAAAATACCTTGTGTGACAAGCAATTTGCACGTGTGGCAAAAAGAGTAAATCTTTAGTCTCTACAGGCACAATCAACAAGGAGATCTATCAGAAAGAGTGCCTGCAGAAGCGATTGCTACCCTTCATCAAAAGTCACAAAGAAAAACCTTTGTGCTGGCCCGATTTGGCATCATGCCACTATGCTTAAACTGTGATGAAGTGGTACCAAGCAAATCAAGTCAACATTGTACCAAAAACCGCAAACCCGCCAAATTGCCCAGAGCTACGACCAATCGAGAGATATTGGGCTCTGATGAAGCGGACGCTTTCTGGAAAGAAGCAAGAAATCAACGACATCAAACACTTCCAGCAAATTTGGACAAAGACGGCTTCTATGGTTTCTGAAGAGTCTGTACAAACCCTAATGGACGGAGTAAAGCGTAAAGTTCGAAAATTTTATGCAAATACCGAATAACTATGTTTTGTCTTCACGAATTGTTAAAACACATCCCATGAATCTGAAATAAACAACTACGACGGAAATATAATGCCAAATTTATGTTTTATTCATGTGTTGAGGTGTCCGGATTATTGCGGATTCAGACCGTAGTTATATAAAGTTATTTTAACCATTATGGCTTGGGTACACAAATTCATACATTGGTGTTGTTGGCTCACCGTGGTTTTCAAAATAGGAGTAGTCGATGGAATGAATTGATAAATGTAGATAAGTCCTTTCGAAATATCCATCTAGATTGCTGGAGTGAATGATTAGAGTTTCGAGGTGAAAATTCTCAATAAAGTCTTCGATTTTTTTATGAGTGAATTCTGTTTGAGTGAGAGTTAAATTGTCGGTGACATCAACAGAAATGCTTTTCAATTTGTCTGTAGGTTCAGAGGCTCATTTAAAAATAAAATCAGGATTTGAGCAAACTTGGTGCATCACTATGATCTTGATTCTGCCATGATTTCTCACAATCATTAATTTAACTGCAGTTGGATTTTTTTTTGATTTTCTCAGTTTTCCCGGTTGACTGGCCACTTTGATATTTGAATTTAAACGAAGTGTATCAAATCCGCGGATGTCTGCTCCGAATTCGCGAAAACCGCATCATCCGTGACAGTTGAGAAACCCGCGTCGTGTCGTGACAATCCTGGCTTTAGCTGACCAATGAATTTATTTTCTACCCTTCAAAATTGAACTGTCGAGCGAATTTTTTGCATTGGAGTTTTTTTCGACTTCCCTGGTCATTGAATATTATTGAGCTTGCCACACAGAATACAAATTCGTACATTGATGTTTGGCATAGAAAGCTCTCAATTAATAATTGTGCAAATGCTTCTAGAATACTGTAATAAGTTGAGACCACACGAAAGCTCCGAAAACCGTCTAAACAAGTTACTGCAACTTCATTATGACTACAATAAGCCACATATAAGTAATCTCAACTCGTTTGCAGCAAATGTGCTACTAGGGTTCTCTTTTACGCTACACAGATAAAAAGAAACATAGGATTTTCTGCCTTATCTTATGCACATAAAGGGATTGCTACAATTGGCAGAAAATAATGGGATATTTCATGTAATTTTTAGCCAGATAATAAGCCAGATTGTATGAAAGATTACAAAGATTGTTGTATGGCGCATGAGAGATTGCAAACAATTTCGTTGTTTACGCCTCCTTTGTCTTGGAATTAAACGAGGGGGAATTTTACGCGCTTCTTAAAATTAATTATTTTTTTCTGTATGTAAATGGTTCCCGATAGATGCCACAATTCTATTCCAACTGCCATGTGTATGATTCTTCCATAAGTTTTTTTTTGTTGTAGTTTATAACTTACCATCTCGATTCAGTATAATTTATTCAATAACATATTTTTTGAAGTTTGTCAAATGTTCACATTTTGCAGAGTTCTTCGGAATAAAAGTTCATCAATCACTTGAGTGTTTTCTTCGACATGTTTTGCAAATGTTTTCCCATCATCACCTGGTGACTCACACGATAAATGTCCATTCAAGGTCCAATAGAACAGTTCTCACGGTAGCAGTAGTTCAATTATTCAAATCAGTTGAAATAATTTATTCATTTATCCATTTGTCACCACGCACTATTAGATCACACTCGTTCAACCCACCAGAAAAAAGGCGCCAAACCAGGCACCGTTGGTATGTAGCATATTTACTCTAGCCGGAATCTGCAGGCGGAATATATTAGCCGAGTAAAGAGCGTTGCAGCAACAAAATTGCGGCAGTTTATGATTTGCATTTCCTGTTGTTGCGCGTACCTCTAGAATAACCGTTGGGCTTGTGCTTGCTCTATCAACCTGTTCGACAATTATCATACCTGAGTCGGTCAGATTCTCGAAGCTGTACAAGTAGAACCATAGTTGCGATTCTAATCCTTGCAGGCGACGAGCTTGTGCCCAAGTTGACGCGTGCTTTGACCACTCCAAACGGCATTCACTTTCGCGTCTGTTGGCCACCGGGTCGCTCTAGTTATGGGTAACCTTACTGTAGCTGATCGTGCGCAACCATTGATACGCCTGGTCACCTATCAGGTTTCTGAACAATATTCCTAAATGGGGTTGTCAGCGCCATGTACGCACTGGATGCCTTAGATACAACGTTTATGCACCGATCAACAATCACTTTTGAGTCGATTTTGCAGGCCTAGATCGACCTTAAAACTTCACTCGCGCGGTTTCAGTCGCGCTAAGGAAACTACCGTAGAGTTATGTGGATCAATTAGCCGAGTCACCAGCGAGCTGCCTCTGAAGTAGTTCATATCACTTGCATGCATTGGCAGCAGCATTTTTTTTGCACTATCACGTTTCACAGGTTGATCAGGTGTCGAAGATCAAAACCCAAGGTCCATTTATCAAAGTCTATTTTTAAATTGTTTTGTATTGTTCTTGAATGACGCAATCAAGTAGTTGTTCACACTTAAAATATTTTTCACTCAAGCGTTCCTGACGATCACTTAACGTTCTTCTCCTTTTCGTGAGTCCTTGAGTATCCAAATCCTTCGGGATCATGTTCATTTTTTTCTCTCTCTCTCCAACATTCTGCATCCTTTAAACTCACCTTCATGTTGACGACGCTAAATTCACCAAATTTTCAGCTGAAATTCGAACGAAACGCACTTTACACGCACGGCCAGAACTAGAACACTTAGTTCCCGAAAAAAAGACGGAAGACCCACTCGAACAACGGACAGAACACGCAACGAACGTGAAAAAAGCTCTACGTTAGCGTAGAGCAACCTAAAACTACTACTGATGGCTCGGCCTAGCCCTCTAGTTTCTTATATATACTGGCAAACCGTCATCGGCTTGGAGTCAAAATATGCCGCCAAATGTGCGAAACGCGCTGCGCGGCTCGATAGTGCACAGAACATGTCCCCTCTGCGCACACACGCACAAACAAGATCACCCTTCTCGTGGCGGCGGGCGGCGGCGGGATTCGTCGCCACCGAGGTCCTCGCGGTGAACAGCAGAGCGCGATCGCACCTCCTGCCAGTCAACGGTTTGCTCCAGTTGTTCGGATTTTCACGCGCAATGCGATCGTTCTACGACAGCGCACCACTTGTTCACCCCGGGTCTAACCTCACGGGCAGATCACGAACCGCACCGCACGAAGATATCCTTCTCTCTTTTATCCAGTGACGTAGCTAGGGGTTTCTGTGATGTAGGACTGACTGAATGTTCTGAACTGCAAACTGCTGTTCCTGTCGCTCGTTTTATCGGATTTATCGTAGTTCCTAACATTGGTTAATCACGTGGGAATTCATCATGGCAGTGATGATCTTCATCAGAAAAGAAGGATCATTGCATTCTACTTTTATCACCAACACCTCAATATTGAACGGATCAACTTGTCCCACTAAGGCTACCCTGGCTACCCCACTGTACTTTTCTCCCATTAGGTGTAGGGTTCTGTGCTGCTCCCCAGCAAAACATTGGCGGCTTGATGGTAGTGCAGTACAACTCACCGACAGCAACCACTCATTAGTAGCAGGGCAGGTAGGTAGGTAGGTAGGTCGATCTACTACCAACACCAGCTTCAACTTCCAGTGTGCGGCGTAAAGAATGTCCCCACCTTGCGTGCGCCGCCGAGAGCATAGCAAGATTTGATACACTTAATACTGTCGTCGTGTTGCTACCCTTCTTTCCGCACGTGAGAGAGTTCAAACGAGAGTGAAAAGGAGAACGCCTTACAGACCGCCGCACCATCGTAAGTAAATACTAGTCGTCGTCAGAAAAAAGGGTAATCGCTATACCGCAGCATCCAGCCAGCCGGCTCCAAGCAGTAAGCTGCCATCTGGTTCGTGGTGCTGCAACATCAGAATGGCTAGAACTACCGTAGCGTCTTGATGGTTGTACTGTTTGGCAGTGCGACTGAAATTGGGTACTGAGAACCCGTGAATGAAGTTATGAGGTAGATCATGTTTCATTTTCTTATAACCGCGAATAAGCGGCTTTCCACCATTGCTAATCCTACGTTAGAATTCGAATTACTGAAGAATTGATTGACTTTTCCCATGTATTATTGCGTATGCCAATTAGCATCATTTGTTGAAATGCAATATGAAATGATTCCCTCAGTTGTAAAAAAAAACATAGAGCTGAGAAGGATACTTTCAGGAAAGTAATCCAATTAGGATTTTGGCAATCAGCATTCCAGCATGACTGCTGAAAATTGATTTTTTTTTAATTTTATACAATAGACGAATTTCACACCAACTCGTCTTCGTGATTGGCAAGACCCTCTCTGAATCCAATGAAACTTTGTAGATGGGTAGACTGTGTCTTTTCAAGCAACTTTGCATACTTTTTTATTTTAATTTATCTAGACTACCATTTGTAAAAGGCGTAAGTTTTTTAATCGATTTGAGTTATGTATGTATGACATTTAGGAAATTGTCTTTACTTTTATGTAAAAATTGTAAAAATTTTAAAACCGATTCTTACACGCTAAAAAAAATATTTTAAAATTTAAAGTCAATATGCAAAAAATGGCTATCTTAGAATTGGACGAAGTAAAGGAAATATAATTGTCTAAAAGTTCGCCATACATTGTAAGATGGGCACTTTTAAGGAAAAAAAAGTTTTTCTAACCACAAATTTTTCATGTCAACATTGAGTTACAAAGATTACAAGACTTGCAAAAAAGTAATATATGCGTGACTTTTAGAAAATCGTCTTAGCTTTTATGATTTAAAAAAAAAAAATTGCCAAGTTGATTCTTACACGCTAAAAAAATATTTTAAAATTTAAACTCGGTTTGCAAAAATTGACTATCTCAGAGTTTGACGAATTTTTTTCTTAACAAAGGCAATAATTGTCTAAAAGTTCGCCATACATTGCAAGATGGGAACTTCAAGGAAAACAAGTTTTTTCCCCAATACATTTTTCATGTACATTTTTTTTTCCGTGTATCGTGTCAACTCGGCTCTTAATTTGGTCCTTAAACCACACAGAAGCGAATTAAATTTAATTATATTGACAATTTGGATTTTTTAAGGGTCTTTGAATGTTTGAAAAATCAAGGCTGCAATTTGGAAGGGCTTATTTATAAATTATTATTTTTTTTAAACTTTAGTGATAATACAATTAAATCAGGTGGGATCAATATTGCGATATTACCAAACCTTTGAAGTATATTACAAGAAGGACAATAAATTGGAAAACAAAAGCTTTATTATAATATCTGAAGTATTGACCCATGACTCAATAGCAGTTCAGTAATATCAAAATTGCTAGATTTCATTAAACAAAATTCAATATATTGCTCAAACATTATTTTCAAGTCAGATGGAGCAGCGGCTCATTATATAGACTGTTCCATAAAGTATAAGCACACTTTCAAAATAACAAAAAAGTCATGTTTTTTTTAGTTTTAATAATTTTTTTTTGGCAAATCATGTTTGTATTTGTGTTTTATATGATATTTTACTCTCGTTTAATCAAAATATTTAATCATAGCCAAGACTCCTAACTTTTCCTCGAACATGACCCATTAGCTTCTGCACAGTGGTACTTCCCACCATTTTGATCACTTTTGGACAATCGTTTTTAAATTTTTGGATGCCGTCCGCTGGTTTTAAAAATTTTCAAAGCTTTGCTTTGGCCAAAAAGTCTAGATTGGCCGTGCCTCCGGGCAGTTCGGCGGATTCATGTCTTTCGGCACGAAACATACATTTTGACTTCAGTACCATTCTAAAGTGCCCTTTGCGTAATGACATGACGCCAAATCAGGCCAAAACACTACTTGACCTTCGTGCTGCATGATCATCGGCAATAATCGCTTCTCGAGACATTCCTTAACGTATTTCTGAGTGTTGATCGTATCCGTTGTGATGTACGGACTAGATGTTTTACCACATTCACATATTGCCTGCCAAACCATAACCTTCTTACCGAATTTTTCGGTAATAATTGCCTTCTCCGTTACGGGGATGTCTTTGTCTTCGCTTACAGTATAGAATTGTGGTCCAGGAAGCGTTTTGTAATCTAGTTTCACATACATTTCGTCGTACATTATTACACACCCAGAATCTCTACACAATAACGAATCATAGAAATTGCGGGCCCGTGGTTTCACGGACGCGGCCTGTTTTGGGTTCCTGTTGGGTTTTTTCTGCTTCCGGTATGTTTTTAGCCCAAGTCTTTCCTTGGCACGCATGACGTTACTCGACGAGGTCCCTAGTTTTTTCGCAACATCCCAGAACGGAAGTCGCTGGTTTTTGCTTGTAGGCATCCCTGATCTTTTTATCCGCGACTAGCTGATCTCGGTGCGAGCGTTGCTACGCCTGCAACTAAATGAATGAACTGACGCTTTTTTTTAATGAGTTTTTTTTTGAGTAATGTGGAGTTCAAACTTCTATCCTTTGCGCTGAACTGGCCGGCTTGACGTGCCGCAAAGGCTCAGTAGGGATTTCAGGACTCAAAGCTAAGAGTCAGTTCCATTGTGGTTATATCACATCAATTATTTTTTCCACTATAGCAGCAGCACATCGATATGGTAGATATACTATTCTTTGTAATTTCAGGTCATCCAAGGAACTCCTTAGTATTTTAAAATAATTTAAAATATATTTTGTTATTTCGGTAGTTATGATAATTTATCTAAGGTTAGTAGTGCATGAGCGAGCTAGTCCACAATTGCAGCAGGATCACAATCTGTAGATATGTGAATACAATTAAAATTGGTATTATCATTTTATACTATAACATCCCTTCGCTATACTATCTATATTCTATGCCATTTTCACTGGAAAAAATGTAGGAAGCATTACGACAGTACGACAAATTCTACTCAAAAAGGCATTTCCCTTATTCACCCAAACTATATAATTTATAATCATTGCTTTCCTGTTTCCCATAATCATTTATAGATCCAGACCAATAAGAGTTATCGGACTTTTTTTTTGTCTGGTTTTACTTAATCTACGTTTTTGGTATTATTCATGCTTATATAAAATTTATTTCTCCTAATTGTTTGCTGTTTTCAGCTTTTCCAAGACTATTAGGATATTAAAACATATCTAATCTTTTTTTCAGTTACAAACCAGTGGATAACAGATATATATTATACTTACGCTTATTATGTTATTTGACTATAACAGTGAAAACAAATTCTTAATAGATATCAATTTTATCGAAGCTGCAACAGCGGAAGTCTTTCGATGACCAGCTAAGTTACGGATTTATATTCTACTATAGTTTACTGGCTTGCTCGTATTTTTATTTTACATTATAACGTCAGATTTTTATTTTATGTTATGATATTAAACGATATGATATTATTGCATTTAAATTCATTTGATAAAAATTGCTATAGTTACTGTGAGACTCACTACAAAAAGTTTTTGTGATTCAAGGAAACGAACCAGCACTTAAAAATTTTTGGTTTACTATTCTTCATATGCTATATAATTTCAGATCATCCATGGATATTCCTAGTATTGTAAAATATGTTTGAATCAATTTTTTTTCTCATAGCTACTATATTGTCTTAACTTTCAGGTTTACAAATGGAATTGTTACTATCAATCTTACATTTACTTACTATATTAAATATCATTATAATAATCATTCACTATATTTTTATCAGTTTAATATTCACTATATTTTATATATTACTACATGACATTGAATATATATTGAGCAAGGAGGGAGCGTCAGGGTATCATTCAATCTGGAATTGGACAATGGAGTGGTATGACAACCGGCGTCTAGGAGGCAATAAACAGTATCGTTTTCTTATCCTACCGATTCGATTGTGATGTTGAGAATTCTACTCCAACAGTTTCAGCATGAGTGACGCGCCCTTCTTAACAAGCCTTCCCGTAGAAAGCTTAATGAGTATTGCGAATTGGGTTATGCGATTTGTTGGATCGTATCGTTGGAAGGAGAATCTTATGTTCCCGCGGGTTTCGCGTAAGTGTCTCTGCTTACGGGTCCGCCCACCGTTTTTGGCCCTTCATACAGCGTTACTGTGAATGCAACCCGGTAACTCAATTTGATCTTGCTATTAAGTGGAGCTGCATACATGACAAGGTCGTAGAAGGGATGGTGGTTACCTTACATACATACAATATGGAGTTCAAACTTCTATCAGAACATTCGTCTTACCCAGACAATACACAGTTTGTGGCTTAGTTACCTGGATAATTCTCAGGATTGGTTGAAATTTGTGTTTGAATTCATCATAGAAACATTTTTTGCATTAAAAAAACCCCGCATACCATTTTTGATTCCATTTGCTTGATTAGTTCTCAAGCTATGCAGAAATTTGTGTGTCATTTGTATGCGAGCCGGAAGGGGGAAGCGGTATCAAACAATCATAAGAACCTTCTCCAGCCCCAAAAATACCTGCATACATATTTTCACTCCGATCGGTCAGACAGACAGTCAGACAGAAATCCATTTTAATATAAATAAAAATCCTGTTTCCAATAACCCCCACATGCCAAATGTGGTTTCATTTACTTGAATAGTTCTCGAGTTATGCAGAAAATTGCATTTCATTTGTATGAGAGCCCCCCCCTTTCAGAGGGCAAAGGTGTCTCAAACCACCTCTCCTTCAAAAAATTCCACATGCCAAATTTGATTCCATTTGCTTTATTAGTTCTTGAGTTATGCAGAAATTTGTGATTCATTTGTTTGAGAGCCCCCCCCCCCCCCTTCAGAAGGCGGAAGAGTCTCAATGACCATAAAAACATTTCTCTCTTTCAAAAACCTCCATATTTAAAATTTGGTTCCATTTGCTGGATTAGTACTCGAGTTATGCAACAATTTGTGTTTCATTTATATGGGAGATCCCTCCCTCTACTTTTAGAAGGCGAAGGGGTCTCAAATTATAGAAACATTTCTCTCCTTCAAAAACCTCCGTATGCCAAATTTGATTCCATTTTCTTGATTAGTTCTCGAGTTATGCATAAATTTGTATGGAAGCCCCCCCCCCCTTCATAAAAGGGAGGGGTCTCAAATTAGCATTGAAACAGTATTCATCTACAAAAACCTCCACATGCCAGTTTTGGTTCAATATGCTTGATTAGATCTCGAGTTATACAGAATATTGTATTTCATTTGTATAGGAGCCCCCCCTTCCAGGGCGAAGAGGAATCTGAAACCATCATAGAAACCTTTCTTGCCTTTAAAACCTCACACATGCTAAATTTGGTTTCTTTTGCTTGGGGTCTCAAACCACCGTAGACACATTTCTTGCTTACAAAACCTCCACATGCCATATTTGGTTCCATTTGTTTGATTAGTTCTTGAGTTATGCAGAAAATAGTTTTTCATTTGCATGGGAGCCCCCCTTTCTAAAGGCGGGAGGGGTGTCGAACTATAGTAAGATCCTTTCCCGGACCCAAATACCCCTGCATACAAATTTGCATAGCAGTAGGGATAGTTCTCATGTTTGGTTTAAATTTGTGTTTCGTATGTATGGTAGCCCCTCTTTTCAGAGTGAGGAGAGGTCTTAAATTACCACAAAAACATTTCTTGCCTTCAAAAACTCACCCATACCAATTTTGGTTCCATTTGCTTGATTAGTTCTCGAGTTATGCAGGAATTTGTTTTTCATTTGCATGGGATCCCACCCTTTCTAGAAGCGGGAGGGCTCTCGAACTATCACAAGATGCTTTCCCGGACCCAAAAACCACTGAATACAAATTTGCAAAGCAGTAGGTATAGTTCTCATGTTTGGTTGAAATTTGTTTCATTTGTATGAGAGCTCCTCTTTTTAGAGGGAGGAGGGGCTTTGAACCACCATAAAAACATTTCATGCCTTAAAAAACTCGTCCATTCCAAATCAACATAGAACAATTTTTTGTCTTAAAAAACCACCACATACTAAATTTGCTTCCATTAGCTTGAATAGTTCTCGAGTCATGCAGAATAGTGTATTTCATTTGTATCGGAGCCCTCCCCCCTCTTTAGGATGGGAAGGGGTCTCAAACCAACATAGAAATATTTTTTGTCTTAAAAAACCACCACATGCTAAATTTCGTTCCGTTTACTTGATTAGTTCCCGTGTTATGCAGAATATTGTGTTTTATTTGTATGGGAGCCCCCCCTTTTATGACCGCGAGGGTTCTCAAGCTACTATGAAAACCTTTTTTGCCTTCAAAAACTCACACATGCTAAATTTGTTTTTTTTTGCTTGATTAGTTCTCGAGTTGTGTAGAAATTAGTTCTCGAGTTATACAGAATATTGTTTTTCATTTGTATGGGAGCCCTCCTTTCTAGTGAAGGGAGGGGTCTCAAACCATCATAAGATAACTAGAAATTAGAAGAAGAATTAGTATCTTCCATTTAATTCCAACTACCTTTGTTTATCTTCGACAGATACGCGTATTTCGTCTACAATGTGCAGACTTCTTCAGTGTCTCGTACTAATAACGTACTAATAGTCGAGTTATTAGTACGAGACACTGAAGAAGTCTGCACATTGTAGACGAAATACGCGTATCTGTCGAAGATAAACAAATGTAGTTGGAATTAAATGGAAGATACTAATTCTTCTTCTAATTTCTAGTTACAGGTATTCCACTAAACAGCTCAAACCCTCTAGGATTCATCATAAGATTATTTTCCGGCCCCAAAAATCTCTGCATACAAAATTTCACGCCGATCGGTCCTTCCGCTCGCGAGTTAAATCGTGACAAAGGAAACCCCAACTTATTTTTATTTATATAGATAACTAACAGGACCGGATTTCCGACCACTCTTCGGCGCATCTTCAACCGTACACTCTTCTCTATATTTTCGAATCGCAGATCGTACCGCTCCGACGCTTACATCCTCTTCCTTGGCCAATTTTCTCAAGGAGAGTCCGCTCACATTGCACCATTTGTGCATGATACTTTTTCGTTGTTCCGGAGTAAGACCGCGCATTTTGATAGGTAACACAAAACTGAGCTTTTTTATATGCTATGTCATTCAGAAATGTGCAAACAAAGGGACGCAGCCAAAACATGTTGAAATATTTCATTATATTCAAAGTGACCGTTAAAATAAGGTGTACTTATAGTTTCTGGAACAGTCGTTAACTGCCAGCGTGTGCAATTTCAAGTCCATATATAGATTGGAACGTCTCATGGGAAAGGTCCATGTACTTCTATTGGTGGTAATTTCAAGCGAATTTCAAGCAAAGAAAGCTAGCCTTGCTCAAGATTATGGAAGCACATTCAACCCTCCCACACCCAAAGATTTACGAAGCCGTATTTGAATCGCCCCTAAAAATAGGAATATTTGAACAAGCAGTTATGAATGACTTGTACTTAAACGTACACTTTTGGTTTTGTTTTAATGATGTCAAGGGAAATTTATTGATTTTGACCCTTTTCAGTTAGTCTTTTGTTAGTCTAGATGGTTATTGTTTTTTTTTTACCAAATTTTCAATACATTCAATTCTTTATGGCAGCTAAATTTTATTTAATTCTATAGGGGTGTTGAATAACATAACTAGACGAGTTTGGGTGATACACGGTAAAAATAGGACTTGAAAAATATGTTGTGAGAAAAACGAGGCGAACTTTGAGACAATTACATTGCCTTTATTGAATAAAAAGTCGATCAATTTTAGGGTAGCCAGTTTTTGCAAATTGACTTTAAATTTTAAAATATTTGTTTTAGTGTGTAAGAATCATTTTTAAAATTGTTACAATTTATTTCATACAAGCTAAGACGATTTTCTAAAAGTCACTCATACCTAACTTTTTTGTGAGTCTTTGATTATAATTATTTATTTTTATTTAGGAGCCTTTCAGCCACAGCTGTTTTTGTGAGTCTTTTCCTTTATGAATTATGTTGATATGAAAACAATGTTGTTAGAAAAACTTTTTTTCTTGAAAGTGCCCATCTTGCAATATTTGGCGAACTTTTAGGTAATTATATTGCCCTTATTAAAAAAAACCTAAGACAATTTCCTAAAACTCAGGCATACACCACTTTTATGTAAGTCTTGACTTTTGTTTTAGTTATGTTGACATGAAAAATTTGTTGTAAGAAAAACTTTTTTTTCTTATAAGTGCCCATTTTGCCATGTACGGCGAACTTCTAGACACTTATATTTCTTTTATTAAAAAAAAAATTGTTCAATTCTAAGATAGACATTTTTTGCAAATTGACTTTAAATTTCAAAATATTTTGTTTTTGCGTTTAAGAATTAATTTTACAATTTTTACATTTTTTTTCATAAAAATAAGGACGATTTTCTAAGGTCACACATGCATTTATGCACATGTATATTCTCACATACATGACCCTTGCGCTGATCTGGCCGGCTTGTCGTGCCGCAAGGGCTTAGTAGGGATTCTTGGTTAAGACCCGAAGCTAAGAGTCAGTTCCATTGTGGAAATATCACATCAAGTAGTTTTTCCACCTGCTACCGAGGATCGTGTGCCTGGAGGTTACACTGAGAATTTTACTATTCATATTAGGTTCGTAGTTGCAGCGCGCTATGGGATCATCCTTTCCTTAGATCCTTCCTAATAACATGAAAGGAAGTTACGAGAAATAGAGGCAAAATATATTTTTTAGCTTTTTTTTTTCTTGTTATGATATAATATGATAGTATATTAATGAATTTAAATTGGTTTCAGGTTATCGAGTTTTGGAATGTGCTGTCATGATGAAAAGTGGAAGTATTCTTTGTACGGTATTTAATTTCAGGTCATCCAGGAATTCCCAAGTATTGTATAATAATATTAACCATTTTTTTTTCTTGATGCTATGATGATCTACAATTGCAGCAAGACTATAATCTGAAGACATGCAGACATTACAAATATAATGATTATTATCGTTTTATATTGTAGCGTCCCTTCACAGTATTTTTTATTAGTTTTTAGGTTCGCATATATGCATCGTTGTAATTTTCAGCCCTCGTAGCTCCCGCTATGTATTTGAAAAGAAAGATAGGTTTTTCAAGTTTGTTTAGAAAGGATTATATACGGAAAATTCTGCAAATGCATTTTTCATCCAAATAGATACAACAATTAAAAACTGTTATTGTTTATGATCCTTCGTTATCTATTTCACAGGCACAAAGAATCATTTATGGGCCCAGTAGGAAACAAGAGTTATCGGAGAATTCATATTTCCTTTTTTTTTTTAATTGTGGATTTATCAAGTTTCCATTTTTTGGTTTTAAGTTTCTGTGTTTTTCATTACATCACTTTGGAAATTATCGCCATTTCAGAGTTTAAATCATCTAACACCGCAGCGGAAGAGACAAATAGCAGCATTTTATGATTGTATCTGCATTATTTTTTTATCATTAGCACATTGCTTTATTTTCGTCATATCATTGTTTATTATTATAACCATATTAAATTTTTTATTAAAATAATAATAACTATAATTATGAAACTTCAAGGTGACCAAGAAGATGGTTCCAGATAGTATCGATATTTTATTGCATTGTATCTTAAGGTGTTTTTCTATTAATTTATATCATTGAATATTATTAAAATACTTTATTTAATTGCAAAATAACCTTCACATTCAGAGTTGCATTTATCTGCCAATGATGGAACTGTAAAGAGGCGCCAAGCTGCATATTGTTATCATATGTCTTTCATTATTAATTATTTGATCATAATATTTATTTATTACCATATTACTATCTTGAGCATATATAAGCATTTCACAAATAAAATGTTGAAACTCGCCAATTTTTTATCTCTTGAAGGTCTATGAAGGTTGTTTGGATTCCCAGCATTTTTGGGAATAGATGTCAAGACAATTATCAATTTATCAAACAGTTGTAAGGACGTGGCCAGGTGCGCACAGAGAAGCGGGTCTACGACACTAAATTTTCAATATCTAGTACAGACTCTAAGTTATATCAATTCTAAATGTTGAGGTAATGATTGCCGTCATTAATTATTCAGCATAAGCCCTTAAGATACAAAAGATACAATCATTACTAGAAATGATCCCCCCAAGCGCTGCGCGTAGGTTTTCTTTGGAAGGTGTAGTTCATTGAGTGCTATATCGATTTGCACCACTCAGGAGTTATTTTGGTTTTGCAATGAACGAAGATCTTGTCGAGCAAGTAAAAGTTAGATCAATTCACGAAGCACTCAATAGACCGAATGCGACATTGCATTTGACGTTTTTGTTAAACATTCTACCCTATGTGAATCGTCTGAATAAGCTCTTTTATTGTGAACATCCTGAATCGTATTCACTACAGTCGGGTACCGATCTTTTCGGTTTCGCAGCTCATGGGATTTTCAGTAATTGGGGGCTCCATCTGTTCGTTTACGACAGCTTTGGCGAGAACAGTGAGCCAACTTCGATCTATGGTGTTTTCGTAGCACCTGGGATTTATGCTAATTGGCGAAAATAAGGTCTATCTTAGCTGTTTAAAGACATCAACTCTACAGCCCTCAGCAGAATCGTTGTTCGGAGTAAAGTACAAAAAATCAGTGTCATTGGATTCCAGTTAAATTTAAAATTTCATCGCTCGGAGCGCTTTACTTTAGAGTTTCTATGAATAAGTACAGTGACGCTATGGAATAAAGGATAATTTGTTTCGTCCTATGTTATCTCGAAGTCTCACCAATTAGGACATATCACTCTTGAGTAAACTTATCCTAATGGTAAAGCTCTTAATAGAGGTAGCCACATAAGTTCAGAGTTCACTCACTACATGGCGCTAGTGTGCATATGAGCTCCCAGTTTGTTATTACTGTAACTCCAAGGTGTCAGATGGGTTTCAGCTCAATAATACATATAAGATAAGTGTTTTGTTTTTCTCTTTCTGCCCTGAATAGATTGTATTTCCATTTTGTGTTTTCGTTTGTGTCAAGCTTAGTCGTTATTGTATTGAATTGTATTGTATAGTGTGCTTTTGTAAGTGCCTCAGTGGTTGAGCGTCATAAGCTGCCAATGCGAATACAAATCCCTTTGCTCCTCTGTCAGGTGACGAGTCGGCTGAAGAGGGAACATCATTCAGCTTTTCGGAAGGTGCTCGACGGAAGCAAAGACGCGTCTGCCTACGGAATGTTGCTGAACCGGAGGATAGGAAACCATTTCAAGGAAAGGTGGAAAAAAGTAAAATCCAATTCCACCTGGTTTTCGTAGCACTAACTACAACCAGGTCTTTCCATCTCTTCCGGGAACATCGAAAACCACTGATTCCCCACTTTTAAGAACAGAAGCCCTTACTCGACTGGGCTATTCTCATTTGATGACATTGTCGAAGGTATCATCAAGTTCCTTGAAATTTTTGACCCTCTCAATAGCATTGTTCTGGCAATGTTAGTGAACACTTTTTTGAAGCAATTGAACATAAAGTGGCCCCTCCTTGCAGCTATCATTTCTTTCGATGGATAAGTTTCCAATTGAGGACGAGGATTTGATCATTGTTAAGCAGTGGAATTGTCGAAGTCTTATTCCTGAATTGGAATCTTTTATATTGTTAGCTCACAATACCGGTTGTGATGCATTCGCTCTTTGTGAACCATGGCTTTCTTCTGAAATCGTTCTTCCTTTTCATGATTTCAATATAATTCGTCTTGATCGTGAGGATTCGCGTGAAGGAGGAGTACTTTTGGCGATCAACAAGTGCTACTCCTTCTATAGAGTGAATTTTCCTCCTATTCCAGGTATTGGAATTGTCACATGTCAGGCTGTCATTAAAAATAAAAGCCTTTACGTTGCCTCGTTGTATATTCCTCTTAGAGGCTCAATTAACCAAAAACAACTTTCAGATATTTGTTCGGTTCTTTCTAGTCCACGGTTGATGATGGGAGATTCTAACTCTCATGGTACAGGCTGGGGAGAACTGTACGACGACAACCGGTCTTCCCTAAAATATGACCTCTGTGACAACTTCAATATGACAGTTCTTAACAATGGAGAAGTAACACGTTTGGCTGGTCCATCCTCAGTTGGCAGTAGATTAGACCTCAAACTTTGAATTAATTTTTGTTGGATTGCACATGGAATGTGATTCAAGATCCCCACGGTAGTGATCACTTGCCCATAAAAATTTCGATTGCCATTGGGTTGAATCCTTCGGAATCTATCAACGTCGCGTATGATCTAACCCGTCACATCGATTGGATAAAGTTTAGACCAACAGTAGATGAAGCTGTAACGACGGTAGAAGGGCCTCCACCACTGGAGGAATATAACTTCGTCTCCAACCTGATCTTAGACAGCGCCCTTTAAGCTCAAACTCGACTAGTTCCAGGAACGTCATTTTGCAGGAAAACTTCTACTCCATTGTGCGATCAACATTGCACCGAGGTTTACCTTAAAAAGTCCGACGAGTTTAAAACTTTTCGTAGACATGGAATACCTGAGCACTTCGAAGTATACACGACTCTCGAACGCGAACTTAAGAGCCTCATCACGGCCAAGAAACGCGGTTACTGGCGAACATTCGTGAACGGGCTATCGCGCGAAACGTCGATAAGTACTCTTTGGAACACGGCGTGAAGGTTGCGTAACCGAGCTAACGAGAGCGAGGAGTACTCGGACCAATGGATCCTCAAATTCGCGCGAAAAGTGTGTGCAGATTCGGTGTCTGCACGGATTATTCCTCGCGAAAACACGAATCCGAGAGATGAGATTAGCCAACCCTTTTCAATGGTAGAGTTCTCTCTCGCACTCCTTTCGTGTGGCAATACGGCTCTATAGGCTGATAGGATCAAGTTTAACTTGCTTAAGAACCTCCCTGACGTTGCAAAGAGGCGCATGTTGAACTTGTTTAATCAGTTTCTGGAAATAAACATTATACCGAAAAAACTGGTAAGCCCGCGTCCGACCACAACTCCTATCGACCCATCGCGATATTATCCTGTATTCGAAAGTTGTTGGAGAAAATGATTCTTTTCCGTCTGAACAAATGGGTTGAGACGAACAACCTGCTTTCAGATACTCAATATGGTTTCCGTAGGGGTAAGGGAACGAACGACTGTCTCGCGTTGCTTTACACAGATATTCAGTTAGCTTTTGCTAAAACAGAGCAAATGGCTTCTGTTTTCTTGGATATCAAGAGGGCTTTTGATTCAGTATCTGTGGAAATTCTTTCAGATAAACTCCACGCTTGTGGCTTTTCTCCATTAATGAAAATTTTTTTCGTACAATTTACTGTCAGAGAAACATATGAGCTTTTCTCATGGAACCTCTACAGCTTTTCGATGTAGCTACATGGGTCTCCCCAGGGATCATGTTTAAGCCTCCTTTTGTATAGTTTTTATGTCAAAGACATTGACGGTTGTCTAAGTGACAACTGTATGTTGAGACAACTTGCAGATGACGGCGTAGTGTCTGTCACGGGATCCAATGGGATCGATTTGCAAAGACCCTTGCAAGATACCTTAGACAATTTGTCTACGTGGGCTCTAGAGCTAGGTATCAAATTCTCTACGGAGAAAACTGAGTTGGTAGTTTTTCTAGAAAGCATAACCCTGCACAACCGAAGCTTCAAATTTGGGATTACCGGTGACAATCGAAATGTTTCTGGGCAAGTGATCACTATCGTGGGAATCCTGAATCACATTACTTGTGCAATCCAACGATAATGAATTCGAGCAAAGAGTGAGATTTAATCTACTGCCAAGTGAGGATGGACCAGCCAAGCGTGTTACTTCTCCATTGTTGAGAACTGTCATATTAAAGTTGTCAGAGGTCATACATCAAGAAAGACCGGTTGTCATCGTACAGTTCTCCCCAGCCTGTACCATGAGAAATCAAATCTCCCATCATCAACCGCGGAGCAGAAAGAACCGAAATCCTACAAAAACCAGGAGGTTTCGGATTTTCGGAAGATTTTCGGGCTCAGATTCGCCACGGCGACAACTCCTTCCATCTGCACATCACTAGCTGGGATATACACAAGATATTCCAGTGTAAAATATTGGGAAACAGCAATCTCATTAGCTTGCTTCAGGTTAGAGACAACAAGACGAAGTTTACACCTTACTTTTGTGATCTCTGTCACGGCTGAGAATCACTTAGACAAATCAGTAGTTATTTGATACACATTTAGAGGTTTAATTTTGGGCTGAAAGTAGACAACCCATGGACCGCGACCGGCCGAGTCAAGTGGATAGGTTCGTTGTCGGAAATTGTTGCCATCAGGTGGCAAAGGTAGTTCTTCACGTCCATGTCGAAGAAACCTAATGAAGATGCACGATTTGCCTTACTCGTGGGAGCGTTGAACGCCCCCTCCCAACAATTCATATCACACACAAACACAGTTACACACACAATACACTAAAAAAAAAAAGAAAGTGTTTTCTGTGGGTAGATGTACCCAAGGATGTACCTTTGGTTAAACGTTCCTGTTATGGTGTATTTCAATCATGGCATAAACGAATTCGATAGGGCATAATTGGAATCCACTGTAATATACAATCAAATGTTGGTATGCTCAGCATACCGTTCATGAACAAAGAGTGGTTGCGTTCCGGATTTGTGTGTGCTTAGTTCACCGTTTGATGTTGGTCTAATTTGGGGGTGGTGTCAATTGTGTTTAACTTTGTACCTTGACATGTTTTGGATTGTTTTCTTTTTGCCTTCTTTGCACGGTCATTAATGACTCTTTTGAATAACGTGTGATTCGCGAGGTTTTATTCACTGAGTGTGCCCGAAAACAGTAATTTTCTTTGCCTAGAGTCATTCCTAGGAGCTTTGAAACACCTTATGTTCTTGAGGCATGATTGAATTCCCGAGGCGCGAATTGTGTGTGCTACGTTTGAAGTCTACTGCACATACCTTCATAGCTGTGATCAATCGGATTAATGGTCAATTGACAGTATGAGACACAGTAAATTGCATTTCAAGCGTAATGGGCATTTAAGTATTGAGAAGCATAAGTATCGACGGGGTTGGCCACCAATTTACACGCCTCTATTTTTCATTGTAAAGCATTGCTTTGCGGTCCCGTCAATTCAATTTATTACAAGAGGATACTGTGCTGAAAATAGCCCCGAGTGTTTTCAGTTCACAAGAATTGATACGACATTGGAAGCAACCTGTTACCTAGACGGTAGTTGGATCGATCACCACTTCAGCATGGACCACATTTTTTGCTTTATTGGGTGTGCATTCACTAAATTACTGAAATTATTGTGCCTCTGCGGGTCTTCATCAATTGATTTCTATTCGAACAGCTGCTGATTAATTTCATACTGGGTTAGGTTTTTATTAATGCTTCAATAATAGATCATTCGATTCATGCATTGAAAAAAAGAAAGAAATATATTAATTAATAAATAACATCAACAGCTAGCAAAACAATGCTTTGGACTTATTTGGTTTCTAAGAGATTAACGTTTTTTTCTAAAAACTTCTGATAGGGAGTGTAAAAAAGTAAACTTTTGCATTAATTCTATTGGTTTGGCTTAATTTGAGGCGAATATTTCATACTTTACATGTACAGTGGGCTCATTTAACCATACATGGTAATATAATTCGACTGACATCGCCAGAAAAAAACGTCGCAAGCGTTGGAGCTGCATATAAATCATGAATAATTCATCGATTATCGGCACAATTTAAACGATTGCAGAGGCTGAAAAACAAGCAAATAACTAGAGCAGCTTCCAATCGGCAAGCACGAATATTGAATGTTTATAATTTAATTACAAGTAACCGTGTCCATTTTAGCGCAACAAGGAGAGAACAAATTTACATCCACAACACTTGAAAAGTCAGTGATCAAATAATGAATGGCAACTTGCATGCTAAAAATAACTAAAAATGTCAACATAAACATAACCTAAAGCATTTAAGGTAACTGAATATCTTCCAATGACAGAAGTAACAAATCGGTTTCGAACCAAATTGTATCAATGAATCGCATCCGTCGGCCCTGTACTGTGCGTCCTTGTTGTGTGATATATTCATGGTGGTTTTCCTGTCAATCCGAAAAAAGAGTCGAACAATCTATTTCCACTGCTGTTGCTCGCACACTGCCATCACAATAATACATCAAATATCGAAAGAACATCATAAAAAGTCAATCGCCTTGCCCGCCTCGAAAGCACCCTGCTCAAGTCAATGCACTCTGGATCAGTCAGCAACAGTTTTATTTATCTTCCAACAGTAGCAAGTATCAATAGTGCCATGGTGGTTAGTGATGGTGACTAAGCAGCAGCTCTGATCGACCTGCTGACTGATGGGAGATTAATGCAGTCGTGGACGTATGCTCAACTGTTTCGCAACATCACACCAAAGACACGCACGTTTCGAATTTAGTGCCAATAAGAATCACGCTCTAGTTCTTGGTTGACATTGCTGGAAAATCCCTAGAGGTTTATTAATTAATGAATAAATAATAAATCTAATTAATTATACCATTAGTATATGTATGTCACACAGCTGCGCAGCTTGTGCTGCAGTGCGTACGATTCTGTGTGCAACGTAAATGCATTTCGAAGGCTGAACTAAGCTGCTGCCGCTGTCTTGGTTCTACTGTAGATGGTGACTTTGTGATACTGTGATTTTATTTCGCTTAGGTGTAGATTTCGCACTTTGCGGATTAGAAGGAATAAAGACTTGGATAAAAAATCGGATTTTTTGCATTTCGCGGTTTTTGCCTATCGCTATCATACTTAATGACGGCTTGATTCTCTTGAGGATTCACAGGTGCGGGGCCATTAGGCCCAGCGTCACTAGGCAAACCCCATTGGGCCGAAAGCCATTAGGCCGAAAGCGATTAGGCCGAATGGGTCATTAGGCTGAATTTGGGAAGGTAGAAGATCGAACTTAATATCTCATGAAATCTTTTCTAATGAACTCTCATGTGAGATTATGTCTTCTTTACGGGAAGGATTTATGAAGTTCTTTCTAATTTCAATACATACAATTTGCAACATGTCATGTGGAAGGTTGAATATATTATTTCTTGAAATATTCCATACATGAAACCAGTGAACCTTTCATTCTATATTTCTATCATGCAGCATCTAACATATCTTACTCATTTCATAACTGTAAGCCCGCTAGAACGACGTGTGGAAAATTAAATCTAGTAGGGTAACGGGATGTAATGTTAGCCTAGCTCCTTGATTCGGCCTATATATCAAATATGGCATTATTTCTTCGATTATCAACAAAATCATGTTGTTATCAGCATGACCGATTTATTTCAAAGCAATTGAGACATAATTAATCAATTTATAGTAGTTCACTTCCGCGTAGTTTTCGATTTCCTTGACTTTTTGAGACACCATGACTTTACTGTTTAAGCAGAACAGATTATCTATACGATCTTCGAGTGATCTAAATTTGCCGAAATTGAACCTATAAACCGAATAATCTAGCCAAGATGTACAGAATATAGTCACATGTTATAAACTAACAGATCACATTGGTGAAATAACAATGATTTAACAAGTAAACGGTAGACCCAATGTTGGAGACATATTTTTTCTATGTTCCCAACTATGGCCTGTTGTATGGAAAGCGTAGTAAAAATGTTGTTATTGGTAACATTTACAAAACAAATGTTTGAGTTCCGGTTGAATGTTATTCATATTGCTCATCTTAACACAAATTAAAGGAACAAAATTTGTTTTGAGTGAATTATAATGTTTTGATTGTCGAATGACCGCTAAATCATATGTAAAAATCACTTTAGTGTTTCTTAGCAGTTTAAGTATAGTTTGATTTGTGAAATTGTTTGTTGGGTAGAGCAAATACAGCTGGGAACGCCTTGAATCCGAAAATCAGGAAAAAATCCGTACGAAGATTGCATTTTATAAAAATTAATCGAATGGGACGAACTTGCATCCATAAATAGACCCAATTTGGTATCGATAGACCTACATAACATCCATATCCCTCGGAAGTTTCTGACTTTTTAAAACGAGTTGTGTAACTATTCGTGATACATACTACCAGATGGCTTATCAAACATATCTTAGGAAGTGTATAGCTATTTAAATTTTGTTTCCAGCTCAAATACTTTATGAGTTACAATGAAAACTGTAATCGATTGTTGCATACTAGGCTGAGTCAAGGGACACATACCCTATTTCTTGAAATCTTTTGTAGACATGCAACCGGGCTACAACATGGTGAGTGAGACAACTGGGATGGAGTGTGCGTTCCCCCAACATAGCTATGGTCCTCAAAAGTGCTTCCTCAGGTCAAAAGATGACAAAGACTGCCAGCTAAGGGTTGCGGATTTAGCTGGTAGTGCAGCCTGGGCACTGTTGTCCTTCTGACTTCAGCTAGATTGAGGAGGTTGAGTTAGAAACGCTGTATCGCGTCAACTATGCATAACCCAAGCAGCACAATACGATCATTATTAGTTGCAGCAACATAATTCTGACTAAAACAAGTCACATTTATGTTATCTCAACAGAATGTCAATATGTGTGCTACCAGGGAAAGTGGCAGTCGCATAAATGCGATGTAAACAGTGCGTGACAACAGTAAAGGTAAAGTTCTGTCGAGTTAGAATCCGGAATCACTTATTGTGTTGCAGCGGCACGGAAAGTGACCGCTGCGAGATTTTACAGCGATTTGTAAACTTAGCGCCCACTTTCTGTGGTATAAATGTCACGGTGTTTCGAGCAGTGAGTCAAAAGTAATTCCAGATGGAAGCCGGGAGGAGATAAAAAGTTCTGCACACCCACGTTGATAATCCCACACCCACGTTGATGGTCCGCAACACAGAAAAAATAATTAATTTTAACAAGCGTGTAAAATTTTCCCTCGTTGAATTCCAAGCCAAAGAAGGCGTAAACAACGAAATTGTTTGCAATATTTAATTCGTCATACAAAAGTATTTGCAATCTTTCATACAACAAGCTAGATTCTGGCGTTATCTGGCTTAAATTTACATAAAATATGCCATTATTTTCTGCCAAAGTTAGCGTTCCCTTTATGTGCATAAGATAACGCAAAAAATTCAATGTTTTTTTATCTGTGAATAAAAAATCGCAAAAACGTTGAAAATCGCCAAATCAACCATGTATGATGTACTCAAACGTTTCAGGGAGCGAAGGAGCGTGGATCAAGCGCCTCAAGGTAAGCGTCGTAGTGGAACATATGACCGCAAGCTGAAACAGACGGTGGTAAGAACCGTCAAACAAACCCTGGACTATCAGATAATGAAATCGCACAAAATAAGTTGCTGCTTGCAGTAACGTTAGAAGAATTCTTTTGCGAGCAGCATATCGTTCTTATCGAGTAAACGAGCAACCAAACAGAACGTTGAAGCAAAATTTCCGTCACCAAAACTCGAGCTCGGAAATTGCACCAAGGATGCCTGCTCATCAACGATAAAACCTAAGTCAAAATGGATTTCGGACAGCTTCCTGGCCAAAAAATTCTACATGGCGACGACACGAGGAGATGTTTCTGCGAAGTTTAAGTTGGCTTTTATGCACAAATTTGCCAAAAAACTGATGATTTGGCAAAGGATATGCAGCTGCGGAGCAAAGACCAAAGTGTTCGTGACGAATAACGACGATGGACTCGAAGCTGTACAAGGAAGAATTCTCAAAAACCGCGTACTGCCTTTAATTTAAGCCCCTGGAGGTCCCGTGAAGTTTTGGCCAGATTTGGCGAGTTGACACTACAGCCGGGAAGTCATCCAGTGTTACCGCGATAATAACGTAGATTTCATCGATAAACCGTAGAACCATCGAGAGATTTTGGGCAGTAATGAAGCGGAAGCTTGAGAAAAGTGGAAAAACGGCCCAGAACGCGACTCAGATAACCAAAATGTGGAACAAAGGTGCCAAGGAAGTTGACTCAGGAGGTGTGCAGCGTTTGATGGGAGCAATAAAGAAGAAAGTGCGAATTCTCATTAGAGACGAAAGATAGATTCGTATTGATATTTTTTCTTAACGTACAGTGAGTTACTTTCGTTTTGATGTATTAAAGCTTATTAGCACGGCAATGTTTTTACCGACATAGAGATGATTTTAGTTATTTCGGTTTCTAACTGGATATAGCTTTATTATCCTCACTGAACTTGTTGATCGCTGTTTGGACGGCTTTCTGACTTACTTCTTCTATTTTTGCCAACTTTCTCAGTTACATTCCGGGTTCTGTACACCGTGTGCATATAATATTTCTGCTGAAGGACCACGCATTCTCAAATAAACTGTTGGAAACGACGAAACCGCTTCACAAGTGCTGAGAAATAAAGGTAAACAACAAGATGTAGCCATAAAAAACCTAATTATAAAACATAAAGGGGTTTTCAAATACGTACAGCTGTGTCCGCAAGATTTAGCAATGGGTCTTTCAACATTGTCCGGTGGCAAAATCCATATTTTGCTTTACAATTCCCATGTAGTAACGCTCTCCTTGAAGATGGCGATCAGCTGAATGTCTCTCGGCATAGTGAAGGCATAAATAGAAAACAGATTGGTACAGGGCGGTAAACAGTGTCACTTTGGAAGTGCAAATCTGTTTTGAAGTCCTGCCTGCAAGCTCGCACCAGATGATGGAACGAAAGCTTGAGGATCAGCAGTTCCACCAGCAGGTTTTTGATGCCACCTGTGGATGGTGCACTGTTATAGGGCGCGTTTATAGCCAGCAATTTACGGTGAACATTTCCTCCGGTTGATTTACGAACGATCTGCTTTTTATGTGCCATTTTACTTCAGTATTTTTCCATTTGTGGTTATCATTAATTGTGAAGAGGCCTTTACACTTTGAAATCCGCACAAAAAACTCCACATTTAAAGTCCATTATTTAGAGGAGAAGCTTAAGTTCTCGAGAGAACAGAAAAACCGTAACAGCTCTCGAAAAACCAACCATCCGCGGGCAAAGCTCTAGCTGTTTGGATTTTTACCAAACAACCACATAAACAACAGACTTCATGATACAACAAAAATGGACTTCTTACCGATCAAGTACGAACAGTACAGATATTTATATTTTTTCATAGCCAACGGACCCTTATCGCATTAATCATTCCAAATCAGACGAGCGCGCAGTAGGTTTGGTCGCGTGGGCACATCGCGTCTCAGACCATAGGGCCTGTTCATAAACCACGTAGACGCATTTCAGAGAATCTCAGACTCCCCCCCCTCGTACACCTTTTCCATGCATTTTTTGAAATTTTGTACGGAGCGTAGACCTTGGTAAGGACCCCCCGAAAAGTCTACGTGGTTTATGAATAGCCCCATAGGGAAACGCACGACATATTCGGTCCTCGTCAGATTGAAAAAAATAAAAACAAAAAAACCAACACACGATCATGCATCAACACGGCAGCCTTAACGTAGAAACCGCGAAAATCGCCTAACGCCAAATAATTTTGAAACTGACCAAAGACATAAATTATCATGTCATAATCAGTAATGATATAGCTTTTATTGAGAGACCCAACATGTAGCGTGTTAGGTATCGCGGCAAGCCGAATAGCGTGGCACCTACGGGTACGAATGTTAGTCGCGTTTAATCTGATGTGGCTGATACGACGGGTTCGATATTGAAGAGTGTTTCTGGTTCGAAATTTCTTGTCGATTGCTTGTTTCGCCCAAAGCTGATTTCGATAATGGCTCATTTAACCGGGTGGAGAAAGGAGTTACTCAGCGTGATGTGGCAACCAACTACCATGAGCTCAGTATGAGACATTTCGTACCCCCGGGGTCATTCTTCGTGAGAGTCAGGTGCTGGGCGAATCACATTCGATCTTACTGCTCAGAATTCATATCTTAATCGTAACTTCTAGCCTGAGTGACATGTGTTATGCAATAAGGAGCTGCTGGCAACCATTTGGTGTTTGCTGTAGACGCACTGGAATGTGTCAAGACTATACCCGCTCAATTTGTTCTCATGCGTACTTTACCCGTCTACACGAGTTGAGGAATTTTGACCTCCGGTTGTGCCACGAAAGGATTTTCAAGCAAACAGAAGGCTCTAGCTAATGTTGCCCATTAAAAATTTCGATAACACCTTTTCGTAGCCCGCTTATTTTCGCAAGAAACAAATCTGTCGTTCAAGTTAATCTGAAAAGCAATATTTTTGCGATTAGAACCGAAATGTGCGGAGCAACGACAGCAACGGCAGCGCAACGGGTTGATTGGTTGTGAGAAGAAAACGCCACAGACCTGGGCTGGGCATGTAGCTTTACGAAAAAAAGTGGCTGTTTCTGAACGCATAGCACATGCGTTGAAACCTGTATCGGTAGGTCGTTGATGCGGGTCCGAACCATGGTCGGGATTGACCGTCCATCGACTAGCACTGGGGCGTAGGTGAAACATATACACAGAGCGAGAAATATAGATTAAAAGTGAAAGAGGAGCTGAGGACAGACTAGATCAAGACGCAAACTCGATCGTGTGATTGACACAGCTCAGCGACGGTGCCTTAAACACGGACTCACCAAGACTACCAAAAACACGATGGAGATCAGGTCGGTTGGCGACGTTTTTCAGCGCGATCGACGCTAGTCATTCCTTGGCAGCCGAGCAGATCGGACTCGTTATTGATTTCATGGTCAATCAGGATAGAGTTAGGAATGTTGTTTACTGGGCAAATATTGAGCGTTGCTCTAAGAAATTGATGTGAGATTCTTCGTTTGAAAATTGCTTTAAATAGGGTAGAGGATGTAATGTTAGCCTAGCTCCTTCAGTTTATTTATATTGCAAATGTGTCATTAATTTGGCGATAATCTACAAAATCATGTTGCTGTGGGATGACCGATGTAATCCGAAGCCATCGAGACAATATTAATCAACTTATAGTTGTTCACTTTCGAGTAATTTTCGATTTCTTGAACTTTTGGGGCATCGCCGGAGCTGCTGGTCAAGCTGAACAGATGATCTACGTCTTCAAGTGATCTAAATTTGGCCTAATTGGATCGATAAGTAAATGATTCAGTCTGGATGTGCAGAAAATAGTTACACGTTACTGGCTAACTGTTCACACTGGCTGAAATAACGATAATTTTACAAAGTAGACCCAATGTTGGGGACATATTTTTCTGTATATTCCCAAATATGGCCTGTTGTATCAATAACGTAAGTAAAAAAATGTTGTTATTGAAATTGGCAACATTTCAAGTGGAAATGCTTTGGTTGCGGTTGTTTATCAAGTGGCTCATCTAAACACAAACCGAAGGAACAAAGTCGTTGTATAGTGAATTATAATATTTTCATTATTGAATGGCTTGATAAACATATTTGAACATCACTTAAGTGTTTCAGATAGTTTTACTTAAGTTTGATTTGTGAAATGTTGTGTTAGTAAAAACGAATACAGCTGGCAATGCAGCAATTCCATAAAATTAGGACGAAACACCCTTACAATATACGTATTTAGTAATAAATTCATCGAATGGGTCGGTGCATCCACAAATAGATGCTTATAGACCGACATTAAATCCATATCCCTCGAATGTTTCTGACTTTATAACAATAGATGTGTAACTTTTCGTGATACGCACTGCAAAAGTCTTATCAAACTTATCTTAGCAGTGTCTGACTAGTTGAATCTCGCTTACAGCTTAAGAGCATTATGATTATAATATAAAATGTAATCGATCATTACATAATAGGCTGAGTTGAGGACATATCTATTATATTAAAAATTTTCGAAACAAAATCCGAGTGTTTTTCAAAGGCATGCTTACTAAATTTTGTCATTTGCTTTAATAAACTATGTTTATACTATTATCTAATTTTGTTCGTTCACACGTATGTTAATAGCGATCATGGGTTTTAACACAAAATTGACTCGATTTTACGGCACACTTTGGAAAAATTTATAAGCTTGCGTCCCCTCTATTTAATATTGGACTATATGGAATTGTGTTAGAAATGACGTGAAATAGATAAATTCTTGTTAATTCAAATCGAAATGTGTCAACCCTGATTGAGTGCATATCATTTTTTGACCAGTTGCTGATCTATTGTAGTGTAAATTTCGAAGTTATCAATTATTAAAGTTTTTCCGTCTAATATTTTTGAATAGTTTGTTGTATTTGTTGTAATGACATAGTGATTCAAATAATAAATTGGAGTTGATAGTGGATATAGAATAACCAGTTCAACTGAGATGATGCTGATGCGATTCCCCTACAATGAAGATGAAATGTTTAAAGGTGTGTCAAACAAAAGGCTCAGATTCAATATTCAAGGAAAAATCTAGCAACAAGACAACTGTGCTCAAGTTAGCAGTTATTGGTGAGCTCATGCCATTTGTTTAGAAGTATCATGTTTCATAGAAAATAACTTTTGTAACTTTCGGGCATGCTCTCTCTATATGTCTCGCAAGAGATGTGAACTTAATTGTGTAGTTCAGGTAGTTTTAATAAGCAGACCCAGTTTTCTCGTTTTTTGTGTAGGGGTACCACCTGCATACCTTTTTTTTTTTTTTTTTTTTTACGATGAACGAGAACAATTATTCTTCTTCGAGCTTGGTTT